>JANBXA010000398.1:39792500-40307500 GCA_030556225.1 Cricetiscus sungorus
CTCTGCCACGCCAGCCCCCAATAACAAGTAGGGACTCTATATTTGATACAATTTTGTTGGCCAGTTACTATTATTGTTTATGGGCTAGTTTTGTTTTAATGATTAACCCATTTTTACTATTTTAAGTATTTTTATGAGGCTCATCTTATTGGCCAGAGAGGTACTGGCATTTTATCTCTCCGGGCTCTTTATCTTGATATTCCTCCTTACTACTTTCTCTTTTTTCCTTGTCTCCTAGCCTATCTTGCTTTTTCATTGGCCACAGTGCTTTATTCATTAACCAGTATGAGAAACATATTTACAGAATAAGATCTCCCATCAGAATGTCCATCTTCCTTTCTGATGTAGGTGGTGTTGCCAGGAACAGTTGTGCCTCACTGTCAAGAAAAACCTAAACCATTTTAAATACCATATTCTGTAGGTCTTTGAAAGTCAGGGAAACCAAAGAAAAAGACAATTAGATCTTTTGGATATTTCTTAGAATTATATGCCCAGCACTGTGTCTATGGATATAGATGCACAACTTTTTGACTTACATTGGGATCTGAAAAGATGATGAACACACACAACCATAAACAAACAAAACAGTACTATAAAGTTTTGGCACAGTAGATCTGCAAAGGAATGTCTTGGGATAGCACCATCATTCACTGTTATGGATACTTTCCTTGAGGACAATACAGAAAATTAAATGGCAATGCTTAAATATTCATAAGAAAATGTTGTGCACTGTTTATGATTGGTTCTTTCAAAATTTTCCTATTGAAATTCCTACATGAGAGCCAGGCATGGTGGTGCACATCTTTAATCCCAGCTCTCTGGAGCAGAGGCAGGCAGATCTCTGTGAGTTCAAGGCCAGCCTGATTAACAGAGTAAGTTCCAGGACAGCCAAGGCTATACAGAAAAGCTCTATATTAAAAATAAATTCCTACATTACAATTAATATGAAACACTTTGATATAAGATTTGTACATAGCAATTAATTTAAAATTAGTATATAGAAATTATATGAATAGAATGTGACTATTAAAGATTTTGTCCCTATGATTTCCCATTATTTTAGTAAAGTGACGTAATTATAATGGGAAAAAAGCCAAATTTCTTTAACTTCAAAATTGTTTAAATATAGTCTTTTTTAAAATTAATATGTAATTACATAACTTACCCTTTTTTCTTCTCTCCTTTCCTTCAGCATCTTCCATGTCCTTTCTCCACTACTCACTCTCTGTCAAATTCATGACCTCTTTTCCTTTACTTATTATTTAGTGCATATGTACATATATACACATGAATATACAAATATAACCTGCTGAATCTGGTTATCCATATATGATTTCAGGACTGACCACTTGGAACTGGATAATCAATTAAGGGGCACATCTCTGGGAAGACTGACTCCTTTTCTCAGCTGTTGTTTTTTTGCCTGTGTTTACTTGCCTAGGGGTAAAGCCCTGTGAGAATTCCCTCTCCCTGACAACATGCCTGTTGGTGTTGTCACTGTGCGGGTCTTTCTAGGCAACCATGTTGTTGAGGTGTCATGAACGAAGCAATTGAGCCATTCCTAGCCTAGGAGACACAATCTCACAGCAGATTTCCTGGTCCTCTGGCTCTTACAATCCTTCTGCCGGCTCTTTAATGACCTTCCCTGAGCCTTGAATGCAGAAGTTGTGTTGTGGATGTATCTATCTGTTGTGAATGAGGGTCAAGCAGTCAGTTGTTCTTTGCGTTTTGACCAGTTGTGGTTTTCTGTAATAGTCTACATCTTCTGCAGAGAGGAGCTTCTTTAGTGAAGCACAAAAGCTTCAGTGACCTGTGTTTGTAAGGATAAGAAATTAGTAGGAGTTGGGAATTAGGTTCCCATGCCTGGCACTGGAGGTGGTTAAATAATCCATGACTCTTGTAGGCGAATTGTCAGCTCAAGCAGGATAACTTCATCCTGGCACTTGAGAGTCAAAGGCAAGCAGATCCTTGTGAGTTGGAGGCCAGAATGGTGTACATAGTGAGTTTCAGGATAGGCAGAGCTATGTGATGAGACCTTGTTTCAGAAAACCAACCAACCAAACAACAAGTAAAAAAGTACACACATGTGTATGCACACTTATATGTACTATATCTAATTTTAGGTTACTAAAAGCTAATGATTCCTTATGCCATTTCAGACATCCTTAAATGAGCTAAAATAATTCATTTTGTCTTTGACAGTCACATGTGTCATTTCTGAAATCATTTGTGTAGACTCTGATAGACAATAGGAATTTAATTGTGAAGAAAAAAAGATCCCTGTGTACAAGTAGATTAGAGTTTTAATAGCTCTCAAATGACATGGTAAATGTCTAAATGAAAGTATGTGTTAGGTGAAACCGGTGTATAGAGCACGAGAGCCTTTCTACCTTGGTGTGGGTGCAGGCTTTTCAGCGGAGGTGACAATAATATCCAAAGTGTGTAGACTTCCTACCTTTAGGTACAGTTCTAATATGATAATTCAGTTAAAACCTCATGAGCTACCAAGCCACAAAGAGGCTCAATAACCCTTCTAATGTTTCAGTTAGCAGGAGGTAGTGCCTGGCTTTGAACTCAGATTCAGTATGTTAGCCATCTCACAAGTTTCCTCCTGTACTTTAAGGAGCCTTTCTAGAAATAGCAATGGATCTTGTTATAAAATGTGAAGGGAAGCCAGAGAGGAAGGACTTTCCTTGTTTGCACATGTAAAAAGCACTGCTTTACAGGCCAGTGATGGCATTTCCAGCTACTCTCTGAAAGCTAGGTTGTGGTGTTTTCATTGGGCTTCTCCCATGCTGTGGTTTCAAGGAAGCCAGCATTGATCCTTTGGACCTCTGGTATCCACTTAGTGGGCTCCAAGTTCCACCTGCTCTCAAGAGGTGACTTTGGTACTGGGGAAAGTACTGTTCATTATCTGCCCCTATGCAGTCAGTCCCTGCTGACTTCATATTATAATACTGTTTAAAAGTTTTCTTTACTGGAACAAATATATTCCATTTGGATTATGTCATGAATTTCATCCGGAATAATAAGACTTTCAATAGCATCTGTGTGTCACCTCTTTTTACATCACTTGTCTGGTGGACTGAGAAAACCTTCTCTCTGAAAATGGATCCATTTACAGTCAATAACAGGGTGGCTAATGTTCGTTCTTGGGAAAACTGAAATGTGTGCCTTTCATCCTATTATACTGATCCACCAGCCTCAGATTATCTGATTTTGCAGCTTCTCATTTTTCTCCAGTATCATAATGCTACTATTAACAAGAATTCTGTTGCTAATGGTTTTGGAAAATAATATGTGCTTTCAGCCTTACCTGTATTTCTATGGTTTCATCTGATTTAGCTGGAGTTTGATATTTTTTTCCAAAGGCTGCTTGCTGCAGATCAATGTGAGGAGGCCTAATATTTCTCTGGATCGATTTCCAGTGTCCTACATTTTACTAGAAGACAGTGGGATTAATATTTGTCTACTAGACAGTAAACAAAAGTGCTTTTAAATATGTAGTCTATAATCTGCATTCTTTATAATAATATATAATATATCTATAGATATGTTTACATAAATATATACTTTATATATGGGTGTATACACTTAGATATATTTAATTTTAGGGCAAAATTTAAAATACCTGGTGTGTGTTTTAAATAACCAGTTATTTTTTTGTAAGGAAAAATTAAAAATTTTAAACATACTAAATTATATTTTATAGTAAATGGTAGGACATTTTCATGTCTGGTTTTTATTCAGTTTCTCTTATATTGTTATTCATGTATTTACTTACTAGAGGTTGATTTTTCAATAGCTTTGTCAAACATAATACTGAAATTTTCATAGAGAATCATAATTTTCTTTATTTTCCAACTTACATGTTTATTGTTTTGAACAATACCCATGTTTGTTTTCAATCAAATCCAGCTATATCATGGGTAGTTGAGATTGCCTTCTTTTTTAAACAACTTCTCTTTAGTCAGCTTTGTGTAAGTGATTGTGCTGGGTCCTGAAACAAATGAAAACACTGGACAGTTTCTGGCCCCACGAAAATATTTTTATATTTCTGAGAGTGTCTCTGAAGAACTTTCACCAAGAGCCAGAGACAGAGCTAATCTCTGCAATTTGGCCTCACAAGTATGAAAACTCAAGTTCCATCAGAGGTGATGCCAAGTGTGACAGCACAGGTTTTAAATTCTGCTCTTGGGAGGCAGAAAGAGAAAGAACCCAGGTGGCTTGCTAGCCAGCTAGCCTGGCCTAATTGTTGAGCTGCAGACCAATATGGCTTCCTCTAATAAGGCAAACAACATTCCTGAGGCTGATTTCACTCTGGCCTCCACATTCATGGGTACACATGAACATGTACAACATGAACATGTACACACACTCACAACTGCAAACACATTAACATGCACATGCACACACACACACACACACACACACATGAGTGAATGCACACATACATACACACTCGTAAAAATAAGCTTCTACTGTTTATTTTTCCAACAAGGTTTTTTTTTGCTCATGGCAATTTCATGAGATGTTCTATTTAAAGTTTCCTCCACCTGCACCATATTTTTTTCCAGAAGTAATAAAGATACTATTTTAACAGTAAATTTTAAGTTAGCATAAAAGGGAAAAGAATGGGTTTCTTTTTGATCTTTTCATAGGTGCGTGCGTGTGTGTGTTTATACTCTGTTCTTATAAAGCCACAGTGGAGGAAGGAAAGGAATGGCATGCTATGATAAAATCCATTACTTTGTCTACTAACCTAAAATTTAAAAGATATTGAGCATGAATAAAAAAAATTTTCTTAAAAGTTATTTTGTTTTTATACAATATCACCATTACAATTGACTTTCTAAGATCATAACCTACCTCTAGTGGTAGCTAGACAGTCATTTTACAACACAAAGGATTCTGTATGTTTGTTGTCTTGAGAAGAGCCTTGCTATTTTGTCCATAATTGCCTTGAACTTGAATTCACAATCTCCTTGCCAGCATCTCCACAGTGCACAGATTTATAGGCTAGTACCACCTACCCCAGCAAACTAAAATTCGTTACCTAGTATTTTTAAGTTATTATTGGGATTATGATTATTCTTATCCTAGTTATTTGCAGTGCTAGGTGTTTCCCACTACCCATTACACACGCTCAGTAGGTTCCTGGTCTATTCTATTCATTCTGAGCCATACATGGTCCTAAGATGTTTTCCTTTAGCACTCAAACAGATTTTGTGGATATTTTCCCACAAGCCAGTCTTAGGAGAATTTAGGATATACTCACTAATTTTCAAAAGTGTCTCTAAAAACATACATTGATAACATTAATAGCAATGGGTCACAAGGGTAAAAAATACCTATCAAAATCAGTCATGAACTCACAGTGAGAGGGCTACCAGTGGAAGAGACAGCCACACAGCAGACATGATCCAGTTATCACAGAAGGGCACTCCTTTCCTAAAAATTCTCAAAAGTGAATGAATAGCTTTGTTGGAAAATTGCCTGGTGTTCCCTGGCCAAAAACATTTGAGAACCATTTAGTTTGTAAAGTTTTCACTATATTGTAAAAGTAAATAATGAATTAAAAAATAAAAATAAAGGACAGGATTTCATGCTGCATTTTAGGAAAGAAATTATTAGAGTACTAGAGGAAGAATAGCCACCTAACCCTTATTATCACTTGCAAACAGTGTGCCTTGATGATAAAGTCTTATTTCAAGTGAAAATTTTATTTTCTCCTTGTGATATTGACATTTTAGTCAGAAGTAATGTTTTCTGTGCATATCATCCATGTTCATTACATAAACAAAACAATGGTTATTAATTCAAACAGCAATAGTTGGCAGGGTAGGTTGAGTGTAGTTCCTTGTGTATAATCATGTGTGCCTAAACTTCACTGAGAGCAAGATAGTTTCATTGCGATTTAAATAATTGATTAAATAAACCAATAATTTAATGAATAAATAAATGTTAAATCGGCTTACTTTGGGAAGGATAACACCTTGTGATATTCAGATGAGGTTTTCTGAGCAGGCAGTTTGAAGAAAAATAAACTAATATCATTGAAAGAAGAGTGAAAGAGAATAATAAAGAACAATATAAAAAAACATTTCTGCCTGAAGACATCCTGTCCTATTCTGGTTACTTGGGGGAGTCTAGGAGATACAGTGAGAGAATTCCTGAGGTAAAGCATGGTGATTAGGACACAGGTCCTGTGAGATAGTGGAGAAAATAAGTAAGTTTGGGGAAATGCGATTCCATCCTTTGTCTTTCATTTTGCTTTAATTGGCCTTTCAGAAAATGAATTTATCACAGAATTATTTTCTTCATAAATTAAGAAGCCTTGCAATGCCCCTTGGGAGAATTCTGGTCTAAGAATGGTAGGAAATAAGGACCTACTAATTAATGAGGCTTCTCTTTAATCATTGCTTCTTTGGGACAAAAATGATTAAATTTAGGTCATATATACTGTTTTGGCCTCTTTAATGTGTTATAGAGTCATTGGATTAAAAGGGACTTGCTTTTAATATTGTTGTATGTTTACAATACCAGGCCCTTGTAACTCCCAGTCATGAAAGTAAATCCTCTTCATGGAGAATCCATGAGCCCTACATGATTTTAGACTACTGACATTTAGGCTATAGTGTTTCAGCTCTTGCTTAAGTGGCTTCGTTGCCTATTCTACAAACATTTGCAATACCTTAAACTTCAATTTGAGCCAGATAAATGCTTCTAACTGTGTTTAATTCCAAATCACATTACTTAATAGCCTTGCCTAATGAATCATTAGGAAGGATACTTAAAGGATTTGGAAGTTGTTTTTAAAATATGTAACAACTTCAAAATATTACTAGCCCCCTTTTTGCATAAGTAAAGCTTAAAAGCAAGCTCTGATGGTGTTCAGGACAGCACTACAGCCAAGCCTAAACTAGGATCCCTGTGAGAGAGACTATTACTATACATGGTAAACAGCTCCCTCAGGCCGCCCAAGTTGATCTCTAGTTTCCTTGTACACACAAGTGCAAAAACATACACGCATATATACATCAAACAGCCTGATTAGAAATTTCTCAATAACTATATGGGACATGCTATATTCATCTTTTCTCTTCCTTTTTTGTAACATAACTTTTGAAAAATTTTTGTTACATATGCTGCTTGTACAGTTTATGTGCTTCTGCATCTTTCTACAACAATCAGGAGAAGATGACCTATTAGAGTCTTTTTAAATGTGGAATGATGTTTAATGTGGGGATGTATTTGGAGTTTTTGTAGGAAGTGATAGATGGTTTTGATTTTTAGGAATAGGACTCAATCCCACAGTTGTAATTTGTAGATAGATTCTCAGATCACCTGCCAAGATAAAGTGATAGTTTTGGTTGGTCCTCAATGATTTAAATTTGGTGCAGTGTCTTAGCTTTTTAACTGGAGTCAAATGGATTACCTGTAAAATTATATGTTTCTGAAGCCTTCCTTCTAAACACGTGATGAAATCACTCTGTTTCCACGTGACCTCATCAGCTCCTTTCCATTTCTGATTATCACCCTTCATATTTTTATGCTGACATTACCAGATGCTTATACTGGGATTATAAATTTTCTAATTACAATTAATCCTTTTAAATATGTTTCAAGAAATGGAAATAATAAAAAGATTCTTTAAATCCCTGAATATATAGTCATAAGTACCATCTGGTGATACATATCTAAAATACAACAAATTGAAATATGGTGCCTAATACAGAAAATCATCTCTACTCATAAATGTATCCTGTTTTCTATTGTAATTAAATGTAAGTATGATTTGATTAGCAGTATAACTATGAGAAGCAACATCAATCTTTGTTTAAGTTGTATTTGTATGCATAAAATATATACCACAATTTTTCAGATAAGAGTGAATTTTAAACATAGCCTCATGGATTATGGAATATATATATATATATATATATATATGTATATATATATATATATAGTTTGTACACATTTGTCACATTCACATTGATTTGTTTTTTTTTAATGATATAAAAGTAACATACAGAACAGTTTGAGGAGTTACATCTGTTCTTTAGATTTTTTTATGTTTTAAATTTTGTATTTATAAAGAAAGCTGTCTGAATACCAGGGAAAATTGCCAATTTTCTTGGTATCCAGAGTACTAAAATACACAAGTCTACATTGTGTGGCTCCTCATTTAACTTTCTGCCTCCCTTCCTTCCCTCCTTCTAATTTTTTCTCAAAACTATTCTTTTAATTAAGAGTACATGGCTAACATTTATTCTTATATTCTGTAGAATACACAGAATATATTGTCTCAAACCAAAAGTATCTTTTTCATAACTACAGTTCAATATTATACCAAGAAATTAAGAAGCATGTGAGAACAGAGTTGGATTGTAGATATTGTTAGCATGATGTTCCTTATAGTAAAGTAAAATGTTGCTCGAATAATGGCTTCACTTCTTATGTCTTTTGGCTGCTTCTATACTGTAACATTTCTGGAGCTTGATTTTCTGGCACAAACACTTTTGAAAGGTACTAACAAACTATTTTGTAAAATGTCCCTTAATCAGAGTCAAATTATGCTAGACTTTAAAAATTACAGTTTTATAAGATGTCAATTTTATAACAGAACAATTCTTGTTTATAACTGAGTTAAGCTAATTATTTGCCATAATTGCATCAAAGATGTTATTTATCTCTAGCTTCTTGAAAGAAATGACTCTCCTAGGAGATTTTTATGTATGTTTCTTAATGAACAAGCTTGTCTAAGTTATGGAGCTCTTGTCAATTAATGGTATATAAGATGAAATAGATTGCGCTGACACTTTCCAAAGAACTCAGTAAAATGTGTAACAGTGTCCATTGTTTCTTCACAGTCAGCCCTACGTGCCCACAGAAGCAAAGATGCGCATCTCTCTCCTTAGATGGACTAAAATTCTTATCACAGCTAACACAATCCTTTCTGAAGCTGGAAAGCAACATCCAGGAACTGTTTGAAGAAATGTTTTTGTTGCTTAAGATGCCCAGGAATTCTCCAGGTACTGTGCCCTTTAGTTAATCATGCATAGACATTTTTCTCTGATTGCTTCCTGCCACTTGAAATCTGTATCATTATTTGAAAGAAGTACATGAAGAAGTTGTTTAGATTAATATTCAGCAACACACACAATGTGGGTTTTGTTGTTGTTGTTTGTTTTTTATTGTTTGCACGATAAGAGTCCTTAATTTTAATGGACAAAAAGCTTTCTAAATTTGTTTTGGTTAGTTGCCCTTGGTAAAATTGTATCTGGCCTATAGAAAGACTAAACAGGTTTGGTGGTGTCGCACCTGTGTTCTTGCTGCAAGCAGCCAGATAACCTCATCCACCATTGTTTCTTCTCCTTAGTCCAGAGCTCTCTCACCCTTTGAATAGTCTTGGAGAAATACACCAGTTCCCTCTATGTAGGGCCTCTATGTACTTCTGATTTAAATTTCTAAAAATGATATAATCATCAATCAACTATTTATTGTGAGAAATGTGAAAATTAAATGTGACTCATCATACTAGGTCATACGTAAGATATAGAAAAGATATCATCCATCAACAAATATGAGTTATTACAAATACTCATTGTAATTTTGTAATGTTTTATTCTAAGGTAGTTGAAACAAATTCTCTGAAGAACATTTTACCATGTAGATTAAAATAGTGTTTCTGATAATACGAGTAGATGTCAAAGGCAATGGTCAACATACAGTATTGTCTTATGTATATTTTAAGGGCTTTCAAATTATTCACAATGATGTACAAAGTTCTATTTCACACAACTACTTTGTGGCATGCTGAAAAAGTGACTACATCTTCAAAACAAATTTAGGATGATGAGGATTAACTATGTAAAATTTTAATATGCAAAGTCTGATTCTAAGAAAAATAAATCTCTAGCCTCTCTATATATGTAGTTTTGTAGTTCTTTATTTACTTTTACTTGTGTATTAGAAAAGATTGTGACTGGGGATGAAGTTTGTTTATGTTAAATGGCTTTCTATCTTTCAGGTTAACTTTAGGTAACACTGTTATAAAGTAAGTGATACAGATCATTGTATTTGTTCATTTTCTATTACCATAACAAACTTTTTGAGCCTGAATACTGTAGAAAGGAATGGTGTTTATTTACTTCAAAGTTTTGGAGAAAGTCCAAAAAATATGCTGACTCATGAGAGGATCCTCCCACATACTGCTGGAACCCACATACTGGATTCGTCCTCTTCAATGCCCTCCATTCTTTTATTACCATCTGGGAGGCCAAACTCCTAACATACTCTAATTACACCCAACCTATAACCATCCCTTTTCCAAATTTCAGCTCATTAAAAACAAAATAAGGGTAGAGCACAGATTTCTGATGCCAGCAAGAAGTAAGACTGAAAATGCTTTAAGCAAATGACTAAATGTGTACTATGTAGACTTACTTAGGAGATAATGAGAGTGTTAATTCGTTATCTAATAGGAGTTGACTTGAACTTAGAGAACTTTGAGCACTAAGACTTCCAAATTATTGGTGATATGTTAAGGCCTCAAGGAATTGACATTAGCTACTTAGTATAGCTCTTGACAATATGTATCAATTATGGGATAAAGCTTTGTGTAATATTGTAAGAACATCAAACTGAAATAGGCAAGAATTGAAGAAGAGATGTTAGCTGTTGGTTTTAGGAAAAAAAAAAGGAAGGCTTATTCCCCTGCATTAGATTAGGACCAAGCCTTGTTGAGGCTTGCACACTCTACACACTCATTATGTGAAGTAAAAAAAAAATCTGTAATCACATCATAAAATACAGTTGTTGTCAACCCATATTTACAGGTTATCAATTTCAATATTTAGAAGTAATTCCTGAGTGACAAGTGTAAGTAGTATCTCAAGTAGTACACCTCTTTTTGATATATGCATTCTTTAATTTTTCAAAATGTTTTTGTGCTCCAACAATATTTGTAATAATTCCTTAACACTTAAAATAATATCTGCTGTTAGGATGTATTTGGCACAAATTTGCTGAATAAATAAATGAAGTTAATGTATTAAAATTTCTCTATTTCACTCTAATTTTACTTCATGGTAATGATCTAGAAATGTTAAAGAGTAAAACAAAAAGTGTGTGGTTGTGTGTGTGTCTGTGTGAATGCACATATGTGTGTGTCCATGTGGAAGCAGGGAAACAACTTGCAGGAATTGGTTCTTTCTTTCCACCATGTGGGGGCCAGAGATTGAATGGAGGTTGACTGTCTTGGCAGCAAGCACCCAGAGCCTGGAGCCATCCTGTAGGCCCTTGTGATATATGCATTTTTTGATGTTGAAATTCATGGGTTTGGGTTTTGGTCTTGGATACATTTGTGTAAGAAAACCAGGATTAATTCAATCCTACACAACTTTCCATAAATGACTATAAAGAATGATCTTAAAGTAAATTGTTGGGAGAAAAATCTTATGTTTCTTTGAGTGTGTCAGTGTTAATCAGTTCTTATCAAAAGCTTTGGCTTCTCAAATTAGGAGGGAAAAGATGCCCTAAGTTGAACGATCCAGGAAAGCAAAGGGTACCTAGTTGTACATGTTTTGCTAGAAACTCTTTCTGAGAGAGAATGAGAGGAAAGACAGTACACCAAGTGCCTTCCCGTGTCTTTGTTTTCATTAGAGCGTATTTTGTTAGCTTGAAAAAAAGTGTCCTTTTATGACTGTATAATCCAAACAATCAGAAGAAAGGAAAGGTTTTCCCCCATTGTCCAGACGTTTTAAAAATATGCAGGTGCTTAACCTCACATACAGAAAATATAAAAATAAGTAACCGAACATTTGACTTCCTACTTTAATGTTTGCTATTGTATTATAGACTCAGCCAAATTGGCAATCCTCTTAGTAATCAGAATGTGAGCAAGAGAATTTGTGGAAACAAGAGAGATCTTTTATGAGAAAGAAAAATTTAGTTCTACTTATTTGTTTTTCGTCAGATTTGATGCTTTTCTGACCTCATCATCAAAATGATTGACTGTACTGGTGATGCCATTCTCTCTCTCTCTCTCTCTCTCTCTCTCTCTCTCTCTCTCTCTCTCTCTCTCTCTCTCTGTCTCTCTGTGTGTGTGTGATGGTATTTTTACATACATGCCTTAGGTTTAATGGGGGGGGGCACATTTTTGATGCTCCTTCAGAATAAAGTAGTCTCAGGCAGTTCCTCAATTTTTCCAAAGGTGGCATCTGAGATTTATCTAAGCCAGGAGGCTTCTTGGCCCTCGTTTCTCTTTAGCACCAGCAACGACAAAGCGCAATGGCTGCTTCAATTGGATGTAAGAAGAACACTTAGGGTTTGTCTCAGAAGAATCAAAGATTTCAGATCTTCTGAAAGATTGTTTGTACTCTTAGGGGGTCTTAAGAGGGGTCAAGTGGCTTCTAAGAGTTCCTTAGCTAGATGGTTAAGGGATTGTATTAGGGAGGCGTATGTAGTTAAGGTAAAGAGGCTCCTAGGGTTCTAAAGCTCATTACTCTAGGACTTTAGCTGTTTCTTGGGCAGAGAGGTCGAAGGCTTCCACATTGGAAATTTGCAAGGTGGCCACCTGGGCTTCTCTTCATACTTTGTTATGGTATTATCTCTTGGATGTAGTCTCTTCTACGGATTCAGCTTTTGGTGGGAGGTTGCGTGTGAGCCAGAAAAGAGCAGCGAAGAAAAGAAGGACTTGCACTTCCCACTCAGTGCTGCCAACAAGGCAAGTTGCTTTGAAGTGCACACAATGGGAACCTATGAAGACCAATTTGGGTGTGAAAGTGGATGTCACAGGGAAGTACTGCCAACCTCCAGTTCCTGTGAAGGAGAGCAAAGCGGCCGTGTGCAAAGTAGCCAGAAGTGTAAAAGGAACCACAGAGAACTCTGTAGGGGAAGCTAGTGAGCAGCTGGCACTCTTGTGACCCTCTGTGCTCTTCTGAAGTTCTGAATCTAAGCATGTGCTTAAAGAGGCCACTGTTGATTACATGCAAATAGCTATGCTTTGAAATGCTGAGCCAACAGTAGACAATAAACTGTGTACAGAATTTTCAATATATTTCAGGTATGTACAATAATTCCCCAGTGGTTCAAAGAGTTCATAGAATTTTATTTTACTGTTTTGAGAGATTGACCAATAGGTTGAATTACAAATAAAAATAAAAATGTTGCAATGTTGTATCCACAAAAAATTTTATTAGTGTGTGTGTGTCCAGTGTTATTAATACTGACCAAAAAAATGTTCCTTTTTACTTTTGCACTTAATGTTAAGCTTCTTAAAAGTCTTTAATTTTGTGGGGGTATTATATATTAAAGATTAATATAAGTACTTGAAAGTTACTCGTCTTGAAGATAAGCAGATGGTTTCTACATCTGGCACTTTGTTTATTGGACAAATGTAATGTATTTGGGAGTGAAATGTTAAGTAGATGGTAGATAACTTCTTCTCTAGGACTTACACTCTAGCTCCACAATGACAGATAGTTACTTCCAGAAATAGATCTGCGAAGACTATGCTTCAATGGTAAATACCTCTTGAAATTGGCTAGTTTTATGAGCTCTTATAGAGTATTCAGACAAATTGGTTTGGAATAGTACTATATGAGAACCATAAAGCTTTGGAACAATTATATAAATGTATGTATGCATACATACATACATACATACATACATACATACATACATATTCAAGATGAAACTGCTTTTTTATTTCTACTTGTCTACTTTCTGGAAACAACTGCACCGACACATGTTCCTATATTAGAATAATACATTGTTGTCATCCTATACAAAGGTTCTGTGTATGAATAATTATGAAAATGAACAAACATTTCTTGAGCAAAGAGAAGGAAATAAATTTAGAACCATTAATTCTAAAAGAACCAGCTGGGACTAGAGAGATGACTCAGCCATTATGAGAACTCACTGCTCTTCTGGAAGACCTAGGTTAAGTTCCCAGCACCCACTGTGAGCAGCTCGCAACTGCTTGTAACTCCAGTTCCAGGGAATCCAATGCCCTCTTCTGGCCTTGGCAGGTCATGCATGTGTGTGATACAAATACATCACTTTAAAACACACACACACACATACACATCAAAAGAATAACTCTTAAGAAAAAAGTGTTAACTTTTCTAGATGTAATTAATATATACAAGTTCAAGCATGTTAAACTTCACTATGTAAAAAAGTTTCTCACACAGTAGATGTACTTACATGAACATATAAATATATCAATATATAGGAAATATATGCAGTGAGATGTTGATTATTGCCAGTATTGAAATGATGCAAGCATATACAAGATATAGTACTCCTATATATATACATCTTGATGAAGTCTATATGCTAGTCATATTCATGTTTGCTATACATCATGAAGAGTTTCCCATTGTTATACACAATTTAATTATGTATTCATTGATGAACATTCTCTACTTCATTTGTTACCATGACGATATGGCAAATTTTCATGAACTATGGCAAATTTTCTTGATCTGTGTCTTATATTTGCACTACACTATCTGAGACATACGTTTCTTTTGTGGAATTGTTAAATAACCAGTCCTATTCACAAAGAAGATGAAAACACACAAACCAAAAACAAGAAGTTCAAGATACATGTATTAATATGGATTCATATTGAAATATACAAAGAACCTTTAAAATTCAACAGAACAAGCAACCTGATTTTAAAATACATAAAGTATCTGAACAGACATCTTTCCAAAGATGACAGATGGTGACTAAGCATGTAAAAAGATACAAAAAAAATAGTATGTCACTATGGCAAGGCAAATTAAATCAAGATATTACTGTACATTTATTAGAATGGCAAAAGTCCAAAACTGATAAAAACTACCACTTTCAAGAAAGTATGCAGCACAAAAGCAACTCTTTTCATTGTTGTTAAGAATGTGTAATGGTAGAGCATCTTTGCTAGTCAGTTCTGCACTGTCTAACTAAACATAGTCTTACCATACAATCTAGTAATTGGACTTACAGATATTTATCCAAATGTGTTGAAAACGTATGTCCATACAAAAACCTGCTTATGATTGTTTATAGCAGCTTTATTCATAATTACCAGAATTTGGATGCAACTAAGATGCTCTTCAGTAGATGAGCCAATAAACAATCTGTGACATATCAATACAATAGAATATCATTCACCAATAAAAATAAGATAATCATGCCATGAAATTATATGGATGAACCAAGGATGCCCATTGCTAGGTGAAATAAGACAATCTAAAAAGATTATAAACTGTAAGATTCCAACTATATGGTCTTAGTGAAAGACAAAACTATAGAAACATTGACATTATCTATATTGCATGGAAAAGGGGAAAGAAATGTCACATATGTTATGAGGGGTGGTAGAACAGTGAAACTATTCCATATGATACATTAGTGGTAGAATTATAAACTCATGTACTGAAGTGTTTGTAGAATTATTTAACACAAAGGGTAATCCTAAGAGTAACTGTGAACATATGTAATGTTTTCATACCAGTTGCACAAATACACAACGTCACTTTAAGATGCTAAACATAGCAGAGCTAGAGTCTGGAGAGATTGCTCAGTGGTTAAAAATACTTGCTGATCTTGCAGAGATCCAATATGTTATTCATGGGCAGACCTCCGTAACCTAACTTTTATCCACTACAATCTGTCTGTTAACTGATTCACCACTTCTTAATAGCTCCAGAAGCTAAGGACTAAGGCTTTACCCTGCAAATCATTTTGGGGACACTTACCCAAACAGAATACATAGATGTTGAAAGTAAATTTATTATCAGAATAAAATATACTTCTTTCTAGGAACTCTATTTCTTATAAAGTATTCACAATTAAATTAATAGAAATCCACATTCAGGAAGAAAACAGCACCCAACTACTATATGAATTTATTGATTATAATCTCTACTGAGAAAATCACCAATGTAGGTTTGCTTAAAGAACACAGAGAAACTAATTCTTAAAATCCCTTGAAGCCTAGTAAAAGAAAAGAAAAATGGGATTATATTATGTAATTTATCTTCCTATACTAACTCCAAGCCACAAAAAGGCAAATGCTAAATTACTCATTCAATCAAACTGTGATTAATGCAATCTTGATGGGAAAGTGGAAAGTTTTCTTTTTGTATTAATTTACTACACTTTAAAGGTCTCCACTCCCACCATGGAAAGAGTCCCTTCATTATAAAGCTTAACGTTGCAAAAATACTACCAGCTTAAGAGTTTGTGATTATGTCTGTTCCAGTTTTTGTTTGTTTGTTTGTTTTTCAAATGAACCATTGTTAATAATTACTAAGAGCATACTTGTTCTCCTCATATACTGTTATTTTTCTGTGTATGTCGTTCTTTGACGATGATGATGATGTGTGTGTTTTGTATATGTACATTTGTGCAAATACATGAGCATATTTTTAAGTGTAAGTCGAGGTTATACATCAATGTTAGGTGCATTTCTCAATTTCTCTCCAACTTATTTATATTTTGCATTTGTGTTTATTTGTGTGTCTCTCTGTGTGTGTCTGTATGTGTATGGTTGTGCGTGTGCTACAGCACACATGTGGCAATCAGAGAGCACTTTTAGAAGTTCTATCTATGATTTAGGTCATGGGAATCAAACTTAGGGCATCAGGCAGGTGCCTTTATTCGCTCAGCCACCTTGCCATGACACCAGATTATTCTTTCTCAGACAGTCACTGATTTGGGACATTACAATTATGTTACACTAGTTGGCCCAAAAGCCCCTAGGATCCTCCATGTCTGCCTTCCAGTACTGAAAGAGTCAAATGCCCCTGGTCCCTGGCTGTATGTGGGTGCTGGGGATCAGAGTGAGGTCCCGATTTTTGTACAGCAAGCACTTTATCAATTGAGCTGTTTACCCAGCCCTTCTTTCAAGAAAATGCTAGCATTTAGTGTAACCCCACCAGTTTTAATGTAGTACTCTGAGCTATGACTTCTGTGCAGCCTAAACTGATTTCAGACTCATGAAATGTTTTCAGCCTATACCACCAGACAAGACACAGTTTAACTTTTGAACATACAAGGAAGTTAATGTTTATTTTCTACTAATATGCCATCCTTTTTTGTCAACATGAATACAGGCAAAGGATCTTTATTCCACAGATTATATATTCATGTATGCTAAATATGAATAGAATTATAAGTATACAGATTTCATCAAGTTGTATATTTAAAAGAGGTCTCTATATTGTATATGCCTGCATAATTGTAATACTGCCATCAACTTGTATCTTACTGACTATATTCCCTATGTACCCATATATGTATATGTTTGTGTATGTATGCGCTTTTCTATGTTAATCACATCTAGAATAGTTGATTATTTTGAAAAAAGTTATTTATTTGTTAACATGTTTGTGTGCGTACCAGAGTATATGTATGTGTGTCACATGCATACAATGCCTACAATGACAGAAGAGGGCAACCGATTCCTGGAACTGGAATTATTGTTAGTTTTCAACTTCCTGAGGTACTGGGAGCAGAACCCAGGTCTTCTGGAAGAGAAGTAAGTGCTCCTAATGACTTAGCCATCTCTTCAACCCTTGTTGTCTTTTTTTAACATTTGTTTTTGTTTTCTTCTCTTTGCTTAGGAATATTGGAAAAATTTGATAGGGAAGCCACAGTAGAGAAACATACAGCAAAGGAAACCGCTATTTCTCCAGAGCCATTATTACCAGTTAAAGAGGTGAGACTTTTATTCACATATTACATGATTACGTTTCTGTGAGTCTATTATGAGTCAAAATATCTGAGTTTTTCCTTTTCTCACAAATAATCTTGATTGTAATTTCCTCAGAAATTTTAGGTAAAAATTCAGAACTGCTATTATCAACTAACTAAATGACAGATGATGATAAGGGTATTGGGAAATAATCATTATACACAGATGATGGGAATGTAAAATTGGTCAGCCACAATGGAGATCAGTATGGAGTTGCCTCCAGAAAGTGAAAGGCTAAAACTAACCTTCAGATCTTCCTATGCTACTCTTGGATACATACAAGGAGGAATCTAAGACACAACACAATATTCATTTTTATTAACAATAGTCAAGTTGAAGAATCATCCTAGGCTTCTGTCAGTAGCATGGATGGATAAAAAGTGTAGCACTTAAACCATAGATTTATTCATTCATAAAGAATGAAATCACATGATGTATTGTAGATACAATGCTGTTGAAATGTAAGAAAACAAAGATAATATGATGTAGAGACATGACAGTTTGACTCTGTTTACTCAATTTGTATGGAGCCGGGAATTATCACATTAAATGAATAAGCAAGACTCATAAAGACAAATATATATTTTTCTCAAAGTGTGAAATCTAGATTATGCAAGACAAGACTTGTAAGCAGATTGGAGTTGAACTGGAAGTAACAGGTGAAAGGAAATATGAAAGATAATAAAAATGAGTATGATCAAAATATGTTGGATAAATATGTGAAGATAACATAACAAGACCCATTAATTTGTACAAATAATTAAGCTAACAAATGAAAAATGTTTTTAATAAAAATAAAATTGGGTCATTGTTCTCTTTCACAATCATGAGAATAGTATAACAAAAATAAGTCAAGAAATTTTTGTTCCCATTTTGTCTCAGAATCTGTATAATAAGAATGTGAACTATAGATAACCATTGAAAAGAGATAAATGCTGGTTTGCAAAGGAAAGGCATGAAGGTTTGAATGGATCTCTTTGTTTATTTGTTCAGAGTTCATTGCAAGCTTCTACTCTCTTGAGTAGAGTGAGTTACATCTACCAGCTCTCCTGCTTTCTGGACTATGGGGGTGTCTGTGTAATCAAAGGTATTGGTGAGATATTGGAGTGCACAAGTTGCACAAAGAATGTGCCATGCCACATTCTTTATGTGGTCATTGTCCCACTTGGCAGCTGAGCCTTGATTTAGCCTCTATTGGTAGCCTTAGTCTGAAAGCACAGTAGCTTTCCTTTGCTTTACCAGCCCTAGGCTTGATTGTGATTTGGGGCTCTGTTGTGTGTGCTTCATAGTTTGTGCTTTGTTTCGCCCATCTTCGGTCACCTATGTTACTGTTGTTAGTTACTTTTACATCACATCACCTACGTTACTGTTAGTTACCTTTACATCACTGCAAGAAAATACCCAACAGAAGGTTTAGCACGAACAATAAAAACTCAGAGACAGATATTGGGGTTCAAGCTGAAGATCAGAAATGCAAAGTAGCCGGCCACTAGCTCTACCTCTGCCAAAGCTCAGACCAAGAGGCCAATCCACCAAACCTCCAATTGCATCTTCAGACAGCATTGCTCCTCCCCAAATCTCATATTTTATCCCATAATGGATGTTGGAGAAGTATGACAGCAGAAGCAGCTCAGTTCATGTCAGCAGGATCCTGAGGTGGCTGGTCACATCATTATGGCAAACAGGAAGCAGACAGTGGGACAGGAAGCATCCCAAATCAATACAACCTAAGGATATGTCCTTAGTGAGCTACTTCCTCTTATTATGCCCTGCATTCTAACATCTCAACAGCTTCCCCAGAAAAGTGTGAAAGCATGAGTCTGTAGAACATTGGTTCTCAACCTATCTAATGCAGTTCCTCGTGACTCCCAACCATTAGATTATTTTGTTGCTACTTCTTAAGTATAGCTCTGCTACTCTTATGAATTGTAATGTAAATATCTGGTATGCAAAACATCTGACATTCAACCCCTATGGTGGTTGTGACCCACAGGTTGAGAACCATGGCTGAAGCGGGACATTACCCATTCTAGTCAAAACAGTAATCAATTCTCTATACTAAACTCTTTCTTTTGAAATTCCTTGCATGGTTTCTCCTTTCTCAATTAATCCTGAGTAATACACTATGTAAATATTTTAAAAATCCCAAGTCTGTATAATTTATAATAGTTCCCATACTAGAAAGCAAGAGATATGGTCAGGTATACTCAAACTCAATGTGAATCTAGCATTAAGTAACAGAAGATAGAATTCAATAATTCCTAACTGTTAAATACTGAAAAGAAAGCCACTCAGTTTATTTCTCATTTTCTTGGATTAACAAATGTTCATTATTTTAAATGGAGTGTGTGTGATGCCAAAATCAGATGGGAAGAGAAGAAATGAGCAATCTTTCATGAACACAGACTTTCAGGAGATGGTATCAATGCATGGAGGTTTGCAGTTTTTATTTGTATGGGTAGTGATTTATTATGTCTTTGTTTCTCATCCTTGGGGGGAATTCATATTGACAACATATTACAGTCACATATCAATTACCACAGGAAAAGATTGTCCCAATGCAGAAAAATAGCATAGATGGGGAAAGGGAAAGTGACTCCAGCCACATCAAGCAGTCACGATTTTTACCAAATATCTTCCTTGAATGAGTGGAAGATTTTAATGAATATTTGTGCTGCAAAAGAGAAATAAACTAGCAAACAAACCAAGACTTTTGTTTATTGCCTTTCATTTTTATAGATGTAGTTTCCTTTAACATTTTTATTATTAATCTGTCTCAAAGAATTACTGTTATGCCACAGGCTGTAATTTTTCCACTTATGACCTATTTGGATGCTGTCATCCCAAATAAAGAACAGATTTCTGAAAGTTATCTTCTGATCTTCATTATGAGTAAGGAGATAAAGTTATTGGTTAATTGTACTCAAATATAATTATGAGATGGAGTTCAGCTCTATGTTGCTAAAGGATCAAAAAACGTTAGGAGAGTTGAGTTCCATTTTAACTGTAATAAAAGAGTTGTTATTTTGAATACGGAGTTGTAGGCTCATGAGCTGTACATAAACCATTTTTATTATTTGTATAAAATGTGTTAAAATAATGTTGGACTAAATAAACACACAACAAATTAGGCTAATGATTTTAATCTTACTAATTCACAGGTTTATTCTGACTCATTTGTGTGTGTGTGTGTGTGTGTGTATGGGTAAGTGAAAATGCGTATGTGCTAGGTCAGAGGACAGTATTCAGGAATCTGCTCTTTCCTTATACCATGGGATTAGGACTCAAAATGAGGTCATTGAGTTTGCATAGCAAGTACATTTGCCCATGGCTTACTCCAAGGAGGCATCTCACAGGTCCTGATTACTACAGTCTTAGACTGAAAGGGGCATAGAAACCATCCATCTCAACTCAGTTTTCCAGCTAAAGACTCTGAGATCACGAAAAATCAATCAGGGATTTAAGGCCCAAATTTACTTTTAAAACTGTTATTGTTAGGTTTCCTACATGTATATGTGGTCAGGTGCAAGAGAAGGCCAGAAAGCAGGCACTGGGTCCCTGGGACTGGAGTTAAAGGAGGTTGTGGGCCACCTGATGTGGGTGCTGGGAACTGAACTCCAGTACTCTGCAAGAGCACAAGCTCTCTCAGCTGCTGAGTCATTTATCTAGCTCTAAGCCCATAGTTTTCTGAATTTGTAGTAGGTGACATGTTACTACAAACAAGATCTGCTAAAACAGAGCTTGATTTCTAAGCATAGATTTAGTCTGCTCCAATACCTTAGAGAACATTATGGAATTTGGAGGATGTCTATATTTACAGTTATATTTCCACATAAGACCAAGACTAAAATTAAAACAAATTAAACCCAGTGTTCCAATTAGTCTTTGTCAATTTGACACAAGCGTAGGCATTCTAGGATGAAGGAACTTAGCTGAAGGGTTGTTTCCATCAGATGAGGCTGTAGGTGAGTCTGTAAGGCATTCTCTTGATTGGTGATTGGTGGGAGAAGGCATGCTGTTGTGGGCATTCCCAACTCTGGTCATAGATTGTATAAAAAAGGAAGCTGAGTCAGCCACAGAGAGCGATTCTGTGAGTATCACTCCTTCATGCTCTCTGCTTATGTTTGTCGCCAGGTTCTTGTTCAGATTTCCCTCAGTGATTACCTGTGACTGGTATGTGGAAGCCAAGTAAACTCTCCCCTCCCTAAACTGCATTTGGTCATGGTGTTTTAGCACAGTAATGAAAGCAAATTGGGACATCCAGATTGTAACTTTCAAGTTTTGTTTCAAGAGAGAGAGAAAACACATGGGATTGAGTAGGTAGAGATGTGGGAGATCTGGGAGGAGAGAGGGAGGAACGAATATGATCACAATATATAAGATTAAAAACCTTAAGATGCAAAGTTAAAGGAAGAAGAGCTGTCTAAAAGAGCTGCATGTGAGGGTAGACTATAAAATAAAAATATACTGTGAAGCCACTAAAGACAAAAGAATGATTATGATACCGGTGATGATATTTCCACATACAAAGCAATGTGGACCACTTTACTTCCTTATTTCTTGTAGCAAAACAAAGTGCCTAGCCTTTGGGGATGGAGAGAATAAATAAAATTCTAAGCAAGTTAAAATCAGAAAGGTGAAATGTTTGTTTTCTCTGAGAAATTTATTTTATTGCTGTTTTCCTTTTGAACTTGTCTGGAATCCTGAGACTAAAAGAGAAATCAAAGATTGAATATTAAATGCTAACTTATGTTGCAATTCTTGTTAACAATAAACTGTGAAAAGACTGTAAAAATCTAATTTAGATTTTATTAAATGTATTGAATTTAAAGGTTGTTTTTATGTGATGGGTTGTAACTGTAGCTTTCAGCTCTCTTTAAAGATGGTTTTATTGAACTATACTTAAAAGATTAAATTTTGAAAAGGGTTTTTGATTAAATCCACTGAGGAACTAAAGTGAAATGTCAGCATATTGCTGTGTGTAAAGAATACCCATGTTTGTGCATATTGCCTCATTCACAGGGTGATACTATTCAGGTTGTAAGAATGGCTTTATCAAAGGATACTGTATTCACTATATTGAATGAAAGTAATAATTTTATGCAAAATATTTACTCCTAAGTTAAAAAAATATGAATATGATTTTATATACATCTATATTTCAGGGTACTTTCCTAGAGTTTGGCTGGAGAAATGCATTTAAAGAAATTACTCTTGCCACAGCACACTGTATATCAGCAGCCATTGAAAGTTTTTCTGCTGAAGTTCTTCAACAGGAGCAAACAGAAAGAACCTCAGTTGTGAGCTACACCATGAACATTGTCAGTGCCCCAAAAGTTTTGCAAGAAGGTCACGTATTTGCTGAGGAGGAAAAACCAAAGCAAGTTGCCAAGGCAAGTATCTGACAATACAGCTTCAGACTGCTGCTGGAAGGCATGACATTTTTTACATTTATTCTTTCGTTTTGCAAATGGAAGGATTGTAAAAGTAAACTGTAGATCAAATGGAAAGGACTAATTTTCTTCTCTGGTGTCTATAGCCAAGAACATGTGTCTCTTTGCGAATATATGCCCGTGTATTCTGCTGCAACTTGAAAGGGGGTCTCAATAAATTGTGGAGTATTAACAAAGCTGGAATGGCATGAGAAGTTTAAGAGGTTAAAGGGGATACCATCTTGTGTTGCTGTGAATATATAAAATCTTTTCAACTAAATAATTATCCTGTTTTGGAAGTCAACAGAACCTTCCCAGGAAATGTGAAGAATCATAGACAGTCTGAAGTGACCTACTATGGTCACAGCCAGTGATGGGAGTCTTTAAGAGTCCTTACTTCATTTTCCTTCTGTCACCCTGAGGCTCCAGAGCCCTCTTGGGGGAGCTGCCTTTCTAGTCTGACAGCAGAGGCAGGCTGAACCTTAAGCCCCTCTACCACTAAAGAGATTAGATACTCATTAAATAGTGAGAACAGACACAGCACGTCTGAAAGATGATGGCTCCTTACCCTAGGAAGAGATTACATGTAACTGTTTCTTCTGCCTGTGGGCTACTTTTGCCAACTTGATATTCTTTGTATTCTTTAGTAAAATAAGTTTTATCTGGAAATTTAGTAGAAGCAAATTGGGGCAAGTGAAAAAAAGTAATGTGAAATTAATATCAAGGGTACAGATTATTTTGAGTTCTGTTGACTACACAGAAAGGTACTGTCATGTAATGCTGGCTTATGAGTTTCTCATAATGTCTGGTGAGCATAAGACTTGAAGATATGTATAGAGAGACATCATTTTGGTATTTCCTTATTTGACATGAAACATTTAACTTTCTACAACTGAGAAATTGATTGGTATAAAGCTGTGTCATTATATTTATGCTTGATGCCAAATTCATTATTGAGGAATTTGGCTCCACTGTACATAAATTACATGTTGCTGTCAGGATACAAATAACTCAGCACCACATTTATTTCTCCCTAGTTTTGTTCTGACATCATGGAAAAGCTTGACACAATGCTCCCCCTGGCTCTGGCATGCAGAGATGATTCTCTTCAGGAAATTAGAGGGACCCTCGTGGAGGCCTGCTGTAAAGTGGCAACAGCTGTCCTGGAAAGACTGCAGGAGAGAAGCAGGGAGGTTCCTTCAGGAGCACCCCTGAAGAACCTGCACATCATCCTCTCCACAGCAACCTATGTCTCCCAGCATTTTACGTGTTATGACAATCTGATGAGAGAGACAACTAAGAAGTGAGTGTCTTCTAAATTAAGTTGGTGTTCATGCGTAAGGAAACATGCACTCTTCAGATTTCAGAGAATCAAAATGTTGACATAAATCATTGAGGAGAAAGTAATTATTAACATGATGGATTATTTTTGTCTTTCTTGATTAGAAAATGTCTCAAGGTCAAATATGGGTTATATAAACTAGATATGTAGATATTAACAAAGGCAACCTCTTCTAAAGACATGCTTAAAGAGGGGAGCCATGTTCTGCATGTTGTTATGACAAGAATTTTACCCCATTCCTTTCATAAGACACATTACACTGACCACATAGAAAAGGGACATCAAACTTGTTTCTGTCCCACATAGAAACATTTGTGAAATATGCACTTCTCAATTCTGCTTCTAATCCAACAGGCTGTTAGGAACTGCCGTAGTGAATAAATACATTTTAATCCATCTTTGTGCCTAGTGTAAACATATTGCAGGACATCTATTTAGTAATAAACTATCCATAATATTTGAAGAAGAAGCATCTGCCAATCTTAATTCTCATGCACTAGTAGTCTAAAAATACAATATGTTTTCTGTAGGGAGATAAAAGTCAACATGAGTACTATCTAGTGGTCTTTCTGGTTATGTTTGAATTTTGTAGAACTAACATGGCAGCTCAGTGCAACCCAAGAATCTCTTCTATATTTTTTATTCAGCCTGCATAGCCTCTTAGCTGCAAAATAAGGGACTGTGATATAAATAGCTGAAGATAAAAGCAAAATAAATTTGGCTCAATGTAGGATACAGTTATGTTATTTCCTTATTTCTCATAAGTAGTCAGATGTTGTGATTCATACTTGAATTTATAAACAAAATATGCCAGAAATCACTTCATTTCAGTAGACTATTTTAAAACAGTTCATGAAATAATTGACAACTACAAAATTATAATTTTTAAAAAATATAAAAGGAGTGTGTTTATGGAATGTGTTAGCTTTAGAAAAGTTGGTTCTGACAAGTGTATGTTGCTCCTCAGTAATAATGATAACCTAATGCCTAAATAATGCACTGATCTCTAATAATAGGCTTACAAAGAATACTTTTAGTTTTGAATGATGTATTGACAATACAGTTTGTCTTGAGTTGAAGCGCATATTTGTAGAACAGCAGATGTACGTTTTCAAAGGACTTGCAAAACAAAGGCAAGCTCCCCCCTCCCACTTTTCTTTTTGGAAAGTGAATGTGGATACAGCCTTCAGCTTTGGGAGGAAATGAATGATTGATATCTAATAATGAAAACCATTTGTAGTGCTGGAGGTTGTTACCTCCTACTGCACAGGCCTTAAATCTTTGTCTCTTTGATCATTCCCTCTGAACAGACCCATATTCCTGGTGCCTGTCCAGCGATATCAGGAATTCATCAACACTCTACAGTTTCAAGTTACGGACTACTGCGTCAGAGTTTGTGCTACAAGCATTTTACAGGATGCTGAGAGCCACCACTGGGATGACTACAAAGCTTTTTATGAGGTGTGAAGTTAAGTTTACTATTCATCCTTTTTACACAAATATGTTTTACTGCCTACCTGCTTTCTGGCTAATTAGAAACATGAGCTCCATATTACTAAAACACGGAGGCTGTTAGGATAATATTTTTTAAATATTGAATTTGTATTTAGGAAAAACACTGTCTTTGGAAACCTGAAATAAATTAGACATCAGAACTCTCCTTCTGCTTGAAAGTAAAAATAACTTGATTTGAGTTGCAGGATTGCAGCACTGTGTGAATTGGGATATAATGAGATTCAATGACAACTCAGAGATAACAAGAGAAAACTCAACCCTTTGTGTTTTTCCAAAGCTTCTGGTTAGAGGTGTCCTTACATCTTTTCTTATTATGAATTTTTATCTTCTTTAACAAATACGTGTTATTAAGCAGCTTTACTCTTATGCTTATTTTTTACTTCTCATTCTCAAGAGTACATTTTAATACTTGTCTTAACATTTTACACTTCAGTATTTTCCTTTAGCTCATGTTTTGAAATCCCAACCAAATTAAAGCCCCCCAAGAAAATCCCCCAACATAACCAAACTGAAAATAAGGTAAAATTATGCATGATCAGGCTTCATTAGTTTCTTTCCCACTCAATCCCACAGATTGTATGTAGATCATATAATATTTGAAATTAATTCCACACAAGGGCAAAGTATTTGTATATCTTTAAATCATATTTGAGATTTAAAGTTTCAATGAGCAAACTCATCTTTATTTTTCAACATAGCCTTTCTTCTGAACCACAGTCTATGATTCTCATTTTCCTGGATTGTCTGAACCACTATGGAGTATTTAGAAAAAGAGAGTGGGCTTTTATTTGGCAATCTGTCTTGCCATGCTTAGGCAGAGCTATGTTTGTGCCTGAGATATAGATGTTAAGACAGCAGCGGTCGCTAATAAGACCCTCTTAATGACTTTCCTGTTTCCCTCAGGCTGTTTCATCTCTTTAGAGCCCTCCCCAGATAGTTTTCTCTTTGTAAGAGCACCCATCCATCATTTTCCAAACCCGCTGTATTTCAAACATGAATGTTAGCAGCAAGAAGAGAGAGAAAGTGGCACAGTACAGCTGGTGGCCTGAGATAAGAATGAAAGTATTGGTCCCTCCTCTCCTGGCAGCATCACAGACTCAACTTGCCTTGAGGTAAAAAGAAGGACAGAAAGTGTGACCATCATGTTTCAAACTATTTCAATAAGCCCAGGTACTACTACCAGACAACTTTATATGATCACATCGAGGGACAGGCATCATCTCACCATATAGTCAAGACCTGTGCTTCCTCTTATGCAAATCAGAGACTAAAACAGTTCTCCAGTATAAATAAGTGCATGCACTGAGAACCCGTTATTGGAGCTACTGAGTACTTACCAAAACAAAGCAAAACAAAACAAATTACCATGTAACACACATCTCTTAGAGCTTATGACAAGGCTGTAGCTTCAAAGACAGAAATAACGAAACTGTTCCTCTGTGATTACACAGTACTTGAGCTTCCATATACTTACATGGTCAGTAGTTACAATTTAATTGCAGAGTTAACAGTTCTTATTTATGCAGAGGAAGAAAGGGATACTGCTTTCCTATTTACCAAAGATAAGGTGGCTTGGAAAATAGCCCCAATTTTAAACTGTTTTGATGAGTGGTGTAGCTGACACAGTTGTATCTCACTTATTGAATCCCTTTCTCCTGTCCTCCATCTTGCCAGCTGATTTGTGGAACAGGACTGTATTTTAGAAAGCTTGTTTTGAGAGTAAAGAGATGGGGCATGGCTGAGTGGATATGAAGGGTTCACTAGGGTTCTCAGAAAAAAACTTATGGCCATGTGCACAGTGAAGTAGAGAAAAACAGTAAAAGAATTTAAAAACTAGGAAGCAATGTTTGCTCATGTTTTATGATAGTGAACTACAGGCACACATATCTATGCTCTAAACATGTCAGGCTGCATGAGCCAAAAAGCTGGGGCCTTATTCATTGATAGGACAGTGGGTATTGAGATTGCATGTTGAAAGTTAAGCTTTTTGTGTAGTTAACATCTGCTCAATTTTAGGAACTTGTGGTTTCCAATAGTCAAAAAGTAAAGAATTATCTGTTCAGAGATAATACAATACTGAGTGGCTTCCATAATAAAGTCCAGCTGCTTGTTTCCTGATAGATAATCTCACATCTGTTTACATTATAGTGGGTTTATAAAAACAACAGATGTTTACTACAAAATACTTTGAAATGACAACAAGCAGTGAAACGGGTCAAAAAATTCAGTCATATTTAGTTTAATGAAACCCCCACATATACCCACACTGAAGCTGTATTCATTTAGAAAGAACTGCTAGAACAAAGGCCATTTTGACAGAACTCCTTGAAAGCATGAAGCAACTTATGGTCTTTAAAATACACACATTACATTTTGAGCAGAAAAAGAACTTTGTGCTGAAAGATATCTATAAAAGAAACTCGTTTTCTTTGGAAAATGATGGGAAATTTTGCTGATCCCAGTGTTATTAGGCAATGTTCCTCACTGCCAGTCCAGCGTCAAATGGATTCAAGAGTCCCTTTAGTTACATTTGAAATTTGAGTTAAGCTTTGAGACTTGTCTCTTAGTTTGACAGAGTTCTTACCACACGCCACAAAGCAAATGGAGCATTAATTTTGTTCTTTGTTTTTAATTTTATATATTTGTTCCATTCAGTAGTTTGCCCTATGTAATTGGGATGTCAAAAACACCTAGTCTAAATCCCTTCCTGTCTGATAGCTTTGAGTTCAAGTTTCCTACACAGAATAATAGTTCCACTTTTTTTGTATTATCATTTGAAAATCCATCAGTATTTATTTTAATGACTACAATATTTTATTTATCAGTATAACTGTCAAAAGAATGCCACGTGAAGAAAATATCTGTGTGAGAAGTTTGTAACTTTGGGTTGGAGTAGAGCAGGCTGTCTGCTTGTTTTGTGGGGCAGAATTCCCCTTTGTAACCCAGGATGTCCTGGAACTTGTTACAAAGCTCAGCCTGGCTTCACACTTACCTCAATCCTCCTTCTTCAGCCACTCAAGTGCTGGGATGACAGGGGACCCGTTACCATTGGCAAGGGCATATACTTCTTAAATGACACTTACTTGAAACTATGCTAGTGGACACCGCCAATTGCAAAAGTATAGATGAAGTATCTGTCCCACCAGGGCCTGCAGACTTTGATCCCAAATAAACACACTGAGGGTTATATTAATTATAAGCTGTTTGGCTTCTTACTGGCTACCCCTCTCAATTATTGACCTATAACTGTTAAACTATGTATTGCCACAAGGCTATGGCTTACCCATAATCAGCATGTTACATCTTTGACGGCATGGCGTCTCCCTCACGGCTTCTCCCCGCCTCCTCTCCCCAGCATTCTCCTTGTCTGGCAGCCCCTGCTACATTTTCTGCCTAGCTCTGACCAATCGCCTTTTTATTCATCAACCAGTAAGAGAAACATATATACGGAAGGACATCCCCCATGTTTTGGGCTAAGACAGGAAATTTTAATGGCTTATGTTTTGATATATTAACATGACCAAATTAAATTTGAAGCATGCATTCTTTTCTTTCTATTTCAGACAGTCTTTTGATCTGGTTTGAAGAGATGAGGTCAAATACCCCTAGCCCCAAGAATGTTGCCTAATTAATGCTTGCTTGCAAACCTCTTGAGGCAGGCTGCCCTATCCTTACCTCCTGCTCCCTCTGGCCCAGTCACTGCTGGATTTCCTTCTGAAGTCAGGCAAAAGTTAGTACATAGATGAGGTCTATGGAGCAATGGAGGAAAACAAGAGTTTGACCTTTGGATCATGTAAACAAGTAAAATGATGATAATATGCACCTACACCTTTTAAAGATGCTACAAAATTAGATTACTGTTTATCTGTTGCCAGTGTAAGCTATTATCAAGACAGCATTGATGGAATAGTGATGTGCTGATGTATTCCTCCATAAGCATCACACTTGGTTTCATGAATGTGCCTAAGATGTGGCACATGTGCTTGTTTTCAGGCCTCTTGTTCCATTACAATACAGAATCTGAAAGATTTGTAAAATTAACTCAGTCATGCTAATTGTTTCAGAGAAATGTGCCTCCATAAACAATGCAAATAGATTTCAATTTTGGAGATTCAGCATGACTTGTTAAACAACTACAAAGCTGTTGCCTAAAAGTACATTTTGAAAGGCAGGCCAAGAGTAGGTAGATCGACAACACTATGCTAGGTCAAATGCTTGTGGTCTGGATTTACACTAGGACATCTCATTCGGAAATGAAATAAAACATATGTCCCTTTGTCAGTAGGATGTTTAACATCTTGTCAAAATTCTTTCTTGGTCATCTAGCAGGCTCTCCAATGATTTCCTCTCAGCTTGAACTAATTAGATCTTAGGAATCAAACGGACATTTGGAAGATGTGATTCTGTTGTTTATTGTGTGATGATTTTGCCAGGGGGAAAGATGCTCCTTCTCTATCCAGATGTGGCATTACTTCAGCTGGGCTCTGCGTCATGATCTCTGGACCATACTGCCAGCTAAGCTAGCTCAGGAGATTCTAGCAGCATTTTTGGAGAAGTCCTTGGGTCTACTTGCCTCTAGATATGCTCGGGCCCGTCCCAGTCCTAAGAGAACTGCACAGATCAGGTACTGAAAGCTACTCTTCAAGGAGATTTGTTTAGAAATGAGCTCGTAAAACAAACTGTGACTGTGAAGCTTGAGACAAAACTTGTGTGTTTAGCGCATTTCTAACATTCAAGAGGAAAGGGTGCCTGCTTTCCTGAGGCATTATGTAGGAAAGTGGAGCTTGCTTCCGAATTGCTTCCCTTCTCCTTCCCTTTGCAAGCATTAAAGCCCCTTTGCTTGTAGAAGATGTTCCCACGTGTGCCTCCAGGTCAAATGTACACAATAGGATAGAGCACATTAAGGCCCCGTACAGAAAAAACAGCGGGATGGAACACTGGACCTGACTATGTGCCACTAAGTAACCAAGGGATTTTAGCCTTTTATTTACTTAGTTTGTACACTTTTCAAACGGAGTAGCTATTTTTCATTAAGGAAATTACTTTGTTTTAAAACATATTCTAGCTCAGTATGGTGGTGCACATCTTTAATCCCAGCACTCAGGAGGCAGAGGCAGGCAGATCTCTGAGTTCGAGGCTAGCCTGGTCCATACAGTTCCAGGACAGCCAGGGCTACACGGAGAAACTCTGTCTCAAAAACCAACCAACCAAACAAACAAACAAAAAACTCAACAATAATAATGAACATAATCTAATCTATTGTCCTTACTTTTACTTTATTTTTCATTTTGCCTCTCCATATATTACTGGAAGCCAAATGAAAACGAGAAGCACAAGACACTTGGTATTAAATAAAAGACGGAATTAGAGTGCAATTCTAGTATTTTAGTATAATGCATATGAGCTTAATGATAACATTGAGCCACATGGGAAAAGACTTTTTTTTTAATAGATACTTGGCTTAATATGATTAAAACCTGGATTCAGGTATGAAATAATGTTTTCAGATATATTTTACAAAGAAACTACAGACATCAGAGACTTCCTTTTTTTCCCCTTATTTTTGGCAGGAGTAATCATTTCCTAATCATGTTCTTGTAAAACACACTGTGATTTGAAGGGCATTTAGGTCCTGCTACAGTGTTTCATAAATATGGTATTTTGCAAAGCTGTTTTGAATTACTGATCAAGCTATTTTTTTTTAAAGAAAGAGGAACTCGGAAGTATAGATGTAAAAAATTCCTTTTCATAGTAAAGATGACCTTTACTCTTTTTTATGAAGCAGAGAATTCTTTTGGCTGCAATATGGCTCATCCTTATGAGATATTTGTATCATCAGATTTGCTGTTAGTTCAAGAGATAAGTAACATATTTAGTCAATTAATGGTGCAATAGAAACTTTGGCATCTTTGTTCTGGATGGTTACACAAAATTGTTAAGCAAATCTAGAATTATTGCTTCTAAATTTTCTCTGTAAAATATGTGAACATTTGTGTATCTTGGATTAGAAACTATTAACAATTAGAAGTAAATAAAACTAAAATTAAACCTTTCTAGAGGTGATTATTGATAATTACTAATGATTATTGATAATTGTCATTGATTATTGATGATTGCCATTGGTTACCAAGCTCTAATAGAATCCATATAACAAATGTCCAAAACCATATATATAGTTTATGAATGTGTTATGGATTACTAATATGTATATTCATATATATGTATATATATATTGCTAATATGTACATATAATCTTTAACACATTGTATTCATAGGTTGAGATGTTGGGCCTCAAAAATATGTAGAATTAGTATGTGTTGCTTACAGTAAAAATGTATTTAAAATTTTAAGGAAATACCACATGAGAAATAGAAAAATGTTCATGAATAAGAGAAATAAATATAATTTTAGGAATTTCTGAGTCTATAGGCATCTCAGCTTGTGCTTTGGCTATCATGCCTTCTTATCTCCCCTTCCTATGCGAGTATGCTTCTTGACTTTGTGAGTTCTTTCTGATGGTTTATATGTGGATGGCATGGAGATATGTTCTGCTATCAAATACTTACCTGCTACGGTGTGTGTGTGTGTGTGTGTGTGTGTGTGTGTGTGTGTGTGTAGTAGATTTTTTTTCCAACAAACTCCTATTTTGCTCACATTAATTTCAAGACCAGCCTCTTTAGCTTCTGGAAGAGAATTCTGACAATGCAAAGCATATACTTTTTCATAGAGGATTCTAAGAGCTCATGAATTTGGGAGGGAACACAGGGGAAGCTGGAGTAGGACAGGGGGCAGAAGTGATTTACATGAAGCATTCATGAATGTTCTAAAAAAATAAAAAGTAAAACTATTAATTAAAACAAACAAACCCAAAAGATTGCTACAACAGCACTGCCATTGGTATTACAGGCCATCCAATCATCGGGCGTTCAGAAGGCATCCTGACACTTCCTGGCTTGGGCATCTCTGTAGATATCCCTGAAAACCATACCTTTTAAGCCTTACATATGCTTAGGATACATAGAGTGAAGTGTATATAACATGCAAAACCACTATTTTATTTAACATGAATTTTCTCTCTTTTTCCAATAGACTTGATATCACAACAATCTTAATATGCACTGAGAACATATTATGGTCTGTTTGTACATCTGCACAGGAAGTCTTGAATCCTCATGAGTATAACAATAATAAAATTTGTAAAATCCATACTCATTGCAACAACCTCTGTACAACATTAGCCATTTTGACATCACCACTACCAGAAATATATCAGTAAGTATCAAATATGTTTTGTTTAACCAAAGTGTAGTCATATGTGTTATTGAACTCTGTATTTACTACCAAATAGAAATACTCTGAAGTACATTTGTAATATCATAAATTTGGATATTTTATAAATTAAGCATAAAACAGTTCTCAAGACTATTTAGTCACTCCAAACATGTTTCATGTCTGTTGGTTAGACCCATTCAGTTAATAAGCCCTTTTAATGCATTATAAGCCTTACTATATGGCCTTTACTAAATTCAAAGATGAACCTTCTGTCTCCTTCCCCTAAGGACTAGGATTATGAGCTTGCATAATCATGCCAGGCATTAACTTTCACTTTTTGAGTAGGATCTATCTGTCTATTTATTAATCTATCTCTCTATTTATCATCTATCTATCTATCTATCTATCTATCTATCTATCTATCTATCTATCTATCATTTGTCTCTTCGATCTATCTCTATCATCTATCCATCCATCCATCCATCCATTTGCTTTCAGCTTTTTAAAAATTCATTAATTGTCTATATGAGCTCAGGTGGGTGGTGTTGCCTGTGAGTGTAGAAAATTGCCAGATCTTCTGGAGCTGGAGGTTGTAAGCTGCCCAATGTCAGTGCTAGAAACTGAATTTGTATCCTCAAGAGCAGCATTATCTTTTAATACTGAGCTATCTCTTGAGCCCCAGTAATTTATCCTTTTTGTGTGATATAATTGGTTCTAATTTTTAAAAATATATTATAAAGCCTAAATGTGTTCAAGTCTGAAAGAGATCTAATGACCTCATACTTTCAATAAATCTGGCATAGACCTTAAAATTAGGTTTTAATGTCTTAACTAGTAATGGAAAGTAGAGGCACATAGGTAATTATACTAGAAAAAATAGAACATTTTTTTATAAATAAAAGTAAGATATAAAAATTCAAACTGCTTTTAGTTTCAATTTAACTTGATTGTAATAGGTAATATTATAAAACTTGGAATAGATCTTATGAACAAACTTTATTATTTTTTAAATTCCCTCAAAAATTAGTTTTTATATTTGAAAAGTAAATACTTATGTATTCTTGTTAAGTTAGACAGTATGCCCTTTATTGTGCATTTTTGTTAGCGTGATATGCCATTTTCATTCTGAAACTTTCTCAGCTGACATGGTGGATGGCCTAAGAGTAATTAAAAATGTGGTTTTCAGTTCCCCTACTCTGGCTTGAAGCATACCCATTGCGAACAAGTTCTTCTTCCTTCTTGCAAAGCAAGCTGAGAACTTGCTTTCAGAGAGAAGGAGCAGTGGGTAAAACCAACATAAGGGTGAGATTGTATATAAATGGGTTATAATTTAAAAATCTTGAATTTAAAGCCCCTGATAAATCCTAGTAAAATGAACTGATTTATCATGGATGGGAAAATTTCTGTGCTCTTAGTTCAATGGGTCAGGTCATCTCAGAAAAAGGCCCTGTGAAAACCAGGAACAAGGTTGACAAATTTCATGGCTTAGGCATGGTGAGCAATATTGCATTTAATAGTTTGTCATAGATGGATTGAAAATTTTAACCTCCAAAAGCACTTGTAAAACAAATACATTATGACCATAGATTATGGATTTTAATAGCAATAGTGAGACATACATTTTTTGCTTTTAACCTATGGCCTTGAACAACTACACAAGTACTCAGATCTCTGTGATTTGTGCATTTTTAACCTCACTCAAAAAATTTAACCTGCATATTTCAACTAAGATTATGGAACATTTTGTTCCAAACACTGCCTCTAGACTTTCTTAATATAAAACATAGGTCTGTGTCACTTTCATGCATGAACAAAAGTCTAAATACATTTTCATGTTTTTGAAAGTTCTCAATGCCAAAATATTCACAATTTGTATCTATTCTCCTTGACTCAGTTTTGCTGTTTTCCTGGTATATAAATCAAATCTTTATATAAGGATGTGACAAAGGATGTCTATAAGGCAGTGTGTTCTTCATCAACCAGAGATATATGTGTATTTTGTTAAACCTTATTGGTTTTCAAGCCACTTTACACAGCAGAGATATGAAGTTGTCATATTATTAACATTCTCAAACACTGTCATCTCTTGCTCATGATGAAAAAGTAAGCTGTATGCTTTGAGGACTTGGGGAAAGAAAAGCAACAATAAGATGTTAAATGTGTTGAATGTTTTTGAACTGTACCTGCCTTGTTACTTGGCATGACACACCTTGTAAGAAGGGACCGCCTTTGTTTCAAGTGATTCTGACAGATCAGTGGAACATGTGTTCATTCGGAGCCTAATGTAAGATCACTATGTCCTAGCACAAGGATATATGATTTTAAAATCTTTTTAGGATGGGTGATATAACAAAATTGTTTAAAAAATAAGCATTCTTTTTTTAAAATTGTCTTCATGAATTCTTGTTTTAACAAAACAATATTCCCTCTATAGCCCTGCGATTATGTGCAAGGGTCACAGCATTGAGCTATTAAGCTGCCTCAAGCAATTTTAGGGAAGGTTGTTAAATTCTGACAATTAAAATTAAATTCTACTATTTAAAATGTGGGAAGTTGGTGTGAGTAGGTAGTTCCAACATTTAATAATATAGAACATTATAAATGTTGACATTCCAGTCAAAGTCTAGCATTATAAGAAACAGGGAAGGATGTAGACTCGTATTAAAGTTCATTTGAGATTGCTCATATGGCTTTAGAGACACCAAACTGCAGAGCATCCTAATGTTGTATACCCATAGTTCTGCTTGGAAGCCATACTAGTGTTAGGTCCTTGAGATTATGGCCTTAGTCTATGTTTTTCTTCTAGCTATTTCACAGTCCCCAGGGAATGACACATTTTCATTTAAAATTTTTTCACATCTCAAGAATGAATGACACAGTTTGAAAAACAGGCAATTCTTCAAAATGTTGAGTATAGCATATGCTTAGCTGAAAAATTAAGCCTATGATATTATGACTCAGCAATGAAAACACATGTCCATACCATAAATTAAAAAGTATAAATACAAATTGTATGGGAATGGGCATACCAGCACATTTCTTAGTAGCACATAGAGGAAACAACCCCCAGATCCATGAACAGATAAACAAGACTTAGATTAAACATATGGAGGAATACTATTCTACAATATAAATGAAATGGCATTTTAAAACATGCCACAGCAAAAATGAAACACAAAAGCATTCTGCTAAGTTTTAAAAAGACTGGTATTCCATTCATTAGAAATACCAAGCTTAGGCAAATCTGTAGACACAAGAATCACTAGTGGTTAAGAAGAGAGGAGAAGTAGGCAGCTAATGGATATAAAGATTAAACATCCTTGAATATAATAGAAAGTCTTAATTGCATACATTAAACATGTAAATATTGTGATATTTGAATTATATATTTAAATAAAGCTGCTGAAAGGAATATAGGTTAGCCTGGTATAATAGTACATGTCTTAGGCCAAGACAAAAGTATTTCAGGTTTTATGTTGGCCTAGACTAGGTAGCAAGAACTTCTCTTAGTGGGAAAAAGTATGAGTAGAAGTAAAAGTATTTAAAATTTGAAAAAAAAAGGGGGGGGGCCTTGACAATGTGAAATGATTCTCAAAGAGAAGTATCTTATCCTGGCAATTTTGTTTAAGGTGGATGTATTTGTATACTTTCATCTAAATATTACTTGGGAAATGTATTTGAAAAGAATAGAAAAACACAACAGCTTTGTATATGGTCCGAATAAGGTAGAGCATGGGAAGCGGGTGGTTGCTGGTTGTGGAGATGGCCTGTACGCTAAACCTTCATCTGGTTGACTCTGCTGTATGTGGCATTTCACTCTGCCCTCTCTGCTCACCAGATGTCATCTTCTCAGCCTTCCCCTAGCAATATGCTCTTCCCACATGAACATGCAAATCCATTTTCCTTTCTTCTATATAAACATAGCCTGATAACTTCTTTTATTCATCCCTTTTCCATCATGTACCTACTGTGCATTTTGCTAGTCATCTTCTAACTTAAAGTCCTCTTTTTTTTTTAATGCCAGAGTGCTGTCTTTCATTTGTGAATTGCAAGCCAGCCAGAGTAATAGAGGGAACTATCTTTTACTCTAAGTGTCTTACTTTGACACTTACACATTTTCATTTAAACATCATAGGACCCCAGAGAAAACATGTTATATTTAATTATATTCACTTATTTATTCATTCATTTATTTTGTTTTTCCAAGATAGGCTTTTTCTATGTAGTCCTTGCTGTCGTCATACTTAGAGATCCACCTGCCTCTGCCTCCCAAGTACTGGGATGAAAGGTGTTTGTAACAACCTTGCTTATTTTCTTTTTGCCTGATGTATGATCTTTCTAGGTATCCTAGTCAGACCTCAAGCTTACAAATGACATTAAAGAGAGAGAGAGAGAGAGTAAAACAGTGATTTGGATTCTATTTCAACCTTGAAGTGTTTGGTTGAACTATGTCTATGTATCTGTGATTGTTCTTGATCGTAGCAACATCAAAAAGGCCCACATGTCTTTCGTATCCCATATCATCGCAATATTTCCATTGTAACTTAATTCTGTTTCCAAGACAGTGTTTTTCTCTTGGATTTCTTTTTTTAATTGAAGATGTCTAGTGGCCCAGGCAAAGGGCTGTGCACAGAGATAGAAGAACTTTGAGCTGACACCTTCACCTTTCTAGAGCACACTCTGTTGAGATGCCTTAACTCCACTGTGGAGTTGCAGTCTCTTAGCATCACATTTAGAGAACCTCTCTGCTGGGCCTGCAGCCAGATTCCAAGTGGCACAAGCCAAACATAAATCCAGCTAAGTCGTTTTAGCTTTTGGTTTTTCTCACTTCTGAGGTGCCTTGGATTCATTTTCTCCCAGAAACTGATTATGTATGCCCAAGAACAAGTCTACATGTTGGGAAAGGGATAACAGATAACATGCATGAGGATGAGAGAAGCAAGAGAAAATAAATCTAGGCCAGAGTGGCAAATGCCGGGTCAGTGCAGAAGCAGTGTGGTGTGAAGGAGAGGGATAGCTGTCTCATCTTGGAAGAAGGACAAGGCATATTTATTCCCCCTAAACAAAGCTCTCTTTACAATCTGATAGCCTATAGAAAAGATGTGTTCTGCCTCCAACTTTAAGTACTTAACATTTTCTAAGGGATTTAAATTTGGTGCTTTAAAAATTATGTTACTAGAGAAAAACATAACTATAGATTTTAAGGTTGTATATTATTCTCTGATATAAATTATTCAGAATATCATCTCTTTTAGTTGTGTGCTGAAATGTCAGTAGAGGTTAACTAATAGCAAATTCATAATCTCATCCCCCCAATGAGCTCATGGACCAATTTTCACCCGTTTATACTCCCCAGAATAATGAAACTAATTTGGGTTCTTGCTGTGGAATTAAATGCTCACACAGATCACACCCCCTCTGAGACCATAAACATCTGCCATAACATCCCGTATAGTCGAATAATCTTACTCCTGCCAGGCCCAGGAATCTGTAGGTTATAAAAGATGAGGACAGAAACAACCGCTAAATACTGTGTTTTCTTTGGTTTCAATTCTAAGAAAATTTGGCCAAAGTTAACTATTCCACTATTATTAGATCCTGTATCAACTTTTTTTTTTTCTGCTGTTGAGGACAAAATTACAAGTAGATAACTATTTCTACTGTTAAGACTTTCATAGGTTTTGAGATGTTTGTGGACACTTTTTCACACCACCTTGCAGCTGTTCTCAAAGAGCACTTTGCCTTTTCTGATCCCTTGTTGACATTGACACATAGTACTTTGCATGCATTAGCTCACAGAATACTCACACACACTGTAATATCCCCATTCTACAAACTGGAAAAGAGAGGCTAAATAAGCTGTCAAAAATAGTACAAATCTAATGATAATGTCTACACTGGACCCAAACTCTGGTTTAATTTCTCCTACATGCAATAAGTGCTGCTTCTCAATAACCTTCACTTACCTTCTAGAGACACAGAAAAGACAGAAAAGAAAATAAAATAAACAAAAAAGTAAACATAAGTGATTGGAGGTAGAGCTTAGTCCTATAAAGAAGCAAAGTAAAGGATGATCAGGAAGAGATAACAATTGGAGTTTTGTTTTAGATAGAGTGTCAGGGAATATTAACAAAGAAAATCCTCTATTAAGAGTATGCTATGGTGATGGCCAACCATGATGGCAAGGGCATGCTACACGAGGTGCCCTCTCAGTTCTGGACAAATAGGGACTTATGCAAAGGGATCAACGACTTACAAAAAAATGGGTATAAGTGTGATATGTGTGACTCCTGTATTCACTCATGTTCATCACGAAGTCCTTCTTCCTTGGGTGTCACTTCCTTTGAGGCTGTTCTTTTTTACAAGCCTTTATTGCATCTCCCACTCTTAAAGAGCATCTTCTTCCTACATCCTTGCTGTTTTGTGTCTCTTCCTCTAACCTTGGCTGGCCTCTAACCAGACTCTGGTCCACACTAGATTATCACTTAAGTATTTCAGTACCTGCTGACAACTACACCACTTGACACTTCTGGGGACTGCTTTTAGCTTTCTCAACTTTGGCCAACTCTTTGACCTTGCCTCATTGTGCATTTTCTCAGCAGATAGTCCTGCCCTGTGCTTCTTGAGAAAATATAGCCCACTATGCATTCTTTTATCCTCTTTCATTTCACTCTGTTTCTGAGAGCTTCAAGCCATGGTCTTTAGGCAACTAGTCTGTCCACATCCAGTCTTAATAAATATTTTCATCTCTATTTCCCCCTGCATCTCTTGATATTCTTTTGATTAATGTGCTTATTTTCTCAGCTACAGTACATCTTTTCAACTAAGCTTCTGATAAATTTTATCTACCATTCTGTGTCCTTAGTCTGTGAAGTATAGTTTCTATCTTCTGCCTCATGCCCATTTCTTCCATATTAAAGGCACTCTTCTGTTTGCAATCACATTGAATCACTGCTGGTCCGAGTACTCAGTCGCTGCAGCTTGATTTCTCCTTCCTCCAGAGAAATAAACAAGGACCATGGCACTCATTTGCATGAAATGACTGATTGACTGACCATACATACATACATACATACATACATACATACATACATACATACATATATATATATATATATATATATATATATATATATATATATAGTCTCTCTGCAGCTGTTGACATTGTTAACAGCCTCCCTAACACAGCTTTTTCCTGGCTCTTTGCCTTTTCTCTGATTTTTTTCCTTTGCAGTTTCATTTTGGTTCTTCTTTTTCTCATGCCATGCTTTAAAGATTGATCCAAAGATATGTACTTGACTATCTTCTTTTCATTTTCTACTTGTTCAGTGGGTGAATTCATCTACTCATATGTGATGACTTCCATATGGGTATCTTCAAATCAGACTTGTTTTGTATATACTGGACCAGTAAATTTAAATTCATGCCTATGTGTCTCTTCAGATGTATTTCAAATGCCCATGAAGCTCCATGACTATTTAAAATTGAGTGAAATTCCTGAGTTTCTCTAGGCTCCTCCTTTACATTTAACTCTCTGCCCTATCTTCACTCTCATGTCATAATGACTGTCGTTCATTCTATTAACTTCAGAGTTCTTATATTTGTCTCTTAGTTTAGGCCCTTCTCACTGATCTTGTACAGTATCATAGCCATTATTCTTAATCCCCTCCAACCCACATCCTTTTACGGCAATTGAGCTCTGTTTTATAAGATGTGAAATTTCTAGCTGCTAACATCAATACCATTCTATAAATTCTTCTGACATTCCTCATTTCTAGTGGAAATGGACATTCTGGTGCTGAGCTAGCCTCTGTCTGTTTTTGTACTTAACCTCTGTGGATTGCATTTTGTGGTTATTTATAGCCTGATTTAGACAACTATTTAGAGATATTTCTCTGATCTAAAATTTAGTGAAGCTAAAGAAAAAAATGGCTTTAAGGAGATGATGATATATTAAATGTCTAAATAATATCTTCCAAGCATACTTAATTGATGATAACCCATTTCTTTAAGACAATTAGGGAAGAGAAAAGTCAAGTTTAGAAAATAGGACAATACACAAATTCAAGATGCAAAGTGAGAAGAAGTTGGGGTTGTCTTTTTTTCCACAACAGAATTAGATTCTATTTTGACCAGTTTCTCCTTTCTGCATAAATATGTCTGTTGATATGTTCATTTTGCAGGTCTTATTTTGTTTAAGCAATCATTTTTAGGAGATATATTAGACTTTCTAGTCCTCTGGCCCTTACAATCTCTCTGCCCCTTCTCTTGTGATTTGACTGTGTTCCTCATGATCAATTGACTTCTGCATTGTAAAAGGGAAGATATAAAATGATGTAATTATATTTTAATTAAAAATATTATTTCTTCATTATATGGACAATACCACTTCAAGCAATCCCATTTCTAAAAGTCTTTACTCTTGACTTGATGTGGGCAAATAGATTGTCCATTATAATTTTTTTTATCTATTCAAGCTATCTACTGAGCACTTAGGTAACAGATCCTTCCATATTAGATCTAGATCTATAGTTGAATTAGAGCCAACTCAGAAAGATATTAGTCATTTCCAAAGGACGACTGTGGACAAGACATCTGTACAAAGTATTCTATAATTCGTCATTTCCAATAGGTGGCTGTAGACAAAAGATTTGTACAGAGTATTTTGTAGTTTGCTTCATGCTAATACATTTTCAGGGTCTCTCTGGGCCATTAAAAACATACAAAGTTAATTGTTAGTTTTAATTTATTGTTTGATATATATCAATCACATTGGTTAAAAATGTACATATATATTAGCACTTATTCAGGTTGGTGAAAATCCTATGGAATATAAGAAAGTTAGTTTTGAGTGACAAGGCTTATATTCATTGCATTTTATGTGGGATTTGTATTGACATAACTATGTCTTCTTCATATAAGGATTGTTCTACAAAGGTTCAGATTCTTTTTTCTATTCTTTATTTTTTCGTTTTTTCTTCTTTTTTTTTTTTCTTTTCTTTTTGTGGATAGCGCTGTTGCATTGTCCTCAATAAAGTGGTACCACTTTTTATTAAAAATTGGCTTGTGAAAACTAAGTAAAATTCCAAAATTCCTTTAGTGCTCTCCACAGTTGCTGTTTTCCGCATATTCTGAAAAAATTAATTTTCTTTCCCTAGGACTTTTCAACATGGTATGGATAAGTCGGCTTCAGCTTCAAATTCCTTAACATCATTGCTTAATCAACCACTCCACTGGGTTTTATGCATATCACAGTTCTACCCTTCGTCACTCAGGTGGGAGCTTCCAAATGCCACACTGTCTATAATCCTATGACTCTTTCACATATGTAATAGAAACTCTGCTTCATGGGTATCAAGGAGTCTTATAAAAGGAACTTAGCAGTAAGCAAGGAAATGGAAAGTATAATTCCATGATCTTTCCTTTAAGCCCAGGAATCAAAGACACAGCACTCACATTCATGTCTTTAATTCCTAACTTAGTTATGTAATGTAAAAGATGGATTTTGAGAACTTCATTCTATTTAAGCTAATTACCTAGCCATTTAAAAATTCATTCTTGATCTATGATTGGAGATTTGACAGTTCTGCAGCTAATTATCTGATATAGACAGAAAAACTAGATAGTCAGTTTAACTTAGCTCAATATTAGATAGAAGTTGAGAGGAGTAACTTTTATAATTATGAACAAGATTTTTCATTTTTATTATTTAATTAACAACACTTAAAAATCAGAAAAAGCATTCACAGTGTAAAATGTACTTCCGAAAAAACTTGATGACATTTTGTGGCATTATGTAGCATGTCAGTTTGATTCTTTGTAGGATATGTCATTGGAAATATGCTTTTCCTTTGTATCTGAGAATAAAATATCATGAGTATCTAAAATAGCTATTGGTGTTCTGAATACAGTCTTGATTTATGTTGGAAATAAATTACTAGCAATTACAAAGTGGTTATGTCCTGTGTCCACTCCCCCTCGCTCCTGGGACACCATTGGCTTGATCTATGCAGGTCCTCTGCATGCTGTCACCACCTCTCTGAGTTCATATGTGCATATTCTTATAAACATATGTGCCTTTCCCATCAGCACATTCCTTTTTCTCTTTGGAACCACCAGTTCCCCCATTCAGTCCCGCTTAATTCAGCCCAGCTATAGCCTGGCAACTTATCACAAAAAAATAGTTCATTTTTATATTTAGCATCTCATTTTTTCTATTCCCAAATGTAAATGAAATTAAGAGTCTTTTTTTTTGTGCTTCTATCAGTAAACGATCTATTGCCCTAACAGAAAGATTCAGCCCTGAGTCCCTGTTCACTCCCAGCATAAATGGAGTCCAGTGCTTGCTTCCTGGTACTGTGTTGGTAGCTACTGTTGAAAACTTAAAAACCCCTTTGGAAATCCACTTTTAGAAATCCACTGTAAAGAATGAAGTGAAGATGCTAGCCAAGTTTTACGTGTAAAATAGCTATTAAAGTGTTGTTTATAAGAGAAAAATGTACAATTAATGTTCTGCACTGTTATTGAAAAGCATCACTTACAGGAGAGTTAGAACAATAGACCAGTAAGGGATCCTTTATTAAAGGATTGATTTTTAAAAGGTATTTGATAACTTATAGAAATCATTGTGATTTATAGTTAACTGGCATGACCAGATTAATAAGTATGAGGTTATTCAAGCCAGCAGTCATGGTGCCAAGTGCCTTACACTGATCATCTTGTAGCCCTCTGGAGCTCTTGTTGTATAAGCAAGTACTCCTGTGCTTCCTCTGTGGAGAGAAAGGGACTGTGTGGTGTGGGTAGCAAATTTCTGAAGAAAAAGAAGCTGATCCATGTCTCAGTCCCATTCCGTTTGATGTTGGTCTTGGCAAGAGTGCCTTCTCCTTTCAAAAGGAAACCCACTCAGAGTTGACAGTAACAGGCATTCCTCAAGGATTCCCCCAGTCTGTCAGTTAGTCACTGTATAAAGTATGCTTTTTATTACTCAGCTTTGCATGGTTCCTCACATGCTAGTTCAGTGTTTATCTCTAAGGGAGATCGAGCTAATCTACCCTAAACTTCCTGAGTGAGAAAAGCCTTGTTGTCTAAGCAAGGAACGTTACTAGGCGGTAGATTCAATGGAGAGACATTGGGCTGTACAATTACTACACACAGAGCATTACTAAAATAATGCAAAGTAAGCAAAACCTCACCAAATACTGACTGTGGAGGCTTTATAGGTTTTATCACTGGTGGTGAGTTTGCAAGTGGTTTTAATTTTTATCTGTATCTTCCAAATTTCTTACAATGAATACAATTAAACTTTGTTAATATAAAACAATTAAAGAAAGCAAAAAGCATGCCCATTTTCTCTACTTGTTCTTTGTTCACATGGTTTAATTTACAATATTTGTTGAGATTATTCTATCTCTACAATTCTGGCTGAGTGCTTCCACTTCCTCCAACATTTCATATCAAGCTTCCCACATTTCTTGAGTTATCTGCTGGGGTAACTCCTTTCTCCCTTCTTGCCTTGTTCTCCACACACAAGCATTGTTCAGAAACCCTTAAAAGAGTTCTTGATTGGCCTGTTCCTAATGTTTGGTCATGTCTGGGCTTTTCATGCCAATAAGCATTGTCTCAAAAACCCTCTCAAAGCCAACCTCCCTATACAAATCATTATAATGAATTTTGTTCATCTTACTATTATTTTACATTCATAGAGTAGTTTTCATTATGCCCCTCTCCACCACAGATTCCTAAAGTAGCTTGCTTTGCCACACTTTAGTATGTCCCATGCACTTACCAGTTTTCTCTACTTCATTTAACTCATTCTCCTCACACATGCTTAAGACTTGCCCATTTTGAACTTGCATTTATTGTTCATTCTCAACTTCAGACCTGTGGTGCCTTCTTGAGGGACTCCTTATGTTCCTTATCCTCCTTGTCTGAATTTCCATGAAGAGTATGGTATGATCACCCCTTCCCTGAATCCCACTTGATGCCTAACATTCTGGCAACTGTTCTCCACTAGGGCCATGTGACATGCTGTACCTTACAGCCTAGCATGTTCATAACAGTGATATAATCTGGGCAGCAAGAAAAATCATTCTAAAATAAATCATTATTGATTTGCATTTGCCAGCCATGCTAACTGGGGGGGGGGGTCCTAGACCAGAAATATGAGGCTCAATACTCCATCCCTTTCATACCACTTTCCATACTTAAGCCAGATATCACTGCTTCTCCTTTACCCCCAGATTATTCTTGGAAACTTTGTTCATCGTTTTAGCAACAAAAGTTATTCTGGAAAATATATGAATTAGACAATAACAAACTAAAAAATGTTAGGTTTATCATACGAGAAAAGACAAAACTGAGAAATGAGATGACTGAAATAACTGGTATTTTCCTAGTATTGAAATTTATTTGTTTATTTATTTTTATTCATTTGTTGTGCAGGGGAGGATACATGTTACAACATTTTTATGGAAGTTGCACAACTTGTGGAACTTAATTTTCTTCTTCCCCCATTATAAGGGCCCCTGGGGATTGAACTTGGGTAGTCAGGCTTGGTGGCAAGTGCCCTGACTTCCTGAGCTATTTTGCCAGTTTAGCATCTTAAGGAATATAATACCTACTTACTTTGTACCTATATATTAAGAAAGATTTGATTCAGCTTTCAGAAATATTAAATATACTTAATTAAATATAAATAAATAGGAAGAAAAAGAGCAAGAAAGACATGAAATTAAACCAAAACAGTGAAAATGCTATAAGTTAAGTAGAATATAAACTTGCCTATGTTGTCTATAAGGTTACTATGAGGTACATTACTTGATGTATTACTAAGTAAAATAAAGTACATTCAATGTCTCTAACAATAGTACAGGCTAATAGTGTAGATGATTTAGAAAGAGTTACTATTTAGGTTAGACTAAAGCAACTGGTGAATATATCACTATTAAACTAATAGTGTGGTAATACAGTGATTTTGTATAAAAGTTCAAGGAAGAATATTCTCCTGATAGTTGTAGCAACCAGAGTTCCCATTCTTGAGAGGAACAAACCTGATAGAATGAATCTTTCTATACTAAAAGAGGATTTATTATGGCTTGTATAGGCTGGTTCAGCTCGTCCAACAATGACTGTCTCCTGACAGAAAGGTCAAGAATATGATATTTGGTCAAAGAGGCTAGGTATATTGGCTGATCTTCAGTCTATGTTGGAATCTAGAAGTAGGTTCTACAGCCAATGAAGGAAGGATAGATGAACTTGCCAGTGAGAGTGAGGGCAAGCAGGGGAAAAGCCAAAGTTTCTTTTTTCCGTGTCCTTTTATGCAAACTGTCATGAGAAGATACGACCCAGATTTAGGATGGGTCTTCCCACCTTAAATGATCCAGTGAAGAATAATTCCTCACAGGTGTACCCAGATGCTTAGTTGATTCCAGATGTGGTCAAGTTGACAACCAAGATTAGCCATCATAGTAATTTATAGTATGTTTCCTTCTAATGCTTTTTTTATGTTTCCTAAACTTTGATCTTCATTAAACTATTCACTTCCAAGTGATTTTTCAAGTCTTCTTTGCTCAGTAGGTCACAAGTACACTCTGAACCTGAGTAGCATGATCAGCTTGAGGAAGCAGTGCGTTCATTTCCTACTTCTTGTTTTCTTCTATGAGGACTTGATACTTTGACACAAGGCTGGTCTCTCTTCAGCTGGAGAGCTTGCTTTTTATTGTGCTTTTATTTAAGATAATACTGTTTATGTTTACATATCATCTTCTGGTGAGTGTTCAGTTGACCAGAGCAGATCTTATCTGCTGAACCTGGTATCTGAGTGCCTGAAAGAATAGGGTGGACTACAGTCTAATGCTGTAGGCAACTTACTTCAGTTTCAGTGTACTTTTATACATGAATGAAACAAACAAAGCAATGATCCAAGGACAGTTGTTTGAGTTTAGAAAAATGTGCTCAGGAAAACAAGATTAGAAAAACATGTAAATAAACACCAGTAAACACATACTAAATATTAACAGAGTAGCCCTTTCCATGAACTTTCTCAGGACAAACCAATTTAAACACAATGCCTGACATATACTGTAGGTTATATAGGAGAGTAAGGCAGAGGCCATATCCAGATTCAGGGTACACCAGATTGAATTCTATAGCTATGCTCTGACATCCCTTAAGAATAAACATGTCTTTATAAATTGAACGTACATGTTTGTCAAAAGAAGCACAAAAATATTCAAGAAAAATCAAGAAACAAAATGCACCTGAGGCAAAAGGCATTTTACCTTTTTTTTTCCCCCAAGTTCCCAAAGGCATTGCTCACCTTGGGTCATTCTTTTGACTGTGTTTCAACAATCTTCCATCCTAAATATGTTATATTTGGCCTCACTATATGATATTACGTAAATACTTATCCAATTCACTTTGTTGATAAATGTATTTCACAGACTTTCTCCCTGTTAAGTCACTATGCTGTGTGTTACAGTTAAGGGAAGAGGCAGTTAAGGAAACTTGGAGCAAAAAAAAATCCTTCTCAACACAAGAATATAACAACTTAAATTAAGAGGACCAACTGGACACCCACACAGTACTATTGTTGACTTCCTCCATCTTAGATTGTTCCATTGATTTTCCTCTTCAGATATTCTACAAGTTTCCTCTTTTCCTTTCTTGTTTCTACCTTTATGTCCTTTTTTTTTTTATCATGTACCCAGATCTGCCCCTGAAATACTGAGTATCCTTAGTGTTCTATCATAGTCTCTGTGGTCTCCTATAGCTCGTTTGTTCTCCATTTTATTGAAATCAATTGTCTCTCTAAAGACTGACTCATAGATGGGACCATACATGAATATTTTTCTTAAAGATTATGCTTGGACGTTGAAGACACTGTCCTTTCCAGACTGATCTTCTTCTATCTGGCTTTGGCTTAGCTAATGGTTCACTCTGTTGCATAGGCAGATCCCCAAGTGGACATTTAGACTCTTTTCTACCAACATTCACACCCTATTGCTAAATCTCCATAATTTTAAACCTGTAATCTACCATCCACAAAGCCACTTTCACCTTAATCCAAACCACTGTAATCTTACTCATCCCTGCCATGACATGACAGCCTATCCTTGCTTTTTCTAGATGGTGATGAGCCTGGCTCATGCTAGGCAAGCACTCCTCCACTGAACTGCACCCTGGACTTCGATTTGCAAGTTTTGTATAATTTATGGGTTGACTTTCATTTCCTTTATTTTCTAAACTATAGCCAGGACTTTTTCAAACCCAAGCCATCATTTTTTCTAACTCAAAATATAATATTTCATACATATGACTTAAATTCTTCCAATGAGTACATTTATACACACACACATACATACACACGTGCGTGCGCGCACCTGCACGTGTGTGTGTGTGTGTGTGTGTGTGTGTGTGTGTGTGTGTTGTGTGACAAGGTCTAGAAAAGTCACATGCATATGAGTCTTTCCTACATCTCCAAACTCTTTGACAACCATCACAGTGTGAATTCTCCTCTTCACACATTGCTGTTTCTACCATTTCTTGTCATGCCATTATTATATTCTCTAACATCTCTTTATCTTTATTTAAAGAATAAATGCCCACTCACCTTCATTGCTCAGCTCAGATATGAGTTTTGTAGGGAAGCCTTTCCTTAACTCCAAAAAGTAGTGGGTTTTTTTGTTGTTGTTTTGTTTTTGCTATATCTTATTTTGCCTTTCCTCTGTTGTTTATTCTTCTGTCTCTCTCATCTAGAAGTCACCGAGTACATATTATTTGACTGACTGACTGACTGAATGAATGAATGAATGAATGAATGAACAGGTTTGTTCAGAGTAGTAATGTATATTAACTGCAAAATGAAATATTTCTAGCACTTCATATGAGTGGTAGAACTCCAGTATGGAATGTGTGATTTTGATGAGCTGGCTAATTCTGGCATCCTCATGAGATACCACCTAGAAAGGAGGACATAACTTGTCTCCTAGGAAAGGGGTAGAGGAAATGATGTAAGCCTATTTTAATATAAAATATTTTAAGAGTGTCTTAGCTATTGCTGGCAAGCTATACACAGCACTGAGGAGAAGAACTGGGAGAGTTTGTACTCTGAGATGCCAAGTGCAAGCACAGAGCCCACTAGAGGAGCAGCTTTGGGAGCTGTGATGTAGCTGTTACAGAGTACAGACGGACAAATAGCAGGATCTTTGGGAAGATCTCTGAACCAGACAGTTATTAAAAGGGACTAAAAATATCGGCTGAACTATGAATTTCAGATGGATAGACAACAGATAGTTGTCTTGAGGCTTATATTTTCTTTCCTATTATGACTTAAAAGTATGATATGAAAACTACACTGTGATCATACAGATAACTACAGAGTTTCATAATAGATGTGTCTTTTATACTCGTTTTGTGATATTAGAAAATGAGTTAACCTATGAGAGCTTCTGTTTCATTTTATATTTTGATGAGGAAGTTGAGACATAAATATTATATAATCTTATTGATCTACTTAGACATTCCATGCAAAACTATTGTTTGTTTCTTCTTTTAAAAAAAAATATCTTCCTTTGCTTTTCAAGCTATTCTCATGGGAGGCTTATGAGAATTAAATGAGCTAAGGTGCCTCCAAGCCACTCATCTCATTAAATATCCTCCAAGCAGTCTTTCCTAACAACTGGCTGGTAAAGAGCTATCTGTTTCAGTAAGTGGCAGACTTTATCAATTATCTAAACATGTTAAAAGGCTCTACTACAAGGGTGATAAAGTGGAAAGAAAATGGAACTGCTTTCCCACTGGCTGAAGTGTGACATTATAGGAAACCTTTCTGGAACTCCCAGTAATAAGGTTTTATCTGGTGGCCAGGTACTGATAATAGTCACTGACTCCAGAAAGATAAAGCTGCTGAAGGGTTGAGGGGTTGGGAGCTGGGCAGTAACTCTGTGGTTTTTGCAAGACAGTATCCTACTGACTAATGGCTCTATTAGGACTTCAGATGAACCCCTAAGCTCATGGCTCAACTATTAACATTATTTTCAAAATTAAAATGAACTAACCTTAAACGCACTTGTTTATGACTCCACCTTTTCATGTCTTTACCTCTTGCTATTCGTCAATCATGCTAGATTGACCAAAGGGGAAGAGGTTCATATAACCTGAATTTCTCTTAATTTTTAGACAATATTGGATACAATGCCAGGGAAGTAAATCTCCTAGAGAAGAGCTAGAGAATATAATTAGAGTTTTTACCTAGCATGCACAGAACCCCAATTTAATTCCATGCACCACATATACAGGTGTGAAGATGCACACATGTAATCTTTTTTTAAGTATGTAAATCTATATTAGTGGACAAAGCTTGCTTAAATATCAAGGCTAATTCTACATATATGTATTCATATGTGTATATGTATATATACATACATAAATGCAGATGAATGTCACTCAGTTTCTACTTTCTCAATTATCTGTAATCATAACTACTATTAAGATTTAGCTATGCCCATTATAGACACTAACTATTTGCAAATATTTTCAGTGCTAACTACCTGAAATTTTTATACTTTTGGTTAACGTGGTAAAGAATGTATTTTGAGTTTTTAATTTCTAAAACTTTTTTTCTCATGCACTGAAATTATCTTCTTGGAGAAGGATGACAAAGTGACTTAAAAGTTTCCTCTGCTCCTTTTTTTGGAAAGATTTTGAAAGACAAGTTATGGAAAAAGGAGAGTAATGTCACAGCACTGGGGCTTCCCTGCATCAGGGTCACAACCCTCAGCTTGTCTTGAGTTATGCTCTTGACTTTGTTCTCTGAATAATGTACCTTATGCTTTCTGGTATAAATTTGTCCCAGTGATCTATGCCAGAAACCATCTGGTTGAAATCATTCCATATATGTTAAGCAACATGGCTCCAATTTGGGATATAGTCTGAAGACCAAACTCAATTTGGGGTTAAAAATTTGGTATCTTCAATCAAGAGGCTTGCATGGAGCCAAACATTTTCAGTGCCAGAAAATACAACTCATCCACCAAGTCTCCATCAAGCTTAATTAGGGACAACATGAAGTAAAGGAAAGAACGTGGGTTTTGAAGTCAGACTGACCTGGATTTAAAGCATCCATGTCTATTAATGAAATGTTTTTGGAGTACTTTGGTTCAGTATTCTTAAAACAGGGATTGAAATATACTGTGAGTACCTCTATGCTCATCCCAACTTGAATATTCTAAAGGAACAGACCTGAGTACAAAAATTCAAGTGAAAATATTTATTTTCTAAGTGGAGGGAACACTGGGAGAGAAGGAGATAGGAAAGCAAAAGTAGATTTGTGTCACCTTTCAAGTCAACTATTGAAGGAGGAGCTGAACTTAAGACTTGGGGGGAAGTTGTAGGGTTTATTTGCTTGCTTTGTTTTCATATGGCAACACATTTTCTTTTCTTAGTTTCTTTTTTTAATTTTTAAAAGTTAAAACATAATTACATAGTTTGTTCCCTGTTAGTATTCAGGCATCAGTACTGGCCTGTCCTTGAGGTTCTGACAGCTGCAGCCACTAAGAGCACCTCCTGTGCACATTCACTACCTTCCCTTTTAAAAGGGTCCCGCCCACCTTTCACTTTTCTCTCTTTCTCTGCCTGTCTGTTTCTCCTTCTCTCTGCTGCCTCCTCTCTGCCTCTCTCTTCTCTTCTGCCTCTCCTGTCCCCAGAGGCGGATCTTCTTTCTCCCCTTCCTCCTTTTCCCATTCACTTCTTCCCAATTAAAAACAAACAAAAACTTCCACCCAAGTTGTGTCACATGGTGTCTTTCTGTCATGCTATGATTTTTAAAATTACAACATTCCCTCCATCTCTTCCTTACTCCAATACTTCCTTACTCCAATATTTCCCATGTATGTACCCCCACCCATTTCCTATAGAAATCATTGCCTCTTTGTTATCGGTGTGTGTGTGTGTGTGTGTGTGTGTGTGTGTGTGTGTGTGTGTGTATCCAAAACATATAAATGCAAACTGCTCAGTCCATTTAGTGCTATTTGTATGTTTACGATTTTAGTGCTGACCTCTTAGTATTAGATAAAATGAACAAGCCCTTCCTTGGGAAAGACTAATTACTTACCTCTCAACACTCCTTAATTGCCTGTAGGTTTTTTTCAATGGGTACAACCTGGGAGATTAGGGGTAGGATCTTGAGAACCAATGCAAAATACATAGTTGCAGTTATTAAACAAAAAAAATGAGGATTCTGAAGTGTCCACCTGGCAGCTCCCAGGAGTCAGTCATTAGCTGACTGACTTGAGCTTTCATGTAGCGTAAGGTTACCATGACTTTCTGATTCTCCCAAATGCTGAGATTACAAGTGTCGTCTCTACACTTGTATTTGCAGTGCTGGGAACTAAACTTGGGTTTGTATATGGTAGGCAAGTGCTATACCAACTGAATTATATTCCCTAGCTCATCTCTAGTTTTATTTCCCTAACATTACCTCCTGTCTTTTCTAAACATTAGGGAAATTAAAGTTGTATGCATTCCTTCTTCTTTGATCTATCTATCATGAGCCAAGACGTAAAAACAAGATGTATAATTATTGACTTTCCAAATGGTCTGTTCTTTATACCACTGAGATCTATTCCCCATATTAAGTTATGTGAGTCCTGTCATTGATTCTTCATGACAAAGGCTTGTCACAACTTCTAAAAAGAAAAAAGGAAGAGAGGGAGAAAAGAAGGGAGGAAGGACATTTAGTAAGGCCTGGTGGTGCTCTCCTATAATCCTAGCATTCAAGAGGCAGAAGCAGAGTTTAAGGTTAACCTGCTTCCAGGATAGAGCAAATTCTGGGACAGCCATGGCTACACAGAATTTCTAAACCCTGCATACCCCCCAAAAGTTTAAATGCAGATAGCACTTATGACAAGTGGAGTCATTCTGCTGCAGGTAGTTGTCTTTTCTAGTTTGCAAGTGATAATATCATCTCCTCATCACATCACTAGCTAATCTATCTTTCAATCACCACTGTCTATCTTACCTGCTAACTTATGTCACTTTCCCAGTGCAGTCACTAAGACCTCCACCCTCAAAGTTTGATGTGACAGGGCCCATGAGGGATATGTATGTGTGTATGTATGTATGTATAAATTCTGTGATTAGGCAGGCCCTAAACTCTGATTGATATGAACTGGGAGATGCAATGTGTGTATTTTATACATCTGACATGATGAGATGGGTTTTTGTATACAGCTGGATAAGGAGGATTCAGGTTCATGGTATGCAGCTGGATAAGGAGTCAGGTTCATGGTATACATACAAACAAGGAGGTGGGTTTAGGTAGTCTCTGTAAGAGGTCACTTTAATGGAGTAGTCTCAGGCCTTAGTCGTCTTGGAGGGGGAAGCTGTGGTTGCTAATTTCTGTACACATTGTCAATATCTTCACTCAGACTGCAGAAGGCTTTAGCAGTCCCAGTGGGTTGAGATATTGGGATCATTGACAGGGCTGTGCTCATGTCAGCAACACACAGTCACTTCATCCACTCCTCACACATTTTTTTCAGAGATTTGCTCTGTTCCCACACCATTTCACCAAAAAAGGTGTCCCACAGAACCTATAAAATTGAGGCTACAGGGTTGCAAAGCAAGTAATTTCCCACTAGATCATTATGAACTTCTAAAAAAGAAACTCCTACTTTTATCTCCTGGTGCATAAACCTGTGTAGTCTGTTGTGGTCAATGATCATAAAGGACAGTGGCTATCACTGCTGGGTATATCCACAAAGTGTGCATTCCATAGTTTAATCTGCCACCTAGTAGCTTCCCAAAGACACATCTTTGGTAGGATAAAATCTGAGCAGTATGCCAACTCATTTCATAACTTGAGTATAATACAGAACTCCTGGCCTTGGCATTACAGTAAAGGTGGAAATAAGAAAAAGTGTGCACTAGGAGAAGGGTAAGTTCACTGACTTTAAAATCCTGTATGAGTAAATATAAAAAAGTAGAAATTATACATTTTACTTTACTGCCATAGAGCTAAGGTTGAGCCAAAAGTTTTCATGATTATTCCATAAAAACCACTTGTAATTGTTATAAACCAGTAAAGATTGAACCTCATTACTTCTGGATTTGAAGAGTTCTTTGAACCAATCCAAGCCCAGGAACACAGCATTTACTGGAGCATAATTTTAGTACAATCCAACCATGAATTTATTCTGTCTTCCAGGATGAAATGTATGAGTTTTGATGGACTTGTAAATTTTTATTCCCTGTATGTCATAGTAGAATTTGACATGTACACATTTGATGCCACACACACACACACACACACACACACACACACACACACACACACAAGCATTTTCCCTCTCTGTCGTTTTCAGACTAATCTCACGTTCACAGCTCTACCATCTCAAAGGCTGAGTGAACATATGCTTCTCCATATGCCCCACACAGACTTTCCAATGCATTCATTACTCAGAGCTTGGTGATTGAAGAATGTTTGTACTATTTTGTTTTTTCCTCATAGTGGTTCATTCTACTGTACATTTCAAAATCTGTGGTAAGTTGGAAGATCCAAGAACTAAGGTACATTTCAGTGAACATCTTCCCATCTGTTAAATTGAGGATTTTATTATTATCCAGGTATTCAGATAGAGTACAATGAAATGTCATGCAATGACATTCAAATGACAGTGAATGGGACTGAGTTTAAAACACTGTCTCCAATCAATTTTCTACACTGCAACAATATGAGGAAACTACCTCATTTTAAACTCTTAAATAGATACAGATTCCAACGTTGAATCCAAGCCTCCCCCATGATCTTGCCCCTGCAATCTTCCAACTGTCTGTCAGAAAGCCTCACTATATATTCAAGCAAAATTGTCCTTTAGCTGTATCACTAACCCAATTGTAATATGTAGATGGGAAAGATTAGCCAGCCATGGATACTTGTAACAATTGCCACTAGCTGCTTTTCCTCTGTAGTAACCTGCAGGGTTTCTTAAAACACCCAAGGTTCAGCACAGTAAATGGAAAGTAACTCTGGTCCCAGAGAATCTCAGAAGTCATGGCTTTGACTCCCCTGGCTGAGAATTAGGTTGTTTATTCTTTCTTCATTGACCACCCATGGCAGAAATTCCCCTACCTAGCATTGCCTGAATTCCCAAGGAGTTACCCTTGGTTCCAGTTGTCAAGGTTTCACAAGGAAAGCCTAAATTCATCCAGAGTTTAAGTACAGACTGAAGAATTTTGTGCATCCCGAAGTTGTGAAATGTTTCTGATGCCATGCCAAGGAGAAGATGCTTTGAAGTTTCTTTAATTATAACTTTGATCCTTCTCACTTTCTTTCCTCTTGCTCTAAATGAAAAGTTCTTTTCTTTCCTCTTCTTTTCTTTTGTCTTTTCTTCTTTTTTGCCTATCCATGCACATGCTAACAGTTCAAATCAGTCAGCTGGCAGCATCAGCAGTATCTACATTCTGCAGTGGTAGAAACTTTGAGTAATAGAAAACAAGTATCTTCAAGACACTTGAATCTAGACAACAGATAAAATCTTAGTTGATGAAATAGTAAGAGCTGAAATGTGTGAGCTTGTCATAAATTCTTTACCTCAGAGGCCACTATGAAGAGAAACATTTAGTGAAGAATTTTCAGAAAAAGTGGAATTTTGCTACAAATTAAAGGGTAGTGTCTTTGAGTTGCTGTGATAAAACACCACAATAGAAAGCAAGTTTGGAAAAAAGCCAAGTGTTTTTTGGCTTATGCATCCACATCATAGTTTATCATCCAAGGAAGTCAGGACAAGAACGCAAACAGGGTAGGGCCCTGGAGGTAGGAGCTGGTATAGAGGCCATGGAGGAGTGCTGCTTACTGGCTTGCTTCCCATGTCTTGATCAGCCTGCCTTCTTATAGAACCCAGGTAGTCTAGAGTTGTGGCACTACCCACAATGGGCTGGGTCTTCTCACAATATTCACTAAGAATATGCCCTATGAAGATTCTCCATTGAATCCCTTTCTTTCAGATAACCCAATGTGTGTTGACTTGATTAAAACTAGCTAGGATAGATGGGTAAGATTAAGCTAAGTGTAAAGTCATACAAAACTCTGTGGATAAATGGTGTCCTCGTTAACACAAGGTGCTATGACAGATACTGTGGGTGAGGATACCAGTAGTGAGGTTCTGGTGAATGCCTTCATCAAGGTTGCCAACGGGAAGAATTCTTGTATCCTCATGGCCAACGTAGGGCAAAATAATTCTCTAGCTCTTCATCTAAGAGCTCTAATCCCAGTCATGTCATTACCCCCTGACCCATCATTATCCTATAAGGTCACCATCTTCAGATGGTACTACATTGTAATTAAACATTTAAATTTTGGAGCAACACTAATGTTTAGTCCATTGTTGGCAGCAAGTCCAGGCCAATGTTGAATGGGTACAAAGACCCAGAAGCCTGAAAGGTAATGTGAATATTTTCTGTTTCTACTACTGTGCAGAAGTGATCCCAAATTATAACATGCAACAGTGGTCCCAAATTGTAACATGCAACAGTGGTCCCAAACTATGACATGCAGCAGGATTTCTTAGAGAGACCTTGTTAGGGTAGAGATTTTTGTGGTCCACCCCTGCACTTTCTAATGAGAAGAAGCTCAAGAATTTTAGCCAACTGTGATTGCTAATGACAGTATAGAACTGTCCTGTGCTGCTCTCACATTCCCACTTCTACACCACCCAAATGACAGCTTTCCTTCCCCGCGCATGCAGCTTACGCCCATAGCCCTTGTAGCCACCACCACAGGGCAGGTCTGTTTCTCACTTTCGCTGTTCATCTAAGTTTGTCTCTCTCTTTTATATGACCCAAATTCTGGGATTTTAGAAGGAAAACTCAAACAATGCTATTGATAATTCCCGCTTTCTGATGTCCTGCTGCTACCCAGGAAATGAGAGTAGTTCTCTGGGGAAGCTGATTTTCTGCTCAGAACTGATGGTGGTTTAGAAAGCAGAAGCCTGTTTGTCTTAGAATTATTTCTCTTTAATGACACTACTTAAGTAGGTCATAAGGTGACTTGTAGCATTAATTCTGATAATTGCATGTTTATTTAAGAATTTTCTTATTAAATAATTAGATTGTGGTGAACCCTTCACAGAAGTTTTGAATTCCTTTAGTTTTATCAGCAATTTCAGTATCAAGCAACATCCCAAGTATTCAAAAGCCCATGGAACAACATTCCCCAAATAAGAAAAGAAGCTAATAGTATATAGTACTCAGTCATTATGCCTTTAGTGGATGAACAAATGATGGCATTCAAAATAAATGTGTAAGTGGTTTTACTTTTCTCCATGAAAAAGAAAAAGAAAAGAAAAGAAAAGGAAAGGAAAAGAAAAATAGAGTTCTGCAAAATATAGGCATGGTTATTTTCTATCAGCTTTAGGGTTGGTTGGCAGGCTACCAAGCATTAATTTGCTTTTAGCTAGTTGAGATTAAATGTAATTCCTTCCCTCAGCAACCCTAAAGTAAGCAAGCATGAAAGCATTTTCAGAGGAATCTGGGAGGAATCGACTTTTATAGGAGTTGGCATTACATCTGGACTTTAAGGCTATTAATTTCATAGACAGATTAACTTCATTACTCCATCTTATCTTGCATTTTGAAAGGCCTGTGTCAGCTGGAGGACTGAATGCCGAGGGTCAGTTAAAACTACTTTTGTCCCAGCCGTGCTGTAAGTGGAGCTTGCTTCTGGAGACCCTGCTCCATGGTGGTGGCCTCATACCCAGAATCCTGCTGAAAAGTTCAAGTGAGTATTTGTAGTTTCAAAAATGTCCTAAACACAACACAAAACAAACAAACAAAAATAAAATAAAATGAAAAACAAAAACTCTCAAAGTAAAAACCAGCCATTGACAAAGTTGAATGAAATTTTTTTCCTACTTGAATATTGCACAAATTCCTATTTGAATTTTCCTACTTGAATATTGTAAACCAGACTTGTGCTGGCAGTCCTGGGTGGTCATAGCAGAGGAACTACCGAACTGCTTAACCAACATGATTATCTTTCTATTTCAGGACTTCAAATTAAAAGAATATTTTTGTGTGATGCTTTTCAGTCACAGGTGCCATTATATAGATAGTGTCAACATTCAGGGTTTGAAATGTCTAGGAAAACTAGGAGAAGGCAGTTACACTTCCAAAGTGAAAACCTAAATTAAATAATAAATAATTAGAAATTACATTAGATCAATACTTGACATTTTAGTCTGTTTTGAAGAGTACTTCAAGATAGGGTGCCAGCAGCTGTCATTTAGACTCATTCCTACTTTGGACAGAGAAGTAAACATCAAGAAAATCAGGAGTGAAAATTGAGGAGTAAGAAATCTTAATTGAGACATCTTCTGTATTTTAGGAAATGACAAGGAATGCTATGTGAATATAGTGAATATAGTACTATGTCCCAAACATTGTATGGACTCCTTTCATGTCGCATGATTTAACTATGGAGAGTGTTCTCACCATTCCAGGTGTTGTATGGATTCTTCTTTATATCACACATCAGTCCAAATTGGTCAAGTTTTCTAAATCAAACTCATTTTTGGGGGGGGGTGTAGATCCTTGGCATATGCAGGATCATATCCAGGTCCTTCTCCCATCAAATGAGATGGGTTTTCTTTCCTTTTGATTCATGTCCCCCAACTATTCCCCTACAGGTACCATAAACCCACCCAACCCTTTCCAGTCTTGTGCCCAGAGCCCCATATATGTCTTCCCTCCATACCTTTTCTCACTGGGTTTTCTTATCTAGAGACTCTCAAGCCACTCCACTTCTACCACTATGCTGGGGCCTGTTACTATTTCAGATGCTTGAACATTCTTCATCATAGCTTCCTGCTTCTCTGAACTCAGAGTTCTCTATCTTGGCTCGCCATCGTTACTTTTATATGTGCATGAGAAAAATGTCCGTATATACTACCAGCCCATGGGTATATAAATGGCATTTCCTCGTCCAAACTTCTCCTGTCATTTCTGGTTAAGTTTTGGGTTTTCTCACTGCCACCAGGATCTCACCTGGCTTTTCCTTAGCTATGCAGGCCTTGTTATAGGTTTTCTTCCCTGAGGTAATGAGCTACATCAAGATGAATTGAAAAAAAAAATGGAACAACAGGTTTATTTGAGCAAAGTGACTCATAGGTGAGTTCTCCAGTCCTTGAGATTGAGGCTGGAGAAGCCGCACTTCCAAATTAACACGGAGACTTTATACATTGCAGGTAAGGGGTGAGGCTGTGCCCACTACAAGCTGGATTTGTGCTCAAGTTTGGTCAAAAGAAAAGTGTTTTAGACCAGGAAAGGAGCAGCTGGCAACTTCAGAGGAGGAAACTTCGGTAGTCACCAACAGGGCAGAACTGGGCTTTTTGGCCCCTTTCTTTGTTCAGAGACTCTCTGAGTGGTCAGGGTTTGGCGAGAGAGATAGGAATGGGGCTTTCTGGATTATGCAGGGGGGAAAGCTGGAGATTCCAACCAAGCATCCTGACCTTTTGTGGGTATGTGGGTATGGTTGAAATCCGGCTACTTCCTGTTGGCATGGGATAAAGTGGGGGGAGGAGGAGTCAGGAGTTGGTGGGCTCATGCTTAGTAGGTGGCATAGGTGCAGTAGGAGGCACAGGTGAAGAAGCTTTTGGTTATTGCCACCATGGAGACCTCAGGAATCCTGGAGAAAGCAGAATAGGCAAGGTGCTAGGAGAAAAATGGCCTGATTATTGTCACTAGCCCTATGAACAGGGCTAGCCATGGGAAGTGGAGACTGTCTGAGAGGATGGAACAGAGATATGCTCAGGTTGTATTGGCAAAGTCCTTCAGGAAGGTTGTGGCATGACTGTATTAGTTTCCACCAGCACAGATTCGATGATACAGTAGTAGCCCGCTGTTCCCTGCATCATGCGGGTGTCTGTAAAACAGCTCGAACATATTCACACCTTTGTATCATAGCAAAGGCATTTGGCTAAAAGGCATGGATATTTTCCCTATGTCTAGAGAGCCTGGTTTTAGCCTGATGAAACACACCTTTAGGTCTATAATTAGAAGACAACCAAATGAAATTTAAAATCCTAAGCTTGTGACTGAATATTAAATAGACAGTGTTTTTTCAGAACTCCATTTATCAATGCTGAAACCCTGAACCTCAGCAATCCCTGTATAACTATACATAGCAAGGAGACAGAAGTCTGAAACGTCTTTACATACCTCTACAACTTGCATTTGTACATATTAAAATCATTTTCTGTGTTTCTTTAATGGAAAGTTGCACCTGAAACCTGGTCATACTTTACTGTGAAGCCTGTGAACAAGGCAAACTTATCTGTATTTTTAACAAGAAACTTTACTAATGCACAACCATCATGGTTGTAGCCTCTACGAGCGGAGAGGGTGATGGTTGTTAAACTGGCAAAGCTGTCACTAGCCTAATCATCAAACACCATCAGATCAGAGGAGGATAAATTTCTCCTGAATAAGCTGACATAAAGCAGCTTCCTAATTGTTAAACGGACAGGGATTTACTGGCTACCTAGGCAGACTCCCCAGGATCCTCTATGGTCATTGGAGGTGGGGACAGAGGTCTTAGTGCAGCATCAGTCTTTAGCTACTGACTCTCCTGAGGAGTAGGAACTTGGCTGGACCAACCTACATTTTCTAGCAAAGGCAGGCAATCAACTCCTCAGTGTCCTGCTTGTCCATAGTCTTGACAGCATCTGGGCAGCAGTTAAAGTGAAGGGTAGTTTTTCACCCAGTCGCCAGCTTTGCCATTATTTAAAATAAGCTCCAGGTGGAATTCTTCGGTGCCCATCATCTTCTTTGGAGGAGATGAGGGGCTCCAGAGCTGAAATGTCTCTATCATGAAGAGCTTTTTATTGAACATTTTGAATGCCATATTCTCAGGTCTCTGAAACATTTGAGGATCATTGTCAAGTATATGTAAATAAGACAAATGTTGCTTGTTTTCTAGTTACTTGTTTTAGGGTTAACTCTGATAACATATAAGACTCTAAGTCTGAAAATAGCAAAGAATTTGATCCTTTATGAGGTGACTTGTGTGTCTTATAAGATTAGGATTTTATAACATGTTTGTTTTATAAGATTAGGACTTTATAACTTGTTTGCCTTAGAAGATTGGGATTTTATAACTTGTTTGCCTTATAAGGTAGGATTTTATAGCTTTATCCTTGTTACGTTTAGCCTTAGAAAATAACAGTTTCTGAATTGGATGAGACGTTTAACTCATAAACACAGGACACACAGAGACTGGGATCTTTGTAGATCCTTTTGTAGTACCCCATTATAGAACACAACAGTTTTGTATGACTTAGTTTACCAAACTAATTTCAGCTTAGCAATGATAGTAAAAGCAAGGAGGTTAGACATGCATTCCTAAATCAGTCTCTGTTAGCCTGAATAAACCTTAGGTAAGGAGAGGCCCTTCGCTAGACTGCTTAGGTTGCCATCTTACTGCATCATAACATAGGGATACCTCGGCCTCTGGTATTTAGCTGTGGTCCTAAGGCAGAGACAGATGGATCTCTTTGAACTTGAGCCCCACTTAGTCTACAGAGTGAGTTCCAGGACTCTCTGTTCCAGGTGTCTCTGTTCTAAAGCTACAGGGAGACTCTGTCTCAAAAAGCCAGAGAGAGAGAGAGAGAGAGAGAGAGAGAGAGAGAGAGAGAGAGAGAGAGAGAGAGAGAGAGAGAGAGAGAGATGGGGAAAGAGGGAGAGAGAGGTTATAGGCTGTAGGTGAGAGATGATATGTCCAGCAAAAGCCAGGTTTGGTCATAAACAGTGCTTTAGGCTGGGACTTGGGTGACTGGCAACTCCACGTGCAGTAGCCACCAAGAATGTGGAGCTGGGGCTTTTTAATGCTTTCCTTTATCTGGAGACTCTCTGAGTGGGCAGGGTTTAGGAGAAAGAGAGGAAGTTGTGATTTCTGTTGAGAAAATTCAGGCAGGATACATTGAATATAATTTAGGTAAACCCTTACAGATTAAAGTCAGGCTCTTAAGATGTGTCAGTGGAGCTGGGCATGAATGGCACATGCCTTTAATTCTAGCACTCTGGAGGCAGAGGCAGTCGAATCTCTGTGAGTTCAAGGCCAGCCTGGTCTACAGACCAAGTTCCAGGGCAGGCTCCAAAGCTACACAGAGAAACCCTGTCTCAAAAAAAACAAAACAACAGAAAACAAACAAACAAAAAAGATGTGTCAGTGGACAATGACTAAGAGTTCTGTGGTACTCCTCTACATTTTGTGTAGTTTTTATTCTATTTCTAAAGTTTCTGGGATAGCTTCCCTGAGCATTTTATTCCTGTTCAAATGATTAACTTGTGATTGCCCTTACAGGCGTGGACAGGGGCAATGGATTGTCCTTGTTCTTGGCTATTCAGCTTCTAAGAAGGAATCTTTTGTTTTTCTTCCTTTTAAAAAATATTTAGATTTGAAGCAAACTTGTTTTACATGTCAAACCCAGTTCCCTCTCCCTCTCTTCCTCCCCTATCCCCTACAGCCCCCATAACATCCCCCTTTCTGCTCCCCAGGGAGGGTGAGGTCATCCATGGGGAGTCTTCAAAGTCTGTCATATCATTGGTTAATATGTTTGCATAAAAATCTTATCAGGTAGGGAATGTAGAGAGAATTGAGTCTCTTGCCCCAACAACATGTTTTACAGTATTTGATAGATAAGATGCATGCTCCATATTTCTTATAATGTGTATAGAATTGAAGTGTTTTGTGTATCTGATCTGATGGAGATCAGCTTTAATGGTGTGTGCCTGCATGCCTGTTAAATTTTACAAAACTTGTGAGCCTGATAGCTCTCTGGTGAGCCAGAGAGGACCATATGCCTTCACCACATCTCCTTCCTCCAATACTGCAGCAGGGTCACAGCTACTATGTCATGGATAGTCAAAGCTCAGTCCAATGCTATACAGAGGCATGAAGGTCATCCCTCTCCCAAACCATAAGGCTGTTTTTTCTTTCAGCCTTTGAACACTGCTTTTTGGTCCTGGAATCTCACAAAGTTCACTTGAAAGCAACATTTTTAGCTTCAGACTGTAGCTCGATTCTCCTGGAAGAAACTAAAGTTCAAATAACCAACACTTTGCATATAATAGGTATATATATTTATACAATAATGTATATGTCATGTGGTTGCCAATCACTTTACATTTATTATATAACTTTATTCTTAGATCCTTTTGAAGTATTTACTTGTCATGGCTTGGATCTGCAATGACCCATAAAAGCTCACATGCTAAGACATTATCCACAATACAGAAAATTTCAGAGCTGGGGGTGTTGTTCAATGATTGGATTAGAAAGGCTCTGCCATCATTAATGGGATACACTGAAGGTTGCCTAACTTGATGGACTATTGGCAAGAGATGATATCCTAAGAAGCAGGACTCATTTTAAGGGACTGGGTCCTTGAGGTAAAGACCTTGAGGGCTAAAACAACCATGAGTGGAAACTATGAGCTACAATGCATCTCTGATCCTTGAGTTGATTTTCTTACCACAGAAAGCTAATAACCCAAAGCTATTGTTATCTTACTGTTAAAAATAGGAACACTGAAGGTTGAGATAAATATAGTTGGCTTTCTGTATCTGCAAGAACATTATGTAGATAGGAAATATTTGAGGGAAGAATGATGTTTCAGGACAGACAATGCACAAGGTTTTTCCCTGTTATTGTTTCTTAAGAAATAAGTTATACCAAGTATTTACCTGGTAGTTAACTAGGAATTAATTACCTAGATATGATTGACATATATGAAGAGACAGGTATAGTTTATATGCAAAGTCTGTGCTGTTTGTAAGTGACTGGAACATCCTCCTTTTTCTTTTAATTTCTAGAGTATCAATAATATTTTATTCTGCTTATAAGTATAACTTTAAAATTCTTTTTTTCTATTTTTCTTTTATAGGAAATAGATTTTTTCCACACAATATATTATGATTAGAGCTTCTCCTCTCTCAACTCCTTCATGAACCTCTCCACCTTCCCTTCTATCTGGATCCACACTCTTTCTGTCTCTTCTTAGAATAAGTATCTGAAGATTAATAATAAAGTAAGATAAACCAAACCAAACAAATAATAATAGGATGGAATAAACAAGAGAAAAAGCCAAAGGAAAAAAGCACAAAAGATGTGTCTAGACACACTCACTCATATACTTTCATACAAACACAGGTGCTCACACACAGGAATTCTATAAAACTCAAAACCAAAACCATAATATATATGCAAAAGACCTCTAAGCTATGATATGAGACAGAAAACCTCATAGAATCCTATTGAGTTCATTTTGTATTGGCCATCTACTTCTCAGCATAGAGCCTACCTTTAAGAATGGCTTGTATCCTCAGTGAAACTCTGTTGAATAAAACTATAATTTTTCATTTGTGAGTGGTTATCAATTGGAGATAGCTTCTAGACTAGGGGTGGGGACCGTGTCCCCTTCTCACCCCAGTGCTGGTACTCCACCTTGCTCATACTTCTGTAGGCCCTATGGATGTTGTCTCAGTTTCTGTGAATTAATATTTTCATTTGGTTCTGCTGTGTTTAGAAGACCTTGTTTGTTTGTTGTTGTGGAATATTTTGCTCATGCTCTGATAGTCCCAAGACTGCCAATAAAGTTCCTTTGAATCAGAGGGTTAAACTAGCTACTATCTGACCAATATTAGCCATAGCGTGTTGTGGCATATTATTGGTATATTATTTTGAGATGTGTTATGTTTGTTTGTCCTGTGTAACAATTATTTAGTCATGTAAAGATGTGTTACATTTTTCTATGTTGCATTTGTTTAACTCTGTGAAGCTGTGTTACTTCGCTTGTCTAAAACATCTGATTGGTCTAATAAAGAGCTGAACATCCAATAGCAAAGTAAGAGTAAGAGAAAGGATAGATGGGGCTGGCAGTAGAGAGAATAAATAGGAAATCTGGGAGGGGGTATCAAAGAACACAAAAAGGAGATGGTAGGACATCGAGGGCCACCCACCCATCTACACAGGCAGGCATGGAGTAAGAAGTAAAGAATGGTATGTGCTATGGAGTAAGATAAATTCCATAGGCAAAAGGTATATTGGATAATTTAAGGTAAGAAAAGCTGAATAGAAATAAGCCAAGCTAAGGATGCGAATTCATAAGAAAGATTAAGCCTCCATGTGATTTATTTGGGAGCTGGGTTGTGGGCCCCCAAAGATCAAAGAGCCAAAAGAGTAAAAGAGAAAAACAACTACAGTCATAGGTACCCTCAAGTTACCTGGGAGAAATGTTATATTTGAAGAGATTTAAGAAAGCAGCAGTTTCATATGATATGCATGCACCTTTTTGAAAAAGATGTTAAACTCATGGGCAATTCGGAACAGAAATTATTTCACAAGACTGGAAAGATTTAGTTACAGCAGTATTGGAAGCTGGTCCTCAGTCACAATGGAAATATTTGTGGAAAGAGGGAAGTTAGGCCACAGAACGATGAAATAGGGCCATAGGTATAGAAATTTCCGGATTTCTGGAGACTAACTACTTAATAAAGGGTGGTATGCTAATTTGCAAAGATAGTTTTGATTTGATGATCACATCTGTCCCTTTGTCACTTAGTAAGTTTGAATGCTTGAGACAGGATTGAAGAATCAGGAGAGGGGACTGAATCATTTACAAAAGTTATACAAGGTCCAAAAGAATCATTCACTGATTTTTTTTTTTAAGATTGACATAAGCTGTAAATAGATGTTATCAGATCCAAAGGTGAGACCATTTGCCATTGGAAAATGCCTTATGGGGCCTCTTACAGGCCTCAATATCAAATTTGGTTTAATCATTCTCTGTCAGCATTGAGGAAACTCTTCCACCAAGAAAAAAAATAACTAAACAAACAATACGCTTTGTTAAAAAACAATACTCTTTTGAATGGCACAATAGCTTCTGAGAAAAATATTAAAAGGTTTTATCAAGAATAGTCACCAACCATTCAGGTTGTATATAAGCAAGGCACAATAGCTGCTGATCTTTCAAAGTTATCAACAGCCACATCTTTAAAATGGTTAGAACTTGTGTGGCTGTAAGAAAAATTAAAGCCATTAGAACAACTGGTACAGGAATAGCTAAATGCTCAAATATTGAAAAATTTACTAGTCCTTGGAATTCTTCTGTACTTGTCATTAACAAGAAATCTGAAAAATTGAGAATGTTAACAGATTTAAGAGCCATAAATGAGGTTATTCAGGCAATTGGCTCTTTAAAACTGGAGTTCCTGTGACTTCTTTATTATCTAAAGTATGGCCTATTATATTAATTGATTTAAAAACTGCTTTTTAAAAACCATATCTTTACAAGAACAGGATAAAAAAAAATTTGCCTTCACAAAGACTACTTATGTAATTCCCAGCCTGTTAAAAGATATCACTGGAAAATTCTTCCATGAGGGAGGTTAGAGATCCCCCACCTTTGTCAATATTTTGTACAAAAAGCATTGGAAATAATTTGTGAACAGTTTCCTCAATCTATGTCTTACTATTATGTGAATGATATTTTACTAGCTGATTCAGATGCAGACACTTTAGGAAAAAAATGTTTGAAGAAGTAAAGAAAATTTTCTCTTATTGGAAATTACAAATTACTCCTGAAAAATACAAGAGGAAATCCTATTAATTACCTAGGATATAAGATATGTTTACAGAAAGTTTAACTACAGAAAGTAAAATCTGGAGAGATCAATTACAAACACCTAATGATTTTCAAAAACTGCTGGGAGATATTAACTGGCTACAACCCACAATTATACTAACTAGTCAATAACTAAGTAATTTATTTCAGAACTCACAAGGTAATAAGGACTTTAGTAGTCCAATAAAATTATTGGCTGTGGTGGAAATAAATTACAGGATATACATGTGAGGCATTTGGTCACATGTTTGATTGCATTCTGGTTATTTTACCTCCATGAATTCTCCCACAAGAATTCTTTTGCATAGAGAAGATAATTTCTTAGAATGGATATTGTTATCATACGGAGTAAAAAAAAAAAGACATATGTGGAAAATTTTCTCAATTGATTCTGAAAGGAAAGTTGAGATTTCATCAGTTAATAGGAGTAGAACCAATAGAAATTGTGGTGCATTTTCCTAATACTGAAGGTGCCTCATTATGGACCAAAATGAACATTGGCAAAGGGCTTGCAGTAATTTGTTAGAAAAAATTAGCAACAAATATTCCAAAGGCAAGAGACTGCAGTTTATTAAAAGAACTATTTCGATTCTTTCTCACATTTTATGCAAAACAGTAATTCCTGGAGCGCCTACATTATATATTGAAGCAAATAAATCAGGAAAGGTAGGTTATAAGTTAGGAAATTTAAGTAAAGTGCCTCAAACCCCATATGATTCTGTTCAAAAGTCAGAATTATATGCTATTCTTATAGTATTATTAGATGTTCCAGAACTTCTTAATATAGTTATTGACTGTTAGTATGCTGAAATAGTTTTTTTAAATGTTGAAACCTCTGAAATTATCTCAGATGATTCAGAATTAACTTTGTTATTTATTCAATTACAACAAATAGTCAGAAATAGAAATCATAACACATATCAGGATCATTACAGCCTCTAGCACAAGGTAATGATGAAATTGATTGATAGGAAATGTGCTAGAAGCTTCAGAATTTCATGAGAAACAGCATGTTAATAGAAAAGATTTGTGGAAAGATTTTTCTATCTCTTGGCAGCAAGCCAAGGAAATGGCCTCTTTGTTCTTTATATAACCAAATTCCACTCTCACATTATTAAAAGCGCCAATAAAGTTTACTTTGAATCAGAGGGCAGATGTAGCTACTAGCTCACCAAAATTACCCACAGAGGATTTGGAGGACTGAGGGCAAATGGAGAGACACAGCAAGTAGTAAGGTGGGGCTTAGAGAGATTCTTGGCTTTTTTTTTTTTTTTTTTTTTTTGGATCAAGGACATAGAGAGAGTGGAGGTCTGCCTCTCACCATTCAGGTTCTCATTCTGATATCTGACTCGTGAGGTTTTTATTAATAAAGAATAATTAGATGAAGGCTCACCTTATGTCCTCCATCTCCTTTGGCTCTTCCATTTCTGCTGTGTCCTCTCTACAGGACTCCCTGAACCCTGAGGGAGGGATTTGATGGAGATGTCCCATTTATGACAGAGTATTCCAAGGACTCTCACTCTCTTCTGGTTGTTTGTCTTTGAATTTATTCCTATCTACTGCAGAAGAAAGCTTCTCTGATGATGGCGGAACAGGACACTTACCTCTGAGAATGTCAGGATTAGGATATTCCTGATATTAGGATTCATTTTATTAGGATTCATTTTATTGCTGTGTTTCCTCAGAAGAACAGTAGTATTATTTGATTTCCCCCTATATCCTTGGCCTCTCCACTCCTAGGTTCTTGGATATCCATGCAGTGTCAGGAAGGGGTTCCATCCCATGAAGTGGGCCTTAAATCCAACCAGAAACTCTTCAGTTATTCTCATAAGCTTAGTGTCACTATTGCAGTAGCACATCTTGCAGGCATGTCATTATTTTAGATTGATGGGGTTCTAATTTGGTTAGTGTCTACCTTTCTCCCAGTACCATGAACATTAGTCAGTAGGGATGGAAGTTCAATGTAGTCACCAGCTCAATCATCTTTTCTGCATCCAATGAGTTATGTTGGTGTTGTCTTCAACAATAGGGTCTTACTATCAGATTATGGAGAGCAATTTAGGTTGTTTGGGGGTGTTCTTACGAGACCCCCTAAGGGCAACACTTTGATTAGATGTAACCCATTCCTGGTACTGGAAAATTCATTTGATGACAAAAGTTGTTCAGTTGAAGCTCTTTCTCCCTTGTTATTTGGTGTTTTTTTTTTTATAGATTTCCTTCATATATGCATTCTAACCTTTCAGACAAGGTGGCTAAATGACATGATAGTATTTGACAAATTTCAGAGTTACTTTGATATAATCATGGAAACCCAAGAACATTGTCCCTTAGAAAATATAGTCTCCTATTGATAAATTTCTCTAAATGTAGAATGATTTGTAAAAATCAGAGCTCACATTTTTTCCACATTATTAATAACAACTCAGTAAAGGAATAGCAAATATGCTTATGAATAGTAAACTGGATTTTTTACACAAATCCACACTTGTCTTATCAAAACTGATGGCCACTTTCTTGTATGCATCACATGATGCTGTTTGTAAAAGAAGTCTTAGGCATGGTTCTTTTTCTTTTTCTTTTTAATTTAAATTTGAAACAAGCTTGTTTTATATGTCAATCCCAGTTCTCACACCCTTCTGTCCTCCCCTGTTCCCCACACCAACCTCCGTCCTATCCCCTCTCTGCTCTCCAGGGAGCTTGAGGCCTTCCATGGGAAGTCTTCAAAGTCTGTCATAGCATTTGGAGCAGGGCCCAGGCCCTCTCCTGTGCGTCTAGGCTGAGAGAGTATTCCTCTATGTGGAATGGGCTCCCAAAGTCCATTTATGTACTAAAGATAAATACTGATCCATTACCAGAGGCTCCATAGACTGTCAGGCATGGTTCTTAAAAGAAAACAGTGTGTTTGATGAACTGCTCAAGTACAGCGAACACTATTATAAAGTCTGACTACTTTGTGTGACATCTTTGGTGTTGTCCCATATTTAAGTTTCCTAGCTTCTCCAAATATCTTGAAGATGAAATGACAAAATTATTACCAGTTAGTTGAGCGATCATTATATTAATCTCTTGTAGAAATCTTGTCATTTTAAGTTAGAAAAAGATTACTCATGAAATGTTATTATCTATTGTAATGATGTTTATAAAAGTAAATTTGGCCAGACAGTGGTGGTGTAAGCCTTCAATCCCAGAACTCAGGGAATCAGAGGTAGGTGGATTTCTGTGAGTTCAAGGCCAGCCTGCTCTACAGAGTGAGTTCCAGGATAGCTAGATCTCCACAGAAAATCTCTGTCTCAAAAATTATAAAAGTAAGTTTGTATTAATTTTTAAAGAATTACATATTTTATCATATGCTTATGAAAGCAAAACTTTATTATTAATTAAACAACATAATTCTTGGCTTCTTGTGAGTCAGCTTTCTTTCATAAATAATTTATTTTTGGTTTAACTAATAAAATTTAATGTAAAGTTGGCTTGGGAAAAGTTACACTGAAATTAGGTAGATAGACATATACGCATGTGTTTGTGTGTGTCTATATAATGCTTTGTATTGTTTCAAATACAATATACTTGGCACAAAAATTTTCTTAATAAGCATATAATATAAAGTCAGAAGCATCTCAAAATGTGAATCATTTCTTCAGCTTTCAGTTAAAAGTGTCTTATCTAAAAACAATCCTCACAACATATAGAGAAATAACTATTTTCACTCAGGATCAGAAAATAATGAATTTTAAAAAGTGAACAGTAAAATGTGTTGCATAGACCAAGTCTTCTAGGAAGTAGAACTACGTCCTTGCCATTAAGGCCACTGTGAGGTGCAAAGGTCAGAGACAGCCCACCATTTTATCTTTATTTTCTATTCATATTCAGACTACATACTTTGCAGATGGAATGTACTTTAATCATTTTTTTATTGAATGCCTGAAGAGATGGTTCTTTGGCTAAGAACACTGGCTGCTCTTGCAAAACATTTCAGTAGGTAAAAATACTTTCTCTAAAAGCCTGAAGACTTGATCTGAGTTTGATCTCTGGAAAACACAGTAGAGGGAGATCACCAACTACCACCATAAAAAGTGTCTTGTAGAAGATGAAGTTTCCCTTCTTTTGGATGTCTATGTTCTTGGCAAGGTATTTCCCTAGTAGCCATCATGTAGAGAACAACTAGGTAAAATAAATGTTTTCAAATTCAATTGCTACTCTTTGCGAGCCTTCACAAATAGTTTGAGACATCAGTAGTTTGGATTTTGCTAGGATAGTTCACACACAGAGAATCACATCTAATCTTGCTTGACAATGACTGAAATATTTTACATTCAATCTTTTTAATGGAACTTAAAATGTCTAATATGACTACAGGAATATGTCTTCTTTGGTAGTTAATGTACTTCCACATTAATATGTAATGGGATTGGACGTCAGACTGTAAGTGATCCTATTATGAATTTTTGCAGCATGTTTCCCCTAAGCAACTCAGTGTGATTTAACATATCAGTTCATTTATGACTCTTGAGTTATTAGGACCATTTTGCAAATGGGAAAACAGATACAGAGAAATTGGATAATTTTTCCACTTCATTTTTCAAGTGGTCCTTTGTTAAAGGAAAGAAGAGCCATTGTTTCCCAAAAGTCTATTGTTTCAGATGAATTAAAAAGATAACACACTACTTTAGGGGAATGAGTCTTCTTAGAAAGGGTGAGTGTCTGGAAATGAGCCACTTCATTTTATGACTGCATTCTCTATTAGACTAGTATGTAGAGGGCATCAGGTAGTATCAGGCACTGTTGTAGGCAAGATCCCATTAAACTCGAATTGTAAGGCTGTGAACTCCTGTATGCCATGCAAGAACAGTAGTCTTAACCACTGAGCCATTCCGGTAGCCCAACATGTGAATATTTCAGTGTGTACACAGTTGTTCGGAGTATGACTAAAGAAAAAGAATGTGGGCTAGTAGGAATTAACCTAGTAACTTAGCAATGATTGTTTAGATTTTCCCTTGTGCCAGTATCTCCAGAAGTGATGACTTCCCTTTCCCTCTGGTACAGAGAGGGGCCTCTGCAATGCTGGTCTCTTGACCTGCCGTGGAGGAAATCAGACTTCTCCTGCTCCCTCCTTCAGGAGAGAAGACCAGAGACCCCCATCGAACATTCCTGTTTTCTCAAATGCCAAATTGCCACGTCTGGGAGTACTGTGTCCTGAACCTCAGGACTAATGTTTCAAGCAGCTGAGTTTCAAACTAACAAGCAAACACACAATTTAAAAAATGCCAAAACAATTTACTTTGTTTAACATTAGTCTCATGTCCGTCTGCCATCAAATGCCAGCAAAATAACATGGATCCTACCCCTGAAAAAAATAGATTAAAAAAGTGACTGTTAGGTGAGTTTTCTGAAAGGGCTAGGAGACTATCAGAATGAGTATTAGCACAAGATATCCCCAGTGTATAAGCAGAAAAATCAAAGAAAAAGAAAATACTGTGCACTCAGCAAAGGTTATGATCTCTATTAGATTCCCAAGACACAGCCCTAAACACAGATAGAATTGTTTGATACCTCTCTTGCCTGGGCTTATTGGATGTGGAGAGAAATTTCTCATCACTCATATGGCAGCTCATGCCATCTTTAACTCCAGTTCTAGAGTATCCATGTCCTCTTCTGGCCTCATCAGACATGAGGCATGCAAGTAGTGCGCACACACACACACACACACACACACACACACACACACACACACACACACACGTAAAACACTCATTCACATTAAGTAGAACAAAATTTTTTAAAAAGAATGAAATAGGGTATTATTATCATTTGTGTTAGGACAACAGACTCAAGCATGAATGAAGGTCACAAACCCTTACATTGCTATCATGATTTCATGTGTGCGTATCACCATAAAATAGGCATGTTTGTACAGTGAATACCAAGAAGCTGAAGCCCCTAAAATCTGCACCAGTGACTGACATATGGTAAGAATATTAAGTTGTTGAGAATTTTATACATGAGTACTGTATTTACATCATTTTGCACTCCTCCCTCTCTCTGCCCAACTCTTCCAGTGCCCTGCAACTGCTTCTCAAACTCAAGACTGTTTTCTTTAAATATATACACACATTATCTAAATGTATGTGTGCATATGTACGTGTAAAAGCTACTGAGTCTATCTAATGTCATGCATATGTGCAAGTGTTTAGAGTTGACCACTGGGGTTGGATAATTTATTGGGGAGCTAGCTCATCTTGGAAAAAACTGCTTCTCAGAAGCCATGGGCTGCCTATAGCTCTTTGTCTAGGGGTGGGGACATGTGAAATTTTCCACATCCATGTTTGCATGTGACCAGTGTAACAATTGTGCAGGTCTTGTTTGGGAAGCCTTATTGTTGAGATTTCATGAATACACCTTGTCTGTCAGGACTAGAACACTGTCTCCAGTGTAGCTGCTGGTCCTTTGGCTCTCACAGTCCTTCCACTGCATTCTCTGTGATGTTCCTGAACTCTATCTATAGAGGCATTCTAGGTGAGTATATTAACTGGGACTGGACACCCCTAACACCTGTTTTCTGCACTGTGCCTACTTAAGGATCTGCACAGTATCTATCCTTGGCCTGCTGGAGAAAGGCTTTGATGAAGAGTAAGAGCTACAGTCATCTTTAGGCAGTAAGGTAACTGTAGAAAGGGAGGTTTCTCTTGTGTGATATTGAGTAATGGGAATTTTGTTAGTTAACCTATGATTTTGGGAGGAGTAATACCACCCTACATGATACACACACACACACACACACACACACACACACACACACACACACAGCAGAAAAATGGTCAAATGCAGAGAATATGTAACAATGTGGTGCCAGCCCTAGTTATTATAGCTGTAACACAATTTCTCTCCCTCTCTGTAGATATTTATATATAACATGTACATATATATTATATGTATGTATATAAATGTGTATGCATAAATAAATATATGAGAACATTTTTAAAATGATTTAACTTTTACTAAATTTATTCTTTGATAGTTCCATGCATGTAGAAATGTAGAAAGTGCATTCTAATTGCCCTCACCCCCACTGTGTCTTACCTGTCAATCCCCCTTCTCTGTAAGTTCTTGTCCTGCATCCATGTCTTTATGTTTTAGAACCCATCAGTCCTCCTGTGTGACCATGGGTTTAGATCTATTCATTAGAGCCTGGTAGGCTCATTAGTGGGTTCACAATCGGAAGCAGTGGCTTCCTCTACCCCAGAATCCATCAATAGCCAATAGTTCAGTAGGGAAGGGGGCTGGCCCTGTGTAACCCTCCTGGCAATGACTGATGGTTGACAGTCCTAATCTTATACAGGCACCATGTAGGTGGCAGTGGTTGATGTGAGATCATTATTTAATGGCTTTGTCATGCCCTGAAGATAGCATTTCACAGTCTTTTAGAGGACAACATTCTAGATCGATGAAAGATGGGAAAGCACATTTAAATGAAATAGCACATAAATCCTTTTGCGTTGAAAAGATGTTTGAGAATTGGAAAATAATTTCAGAAAAAAAATAAGTGGTCTTATTTTTAGTTCTTACTGTAGCTGATTAATTTTTAGTAGTATTCTTCAAATACCCATCCCAAGCAACTTGGAGCCTAATCTACTAGCATATCAAATACAGTCAAAAGAATGCCACTCACCAATTATTACAGCAAAACTCTTGAGGAAGGTTCCTGTTGTTTTCCTACCCATCTATGAACCAATCATACTTGATGAGTGGTATCAGGCCCGATCAGCCAGGACTTGGCTGCATGTCCACCCCAGGTAATGGAGTTAGATTCCCTCAAACAAACAGATGGTATGTGCTTTAAGAAGAAGACAAAGAAGGTTGGTATGGGCAATGATGACTAGTTAAATAAAAATAAATTTAGTTAAAATTGATATTATAAAGAAAACCTAGAATGTGTTCTTTGCATAAAATCTATGATATTCCTTTTTAATTTCCAGATAAGAGTGGGTTCTTAAAAGCAAATCCAAGAAGTAAAACTATAAAATAAAAATGCTCTGTTTACAAATGAGCAAGAGTATGGAAATGTACTCTTTCCCAATGACCATAGATTATATTAATAGACGATATTATAATATTAAGAGACATCAGTTGATATTCTTTTTAAGTCAGTATACCTTTTTAATTATGATTTTCTGTATATTATACAAGAAAATAGGAATGATTTCTTAATTCCACATATCATATAAATCCAGTGATGCCTGTACTCTGATTACTGATCTTTAAAGGAAGCCATAATGGAGTCAGAGGAGGGACGACAAATGCAATTAAAATAGCTTTACTGTTGTATAATTACTCATTAGGTTTAATCAAAGAACTAATTGAAAATTTGCTTCATTCTGAAATGATTGTGTCAATATATTTAGGAAATACTTAAAGTCTGTCTTTCAGAACTGATTGCATGATTCAAAGAACAAGTGAATTTTTTCATGGTAGACTTTTAGTTTTCTGTGCTATCTAGACTTTAAAACTATGTCTTGAGTGTGCATAATTTTAAATTAGGAATATAGACAAAAATATTTCCTTAAGAGAAAAAGAATTATGGCATACTGGAACACTTGCCTCATCTCGTGAAATGATGCCCTTGTGGTCCTTGTCATAGACAACTTTTCAAACAGGTACATCTGAAACCGTGAAGCTGAATGATTGTAACCCTCAAGGATTGTGCTGTTTCTCAAGTGCAAATAGTGAATATGTGTGTGTCATAGGACAATGCTGAGGGAATTGATAAGAGGATGATCATATCCACTGATCACCACATTTTCACTCTTTTAAAGAACGAGCTACTGGCATAGAGAAAGACCAGAAGGAAGGCTGCGGTGTGGTGGAAGCCATTTTTAAAGTTCTGTACCATTGCCACTTGTCTCCACCTTCATTTGGAAATGTTTTCATGAGCTACATGGAGGAGGAGCAGCTCTGGGACTTTCTATACAACATCCCAGGTATGAGAAGATCACCATGTACAAGATAAATCTTGATTGATACTTGCATTATCTTTAGTGTGTTTTCAAAGTTTGATAGATACCATTTTTTGACTCCTGTTTGTAAAAGTTTCCATGCATCTTTTTATTATAAAGGATTCTGTTTGAAACCATTACCTCCTGTTATATGTAACATATGTAAGGTAAGGCAGAAGAGAGACGTGAAGGAAAAATTATTGAATGAAGGTTCTCTTTTCTAGCTTTAAGAAAGTATCCTACAATAATACTTAAGTTTGTATTTAGCATACATTATGTTTTCTCTTTAGTATATTAGATCTTAATAAGATATGACAAGTATTTTGTGATGCTGTGGTCCTTATATTCAATAAACTAATTGTCTTGACTTAGCATAAGCTAGAGGAATTTGGGGAGAGGAACACTCAGTTGAGAAAATTCCTCCTATAGGCAAGTTTATGCAGCCTTTTCTTTCTTTCTTTTTAAATTGAAAATAGATGCAATGAAAACAAGGCAATATATTATAATCACAGTTTCCCTGTCCCATCTCTTCCCAGATCCTCCACCTCCCCACTCCACGCCTTCTTTCTTTCTTTAGAAAACAAACAGGCAAAAAACAAACAAACCAGAACAGTGCAAAATACAGACAAAGAAAAAAATAAAGAAAAAGCATGAGAAGCACATGTACACATTGATATACAAGTTATGCATGCACGCACACACATGCGTGCGTGCGCGCACACACACACACACTCAGAGGAAACAAAAAAAAAACCCAAAAAAACAAAATTTGAAAGCATAATATGAAAGCAAAAGATATATAGACTAAAAGAAAATGCTCACATACCATTACAAAACAAAATATCTCCCGAAATCCCATTCAGTTTGTTACCAGTTGGCTATCTGTTTGGCTATCTATAGCTGAGCATGGGGCCTGGCCATTAGTGTGACTTCTATATCCAAAGAAACTCCACTGGAGAAAACTGAGTTTTCCTTTGTGAACAGTTACCAGGTAGTTAGACATAGCTTCTGGGTTATGGATGGGAGATCATGCCCACTTCCTCCTGATAGCCCTGTGGTCACACCTGGTTTGGAAGTGTGCAGACTCTGAGCATGGTGTCACTGACTCTGTAAGTTCACACATGTATCAGTCCTGTTGTATCAGGAAGGCATTGTTCCTTTGATGTCTTCCATCCCCACTGGCTCTTAGAATCCTTTTCCGAGCAACGAGGGGAGGAGTTTGATGAAGGCATACCAGTTAGGATTGAGTGTTTCAAGTTTTGTCATTTGACACATTTGCCAGTTGTGGGACTTTGCATATGTTCCCTTACACTGCAGGTAGAAGCTTCTTTGGTGATGGCTGATGAGTGTAGCAGAGTGTCATTATATTGCTATACTGCTTTAGCTGAACAATAGTTTCTAGTCCCATGACCTATCTAGCCCCAGGTTTATGACTACTTGATCCTTGTCAGGTATGGGTTCCATCTCATAGAGTGAGCCTGAAATTGTAGGTTATTTTCTTGTTTAATGATTGATGGGGGGGGGAGAGTCCATGGTGGACAGTGCCATTTGAGGGCAAGTGTTCCTGGGTTGTCTAAGGAAGCAGGCTGAGCCAGACGAAGAAAAAGCCAGTAAGCATGCTTTTCCACAGTTTCTGCTTCAGTCCTTGCCTCTAGATTGCTGTCATGCTTGAATAGTTGTTTTGACTTTCTTGGGGCCTAATAGTACCTGAAAGTGTGAATGAAATGAATACTTTCTTCCCTAGGTTGCTTTTGGCCATGGTGTTTTATCACAGCAATTGAAAGCTAACTAGGAAATTAATTGACAAAACTATCAGTCATTTTTCTTTAGAAATGGTCATTTATTATTATGAAAATAATGCTTTCCTCTTCAAAGTTACCATGCCTTCTCAGTCTTTTGTTATAAGTATGTTTTTTTCAGAAATTACTACTGTGTGTGTGCTTGTATGTGCTTATGTGCATGTGTGCATGCATATATGCCACACTGTGTGTACACTGTGTGTACTTATGTGTGTGTTTACACATATATGCCAGTGTGTGTGCATATGACATGCACATAAGCTACAATGTGTGTGTGCATGCATTTATATCACAATGTGTGTGTATGCATATGTGTGTGTGTGTTCATATGTGCCACTGAATGGACACGTGTGTGCATGCATCTATGGCATAGCATGTGCATGTGGATGTGTGGCACATGCTGTGTGCTGCTCTGTGCAGGGTTGATTTCCCCTTCACCTGGTTTTCAGACACGCTCTTGATCTCTGCTAGAGTTGTGCACACTATAGCCTATTTGCTCCTCAAGCTTCCAGAGGATTCTTCATGTCTCTGCTCTCACCTCACATTCCAGACATGTGCTACTATGTGCTGGCTTCATGTGGGTTCTGAGGACTGAAGAAACAAACTTCATTGTCAGGTTAGCGTTTTTACCCTGGAATGACAACAACGTTCTTTTCCATTTGCGTCCTGCCTTCCTTCAGCAAAGCAGGAAGTTCCAGTCAGGATGCTGTGCGTCTGAAATGTTCACCTCTAGGCCGGGTAAAGATTTGCACATTGTTTCATCCGGAATGAACGTGCATATTTAATATGTTGGAGAGAACGGGGTGAGAACTTAGAGGCTATTGTCACTATCTTTTCCTTCCTTCCATTGCTCTTTGACATCAATTTTCCTCCTTTCTAGACCTGCATGCTTTCTCATACACCGTGTTAGTATTACTGTCACTATTTTCTAGGCTCTGTGGGGAAGATCTGACCAGTGAAGAGTCATGGTGTTCCTGGACTTCCTGACTGCTCCTCCTATTACTTCAATCTCATTTTACTATCTGAAGTTATTATTTTTAATATTCTCTGGTCATTATCCTTATGACATTGCTCTAGATAACTTCTTATAATGGTTTCAAAAAGCAGAATCTATTGTGTGCAGATTCTGTGGCAATTATCCTTTGTAAAGTCTTAGCTTTTTATTTATTTTTTTATTTTTTTTGGCATTCTTTCACTGGTTTCCCCAAAGGAGAGGCAGATTTCTTAGTATGAAACCACCGTAGGACTGCTTTACTTTGGTCATTAAGGAACAGAAATTAAACAACCCTTAAGCCCACTACCCCCTGCTGTTTTTACATCTTTTTGAATTCTCTCAAAAGATTATAGTCAGTTAGCCTCATACTTCAAACACTATTTATTCTCCAAGTGTTAAATTCTTGAACCATTATTCATGACATGAAACTATAGTGACACAGGCAGATGAGGTTGACTTAATGTCCTGGTTCATAAGTGTCCATCTAAGTGTGTGCTTTACTTTTCACTCGAGTGTTCTTCTCACACTCATTTGCCGAGGTCATAGGGGCCTGTACCCTTGTCACCTTCCTCCCAAAGATTTCAGAAGGTTTTCTGAGCTTCTCTTGCTAATCATGGTTATTTATGACACGCTAAAATGATGATATTGAAGCGCATGACAAAAGTGAGCTTGTTTCTATGACTTTTGTTTAACTTGAAAATATAATGCATTAGAAGGTAATATATACATTTCTTCAAGAATATAGCCCCTCAGAGATTGCCTATGCTCTAGTAACTAGTCTTACACCCATGTAAATACAGAGTCAATGAGCAGCATTAGAAAAACAAAAACAAAAAAAAGGATGAAGTTGGCTGAGAAAAGTGGTGGTGGAAAGGATGAGGGAGAATTAAAGGGAGGGGAATAGCATGTGGATTTGATGAAAACACATTATATGCATGTGTGAAATCCTCAAATAATAAAAAAAAAGGAAATAACAGGATCTTACTTTTGCACTGGCCAATAATAGATCCCCACTTGGATAAATATTATTTACCTACCTACATCATCTTACTAGTACTTTATTTTAAAATTTCAATGTGTTTTTCCTTCAAATAAAGGATTCGAGCATAGCTCACGCAGACAAATCACAGTGATTCTCATTTCAGTGCAGAAAGACAAAGGAGTAACAGTGTTGGCATCTCAGTGCTGAATAAACCCATGAGGAAGATGCTCAGAGACCCCAGGGCTATCTCAGTAATATGGACAGAATCAAAGCAAACTGCCAAGGGCCTTGTCTCCGACCATAGCCCTGATGAAGCTCTGGTTGTCTGTGTTGATGTCCATGGTCCTGATACTACCCAGAGACCTTCACATGTCCAGAGTATGGGCTACCACCTGTGACCATGTCTGTGTCTGGGAGTTATGGCCCCAAAGGAGCCATGCTAATCTAAGAGTCCCATGATGCCATCTGGGAAGATGGTGACATCTGTCCTAGATTGGTACTAAGGGCTATGGTCTTGCTGTAGTGGACTCTGTGTTCACATCAATGGCTCTTGTTGCTACCGTGCAGAAGTCCATAGCCTGGGCCAATACCTGAGGCCATGTTGGTTTTTGAGAATCTAGCTATTACCAGGGTCATACAGATCTGAAAGTCCTGTGCCACTAGACCCGAACTGTAACCTAGGGCTGTGTCTGGGCTGTACTACAGCCAGGGTTTGTGTTGATATTGTGTTGATATCCACAGCTCTTATTATCATTGAAGGCTAAGAAGACAGCTGGGGACATATTGGAGTTCAACAACAATGCTTCCACTGTAGACACACAGATCTGGGTGACCTGTGATGCCAACTAAGGCCTTGATGACATGTTGGCTTGGGATGCTGCCAAGAACCATGTCTGAATCCAAGGTCCTACAGCAACCTGCATCTATATTGATGTTTGTGGCCCATCTAGCCACCAAATATAGCATGTATGTTTCCGCCTGCCCGCCAGCCCGCCAGTCTGGCGTGCCGGCCCCAAATAACACTCAGAGACTCTGTATTTGATACAATCCTGTTGGCCAGTTACCATTACTGTTTATGAGCTAACTCTGTCTTAATTATTAACCCATTTCTACTTATCTAAGTATTTCCATGTGGTTGTCATATGGGGGAGCCGCGGCGGGCATCTTCCTTCCTCTCTGGGCTACATCTCGACTCCTCCCTACTACTTCCTCTTTCCTTCTCCTAGTCTCCTAGCCCTGCCTATCTTGTTTCCTATTGGCCACAGAGCTTTATTAACCAGTATGAGAAACATATATACAGAATAACATCTCCCATCAACCAAAGGCCACGCAGATGCCCAGAATCTTGGCTACTACTTGTGCCCATTTGATATCCTAGGGCTATGCCACTTCCTAGACTTGAGTGACATGTATTGCCACCTTCAGCCATGGTATTCTATGGGTCTGAGCTCTCGTAATCCATGACCCTGTGCTCCCACTTGTTCAGGTATCCCAGCCTGATACCTTGTTTCTGTGGGTATCCCAGCCTGGTCTTGACCCCTTTGCTCATCACTCCTCCCTCTCTACAACTAGATTCCAGAAATTTGGCTCAGTGTTTAGCTGTGGATGTCTGCTTCTGATTCCATCAGCTACTGGATGAAGGCTCTAGGATGGCATTTAAGGTAGTCATCAGTCAACCTTCTGGTGCCCCTCTCGGGGCCTCATGAGGCCTGGGACTGCACACAAGGGAACTGTCTCAACAGACCAACCCATCCAGAGTCTGCCAGTGGTGTGGAACTAGTAGTGCCTCCACATACAGGAAGAGGAGAGCCATGGGAGTATTGGACCAGCTTGCACCCACTGGAAGAGAACCTTGGTCCCATACCCACCAGGAGAGAGAGAGACACCACCAGTACCCACTGGAAGAAGGGATGGAAAATCAACAGTATAAGAACACAGTCAACAACAGAAAGATGAATATGACTATACCAGAGTCTAGGGACTCCACACCAGCAAGACCTAAACATCCCAACACAGATGAAGCAGAAGACAACCACTCTAAAAACAACTTTATGAAGATGATAGAGACCCTCAAAGAGGTAATGAGAAAATCTTTAAAGAAATGGAAGAAAAATCAAATAAAAATTTTAAGAAATAGAGGAAAAGACAAACCAAAAATTGCAAGAAGCAATTCAAATGGTGCAATGCTTGAACGCTGTAAAAGAGACAAAAACAAAAAACAAAACAGAACAAAAACAAAACAAAACAAAACAAAACAAAAAAAACAGTCTGAGAGAATGCTGAAAATAGAAAAGCTGGGTAAAGGATCAGGAACTACAGACGCAAGAGTAACCAACAGATTACAAGAGGTGGAAGAGAGAATCGCAGGTATTGAAAATACATAAGGAGAAATAGATTCATCTACCAAAGAAAATCTTAGATCTAAAAATCCCTAACATACAATATCCAGGAAATATGGGACACTGTGAAAAGACCAAACCTAAGAATAATAAGTATAGAAGAAGGGGAAGAAACCCACCACAAATGTGCAGAAAACATATTCAACAAAATCATAGAAGAAAACTTTCCCAACCTAAAGAAAGATGTGCCAATAAAAGTACAAGACGCTTACAGAACACCAAATAGAGTGGGCCACAAAAATGTTCCCTCACCACATAATAATCAAAACACCAAACATACAGAATAAAGAAAGTATATTTAGAGCATCAACAGAAAAAAGACCAAGTAACACATAAAGGCAAACCTGACTTCTCCATGGAAACTCTGAAAGCCAGAAGGTAATGGATAGATAGGCAATGATAATTCCACTTTACCAAGAGCTAAAAGAAAAGGGGAGGAGGTCTACACATAATATCATCAACAACAAAAAATCCAAAACAAACAAGAATTAACAATCAATGTTCATTAATATCCCTCAATATTAATGGTCTTAACTCACCTATGAAAAGACACAGATTAACAGACTGGATACAAAGACAGAAACTGCTGCATACAAGAAACACACCTCAACTTCAATGACAGACGTTACCTCAGAATTAAGGATTGGAAAAAAATTTTCCAATCTAATGGACCCAAGAAAAAGAGGGTGTAGCAATCCTAATATCTAACAAATTAGACTTTAAACTAAAATCAATCAAAAGAGATGAACAAGGTCATTATAGGAAAAATCAATTCGGAACATCTATGCCCCAAATACAAAGTTATCCACATTTGTAAAAGAGACATTACTAAAACTCAAATCTCACATAAAACCTCACACACATGTAGTGGAGAACATAAATATTTCACTCTCACCACTAGACAGGACCACCAGACAGAAACTTAACAAAGAAACTAACAGAAGTTATGACCCAATTTGATTTAGCATACATCAATAGAACATACCATCCAAACACAAAAGAATATACCTTCTTCTCAGCACCACATGGAACCCTCTTTAAAATTGACTACATACTTAGCAATACAGCAAACATCAATTGGTATAAAAAATTGGAATAACCCCTTGTATCTTATCAGACCACCATGATTTAAAGTTAGAATTCAACAACACAAATTGCAAAAACCCTACAAACGTATGGAAATTGAACAATGCACAATTGCACCTTCACTGGGTCAAGGGTGAAATAAAAAAATAAAGATTCCTAGAATTCAATGAAAATGAAGACACAGCATATTGAAACTTATGGGACACTTTGAAAGCAGTACTAAGAGGAAAGTTCATAGCACTAAGTGCCCACATGAAGAAACCGGAGAATGGTCTCACTAGAGAAATGACAGCTAAACTGAAAGCTCTAAAAGAAAAAGAAGCAAACTCACCACAGAGGAGTAGATGCCAGGAAATAATCAAATTGAGGACTTAAATCAATAAAGTAGAAACTAGGAAAATAATACAAAGAAACAATATAACAAAGAGTTGGTTCTTCCAGAAAATCAAGAAGATAGACAAACTTTTATCCAACTTAACCAAAAAGCAGAGAGAGAGTACATGCAAATTAATAAAATTAGAAATGAAAAGGGGGACATAACAGTGTACACTGAGGAAATCCAGAGAATATTCAGGCCATACTTTGAAAACCTATAGTCAACAAATTCGAAAATTTAAAGGAAATGAATATTTTTTTTTCTGAATAGAAACTACTTACCAAAATTAAATCAAGAACAGATTAGCAATTTAAATAGACCTTTAACTCCCAATGAAAGAGAAACAGTCATCAAACTGCTTATGCTGACTTGCAGAAGACTGCAGATAGATCCATATTTATTGCCATTCACAAAACTTAAGTTCAAATAGATTAAAGATGTCAACATAAACCCAGCCACACTGAATTTTTTAGAAGAGAAAGTTAGAGGTACCCTTGAATGAATTGGTACAGGAGACCACTTCCTGAACATAACACCAATAGCACAGACACTGAGATCGACAATTAATAAATGGAACCTCCTGAAACTGAGAAGCTTCTGTAAGGCAAAAGACAGTCAACAAGACAAAATGGCAGGCCACAGAATAGGAAAAGATCTTCACCAACCTCACATCTGACATGGGGCTTATCTCCAAAATATGCAAAAAAACTCAAGAAGCTAGTTATCAAAACACTAAACAATCCAATTAAAAAGTAGGGTACAGAACTAAGTAGAAAATTCTCAATAGAGGAATCTAAAATAACTGAAAGATACTTAAGAACATGCTCAACATCCATAGCCATCAGGGAAATGCAAATCAAAACAACTCTGAGATACCATCTTACTCCTATCAGAATGGCCAAAATAAAAAACACCAATGGCATTTTATGCTGGAGAGAATGTGAAGAAAGGGGAACAGTCCTACTCTGCTGGTGGGAGTGCAAACTTGTACAGACACTTTGGAAATCAGTATGGTGGTTCCTCAGGAAAATGGGAATCAGTCTACCACAAGATCCAGCAATTCCATTCTTAGGCATATACCAAAAAGATGCACATTCATACAACAAGGACATCTGCTCAATTATGTTCAAACAGCATTATTTGTAGTAGCCAGAACCTGGAAGCAAACTAAATATCCCTCAACTGAAGAAATGGATGGAGAAAATGTGGTACATTTACACAGTGAAATACTACTCTGGAAACAAAAACAAAAACAAAAACAAAAACAATGGAATCTTAAAATTTGCAGGCAAATGGATGGAACTAGAAGAAACCATCCTGAGTGAGGTAACCCAGTCACAAAAAGACAAACATGGTATGTTCTCACTCATATAAAGATTTTTAAACCTTCCTTTTAAACCAATCCACACTTCCAGAGTAGCTAGGAAACAAAGAGGACCCTAAGAGAGACATGCATGGTCCCCCAGACCACCTGAACATGGGTGTCTGTTAGGAGACCTGGGAAATCTATGGGGCCTCTAGTAGTGGATCAGTATTTATTCCTAGTATAAGAATGGACTTTGGACCAGGCATTGGTGGCAGACTTGGGAGGCAGAGGCAGGCAGATGTTTGTCAGTTTGAGACTAACATGGTCTACAGACCTAGTTCCAGGAAAGACCCCAAAACAATACAGAAAAAAATGGACTTTGGGGGCTTATTCCACTTAGAGGGATACTCTCTTAGCCTAGACACTCAGGAGAGGGCCAAGGGTCTAGGTCCTGCTCCAAATGTTATGACAAACTTTGAAGATCCCTCTTGGAAGGCCTCACCCTCCCTGGGGAGCAGAGAAGGGATTGGATAGGGGCTTGGAGGGGCTCAGGGTAGGAGGGGAGGTAGAGGGAACTGCGATTGGCATGTAAAACAGCTTGTTTCTAATTTAAATTTTAAAAAAAGGTAGTCATCAATCTCATTATCAGGGAAGGGCATTTAAGATAACCTCTCTGCTATTGCTTAGATTCTTAGTTGGGGTCATCCTTGTAGATTTCTGTACATTTTCCTAGTGCCAGATTTCTCTTTATATCTATAATGACTCCCTCCATTCAGAGGGGATGCTTCCTGGGTCAATTGGTCCTGGGGTTAAGTAACCAATTGTAAATTTCCGATAGAGCATCTGGTGACCTATTGGGACATCAGGTGACCATGTATTTCCTAAGTGTCAGGTTGATTCAGCAGGATGCGGGGGCCCTAGAATAAGTTTTAGCTATTTGTGGTTTTTCCAGGAACTGGGTTCAGGGTCCTGTCAGCAGCTTCTCAAGCTGGTATCCAGCCTAAAATAGAGTTACTCTTGCCTTCTGGTGCCTGGCCTCTCACTGCCTACTACATTGGATGAGCTAGCCTGGCCAATGTTGGAGAGCTCACCTGGGTGGTGAGAGCTGGCCGACTGACCAACCCAGGCCCAGGGCTGAGTTAGCCCACTCCACCATCTATCTCATCTGTGAATAGATGGTACAAGTGAAAGGTCTGGACATATAGATCCAAAGATACAGGATCTCCAAGACACAGGACAACAACAGGACATCCAAGAGGAGACCTAGTCAGAGCCTAGTATTGATAGTATATCAGAATCCAGAGGCCTTGAACTAGACTAGTGAGACATTGCAATGAACAGTTGCAAGTAAAGATGTATGTAGTAAAGGGTAGACTATGTAACAATGACACACTACAGCTTCCATGCTGAGAGTTAGTTTTGTATTTTGTTTGTTTGTTTGTTTTCTTTTGTGTTGATCTTTTGATTTGTCTTTTAGATTTTGTTTTATTTTGGGAGGAAGGTTTCAAGGGCAAAGGGCAAGTTACAAAGGAATAGGAGATGAATAGGATTGGGACGCAGGATGTGAAATCCACAAGGAACCAAGTTTAAAAAAAAATGGTCATATACTGGTTTTTGAATGAATGTATGTCTTTATAACTTTCACTATATATATATATATGAATGGAATTTATATATACATGTATATATACATATATGAATGGAATTTATGGTTGATAAAGTTAACTTATGTTTAATTATTTGAGGAACTGCCTTTGCCATAATATCATCCAAAGTAACTACCTCATTTTATATTTGCATGAGCTGGGTGTTAGGGTTCTAATATTTCCACATCCTTGACAACTCATCAGTGTTTCCTGACTTTCTAATTACACTCACTCAGGTATATTTTAATGGATTTAATTTTATTTTAAAATTGTAATTTATGCTATTTATTCTGACTTTTTGTGTGAGGGTGTGCGTACCATAGAGAGGAGGTCAGAAGGCAACTTTGTAGAGTTAGTTCTCTCATTACATCTTTCTGAGTTCAAACTCAGGACTCTCCTTGTTTGGCACCTTTACCTACTGAGCCATTGTACTGATACCTTTATTTTAATTAAAATTTGCAGTTCTGGTACTCAAACTAAGAGGGCATGGTATGTGAGGCAGGCATTCCAATAGTAGAATTATAGCTAGATCATTAAAATTATAATAGAACATAGCTTGTCAAGGTATAACACCAGGCTTATTGGACTTTTGATTTTCGTTTCTCCAAACATTAATGAGAGATCATAAACAAAACAATTAAAAACATATGAGTTGTTCTGAGCTATAAAGAGATTAAGACAGTTAACTAAATTCTTACCCAGTAAGCTGCAAAGATAGAATGGAACTTAATTTTGGAGTTGGAGGTAAGTATTAGAAGCATATTTTTCATGAGTTGTGAGTCCAGAAAGTCAGTCTGCTCTAGACTGGGAAGGGAAGGTTCATGAGAACAAGAGACAAAATCTGGAATGCATCAGCTGAATGAGTCAAAAATGAAGGTACAAACTCCTATCATGGTTAGGAAAATCAGTGTGCAAGATGTGAAGTACAGTATAAATGTTTACATTATAAATGTAAACAAGCTAGCTATCATGTTTTAAGTGGAAGGCTGTAAACGCATTAATATAGAAAGAACATCATGAGTAAACAGGAAACATTTCTATTATCTAAAATGTCTAGAACCTGCAATGTTTCAGATTTAATTTTTTAGATCTCAGAATATATCTGTTTATTTAATAAAATATCTCAGATAGGACCCAAATGTAAACACAAAAAATCATTTATGTTTTATAAGCATTTATTATGTTTACAGTGTTTTGCTGCATGTCAGAAGAGGGCACCAAATCTCATTATAGATGGTTGTGAGCCACCAGGTGGTTTCTGGTAATTGAACTCAGGACCTTTGGAAGAGAAGTCACTGCTCTTCACCTCTGAGCCATCTCTCTAGCCCCTGCGCTCGCCCCAATGTGCAAGTTTAATGCATTTTCATGCAATAGTTTTAGTGAAACTCCATTTGAACTATGTGACCCATCACACAAAATCAAATGTGGAAATTTCCACCTGTGGAATCATGTGTCATTTCAGAGTTTGAATTTTCATATTGGGGATGCTTAAGCAGGACCAAATTGTATATTCTAAAATAGTCATGTTCCCTCCTAAAGGCAAATACTTTGGGTCAATGAGATGTTTTAGAGGAAAAGTAATTGGCTGCTGAGCCTGAGTGTTATCTGTGGGACCCACACAGAGGAAGAAGAGAGCTATTCTTGCAAATTGTTTAGTGACCTCTACATGTATACCACATATGCACCTTTCCTCCACGCCACCATCCTCAAAATAATAAATAAATACTATTTTTAAAAATTAAAGGAAGTTCTTTGGTTATATTAGAAATCGAATGGGGTAATTCACAACACTTGAGAGAGGGAAATCCTTTGCTTTCCCTATAAAACATGAAGGTTTTCAGATGTTAAGTTTTAGCCCACTCATCAATGCCTGGAATTATCACAGATGAGGAAAGCTAAGTGGCCAGCACAAGTCCTGAAGTACAGTTAATGTCCCTCTGGTGACAGTGCTGACAGCAAAGAGGGCTTCACCCTAGAAACCTTTGTTGTTTGTTTGATTTGGAGACAAGGTTTCTCTGTGTAGTCCTGGTCCTGGAACTCACTCTATGGGCTAGGCTACCTTCTAACTTAAGAGATTCTCCTGTCTCTGCCCCCTAAGTGCAGGGATTAAATGTGTGCACCACTATGAATGGCTGGTACTCTAGAAACTTCACCATGGCTTCCCATGGTCATTAGAGAAAAAGCCAACTAGGTGTTTAATTGACTAAATATCAATTAAATATGAAGGTAAAACAAACCTTGGGCCAGCAATATCTCATTTAGTAAAGGTGCTGATGCCAAGCCTAATGACCTGAGTTCCAGCCCTGGAACAAGGTGGAACAAGACTTCTGTCAGTTGTTTCTGACCTATACACATGTATGCATACCGCACACTGCACACACAGAGCACACACACACACATGCATACACACACAATGCATACACACAGCACATACATACACAAATAGAGATGAAATTTCAAATTTTTAATTAAAATAAACCAAAATAGTCTTTGTTGTAGCTAGCATTTGTTGCATAAATTTAAAAGAACCAAAAAGGTTTACTGCAAGAATATCATTATTTCTAGACTGAGGTGAGGGTGAGGGGAACTAGAAAGAGAAATATGGTATCCTCTCCTCATTTAAAATGTTGATATACCTGTTATTAAGGATTTTGAAAATTATCTTTGAACTGGATATAGTGGCATAAGCTTGTAATCTTAGCATTTAGGAAGTAGAGGCAGGTTGATCATGAGTTCAAGCATATTCTCAACTGCACAGCAAGTCTGAGGATGACCTAAGGCACCTGAGACTCTGTCATCAAAATTAGTTTTGATTTTACATATGTCAGATTATCAAACTGTACCATATATATATATATATTGAATATATTGACTGAAAAATAACAATAAAGGAATATATAAAAAAAGAAAGACAATACTCATTTTAAAAGATTATTGTAGAACATGTTAGATTCCTAATGCATTGGCTTTAGGAATCTAATGCATTTTTTTTTAAAAAAAAAAAAAAAGTCTGAACATAGACTTTTTTTTAAAGTATCCTTTGTGACAGTCACCAAATCAAATACTCTGTAGTAGAACAAATGAAACTGTCATCTGAGCATCATCACTGTAGCCAACTCTTAAGACGAGGCCACAACTGGTTTGTAAATGAGGAAACTGTTGTCAAAAATGCTCTGAAACTATTTACCCAATAACCACTGCTTAGTTGGCTTCTCTGTGCAGTATCAGCCTTTCTTTTTGGAACCTCTTTGCTTAACTCTCACAGCTGTTGGGAATAAGAATTTCCAAATTTAACTTGAGAAGTGATGCTATGTCTTTTTTTTTCTCTCCTCATCTTTCTCATCCACACAAATCCTCTGTAAGAGCTCCGTAGAATGCCGCATAACTTAATGCTTTCTTGTTACTATAGTTGGTTTGCATTGACCTGTCTTTTATATTTTTGGTTGTGAACCTAGACTTTAACAGCTGGCCTGTCTTTTTATCCCAGTGATTTTTATTCTTTACCTTATGAGAAGATGCAGCCTAATGCTCTATTATAGTATTCAGAAGTTTAATGTTATCTCTGTTCTACATTACTCATTTATCTAAACCTTGTGTTTGCCCAACTGTGGCATGTCTCTGGTGGAACTATATCTCTAGAAAACATTAAATTTAAGGAGCTTGATCAGATTTGGTTTTTTTTTTTCTGCCAGTTAAAGAATTAAAGGACAAGAAAAATCTGAAATGTGCCATGTAGTAGCAGAGAAATCTCAAGCACTGCAGAAAGAGCCAGCAGTTGAAGAAAGGCAGGAAACACACACATGCAGCAGACACACTAAAACCTTCCACAAAGCATAGGGAGTGCTTGTGACGCTGAAACTCCAGTCTCTCCTAGAGACTGGAGTTTAAAAGAGTTCTCCTTGGCTAATATAGGGTTCTCATCTGGAGAAGGCTAGGGTGATTGATTGACCTGGAACTGTGGTGTGACATGTCCTGATCCAGTCTTGAACTCCTTGAATGGGTCCATCAGCAAAGGTTGAGGAAGTCAGGAGGTTGAGGAAGAAGCTATGCATCTTAGAGATTTTCCACCTTTGCTATCCAGCCATGGTCCCTCTCCCTATCTGTCTGCCTACCAGAGTCTGTCCCACTCCCAATCTCTCACTGTTATGTGTGCATGGAGGAAGGGTATGTATGTATGTATGTATGTATGTATGTATGTATGTATGTATGTATGTATCCTTTTATGTAGACATGCACACTGTGCCAGACATGTACGTCCAGTGCCAATGTTTGTCACTCCCGGATTATCCCTGATAGAAGGTCTAACAGTGAGCCTGGAACTCACTACTTTCTTGACTAGGTGACCAGCAAACCCCAGTGATGGCCATGCTTGTATTGCTCTGCCCAGGACAAAGTTAGAGACACACATAGCTACTTCCTGACTTTGTACATGGGTTCTGGGGTTCTGAATTCAGGACCTAATGATTTTACAACAGCATTATTACCCACTATCTTCCTCAGTCCCAAAGACAATGAAATCTACCCATTGTAGCTGAAGAGTTCAGTGATTTTGACCAATGTAGACACTGTCAAACACTGCAATAGAGATGCCATGTTCAAGTCTTTTCACATATATGCCCTTCACATTCAACTATGTTCAGTAATTACCTCTGAGTGACACTTAGTCAGACCTGAAAGATGACACTATTGCCTTTGTGTACAGAGGTCACTTCTGACAATTTCAGGGTCTTGCACAAGTTGAAATCTGCATTCTTTTGTACCTCGTTTCTTTTAGTTATATTATTCTCTGTTGACTGTTTATTTCTACTCATTGCTGATAAGTTTTCCCTGAGTATTTACTAGTGCTGTCTGTTCTACCCTGTGTCATGAACTTGGATGGATACCTGCTTTATTTCCAGTTTGGTGCAACCATGAATAAAACTTAAGTGAGCATGTTTCATTTCACTTTGGTGACTGCTCAGAAGTGGAAATGGTGGATTATATGATAAAGCCAATGTTTAACAGCCTGAAAAGATTGCTAACTCGCTCTAGAGGAATCAGCTTTTCACATTCCTAAAGATGTATAACAATTACATTCATGTCAATGTCAGTACTAGAATTACATATTGTTTTAAATTTTAGTCATATTAAGGAATATGTACCATTATATAGTATCACGTAATTTAATCTACATTTACCTTATTACTAATTAAATGTAATAGTTTTTGTTATTAGGGACATTCAAATAATTTTTCTGTAAAATATTTGCTCAAAACTTGGTCTGTTTACTTCATTAAGTTGTTTTGTTGGGTTGTTTTAAAGAACTCTATATATCCTGTTCATTAGTTATTTGTCAGGTATTTGTTTTGATATTTTTTCTAATATATATATATATATATAAGCTTATATTTTAATTTCCCCTCCTCTTTTTCTCTAATATTTATTATTTCTTTTTGTTAGACTATAAGTGTAAGGATTCAGGCATTACGCTGGCTTGCTCCTTTCACCTGGCAAAATGTACTCAAGCAATACTCTGGTCAGCCCAGGGTTCCATGAGTACTAGTCTGCAGGCAGGCATAAAGGACCCTCTTTTGCTTTCTCTTTTGCTCTCTCTCTCCTGCTTTTGGTTGGCCACCAGCTACCCCCCTTTTCTTCTCTCCCTCCCTCTCTCTTCCCCCTCTCTTTCCTCTTCTGTTCCTGGTACTTTTATGTTCCTTCCCTTCTCCCTCACTCCCCTTTCTAATAAAATTCCTTATTAAGTTCTGTTTGCCTGGCATGTTATTCCTTCCCTCGGTCATCCTCACCTGCTTTGGAACCTGCTATGCTCTCTCACGTGGTCCCCCACTCCCCTTCTCCAGATTTCTTTCTTATAACGGTAATGAAAAAGTTGTACAAAATAATGAGTTTTATTGTAGCATTTTAATATTTATATATTATCATATACATCTTCACATTCCTCTTTCTCACATCACATTTCAATTTCTTGACAAGGTCTTTTGCTGAGGAGATGTATAGTGTATCCTGTATACTGTGTGATATATACTGTGTACTGTATACTGTATAATATATACTGTATACTGTTTTTTATATGCTGATTCTTGTATACTATGATGTATACTGTGTATTGTTTACTGTATGAAGTATGCTTTATATTGTATACTGTATACTCATTCTATTATGTATACTATATACTGATTCTGGGATACTGTATAATGTATACTATATGATATATCCTGTATACCATATACAGTATAATGTATATCAGTTCCTATATATTATATAATGTATACTGATTTCTGTATACTATATACTATATACTGTATACTGTATACTATATAATGCTTACTATCTGATGTATACTGTATCCTGTATATAGTATACTGATGTCTATGTTCTGTATAGTATATACTACATGATGTATCCTGAATACTGTATAATGATGTATACTGAATACTGTAATGTATTCTGTATCTTTTCCTAACTACTTACTAGATAGTTCATCATATTATCTGATTCATCGGTTTCTTAATTAAAAACTGTTTTTCAATATATACAGATTTAAATGTATTATTTCTATCATCCAAAGTTTTAAAACACCCAAGAAACTCTAATTTTATAAGAAAATATGATAATATTTTGATGGGATTTTCACTCATGTTGTTACTTTTGACTGCCTAATTACTTAGAGATTAGAGGGAAAACTTGTTTTCAATTGCACCCAATTGCAAATTTCAGAATTAACGGCTCTTTTAGTGGCATATATTTATTGCACATAGTACTGTGTTTCACAAAGACATTTCTTTCTATTTATAATTTAGAGTAATTTTTCTTGATATAAATTCTCTGTCAATATATATATAATTAGGAAAGACTTTTCCCATAGAATAGCTGTTCATATCAAAACTTTTTACCTAGAAACACATTCAAATGTACTGTGCATTGCTGTTATATAGCTAAATTAGGTTCTTGAGTACATACAATATCTTTCTTGAAGGTAACATAAAAACTTCTTAATTACTTTTGTTATTATTCTTTGAAATGATAGGAAATTCTTAAATAATCAAGTTACCTTTATTTTGTATGCTCTATCAGATCTAAAATGAACAAATTTTAAGAGATTATTCCTACAAATATTGAAAATCATTTATTATTTTAACCTGAACAGCAATGCATATAACCTCTGGATTTTATCTCTCAGCTGCTCTTCTGTAGGCTGGAAGCTCACCTGAGTTACAACTATCATCCTGCTTTCTCCCACAACCTCCTGGGAAGGTGGGGGCACAGTGTGAAATAGATATTTTCTTTTTAAATGTCTTAATAAAGTCACAGAAAGTAAAAACTAAGAAAGACTATAAATGCCTTCTGGTTCAGTCCATTAGACCTCTTCTCTCAGTATTGGTACATACAAAGAAAAGAGAGCATCCTCCTGTATTAAATAGTTTTCATGTGTTGGTATTGATTTAAAGTATTATAAAATTAGATGGTGATGATAAATTCTTTAAATTATAGGATTCAACCCAAGGTTTATGTTTCTTTGCTTTTGTTTCAGTTAATGTACTATCAAATTTAATATTATTTATGACAAAAAAGTCAAATTAGAAATTACTATTGAGTGATAATTTTATTGCTTTTTCCATTTCTGTTGGTTGGATAGAATTAATGCATGGCTATATAGCAGCTGGAGTTGGGATAATTATATGTTTTCTCTACACTATTTTTCTTAGAAGTTTAAGTACCTATAGTTTTGGTTCTGAGCCTAGTCTTTAATGACTGAACCATCTTAGTAGAAGGAGCCACTATAGGGTTAAAGAGAAATCTGGCACTAGGGACTTGTACAGAGATACACAAGGATGACCCCCAACTAGGAATCTAAACAATAGTGGTGAGTCTACCTTAAATGTCCTTCCCTTTTAAGAAGAATGATGACTACCATAAATGCAATCCTAGAGTCTTCATCCAGTAGCTGATGGAAGCAGAAACAGAGACCCACAGCTAAGAACTGAGATGAACTCCTGGGATGCAGTTATAGAGAGGGAGGAGTGTTATGGCAGGTTTTCCCCCCGCCGGCTGCTGCCCGTCCTGCCGCCAAGGTCCCGCTGCTACATGAGCCCCAAAGAACATCCTGAGACTCTGTATTTGATATAATCCTGTTGGCCAATTACCATTATTGTTTATGGGCTAGCTCTGTCTTAATTATTAACCCATTTCTACTTATCTAAGTATTTCCATGTGGCTCATCTTATCCGGGAGCCACGGCTGGCGTCTTCCTTCCTCCATGCTCTACATCTTGACTCCTCCTTCTACTTCCTCTTTCCTCCTCCTAGTCTCCTAGCCCCGCCTATCTAGTTTTCTATTGGCCACAGTGCTTTATTAACCAGTATGAGAAACATATACAGAATAACATCTCCCATCATCAGAGTGATGAGCAAAGGGGTCAAGAACAGGCTGGGGAAACCCATAAGTGGGAGCATACAGACCCCAGTTGTAAAGCTGGGGAACCAGCATTGGAACAAACCAAGCCTTCTGAATGTGGGTGCCAGTTAGGAGGCCTGGGCAGTCTATGGAACCTCTGGCAGTGGAATCAGTATGGACTTTGGGAGCCCATTCCCCCATGAAATGATACTCTCAGTCCAGATACATGGGGAAGAGAACCTAGCCGTCCCCCAAATGATGTAACAGACTTTGATCATCCCCCTTAAAAGGCCTCACTCTCCCTGGGGAGTGGATGGGTGGGGGTCATGGGAGGATGGGAAGGAGAGGGAGCTGGGATTGATAAGGAAAATAAGATTGTTTCTAAATTCGACAAATAATAAAGAACTCTACGAAAAGGAAATTTAAGTGCCTACTTTAACTTCATTTTTTAAAAACTGTGTGTGTGTGTGTGTGTGTGTGTGTGTGTGTGTGTGTGATATGGAAGTCACATGAAAATATTCTCTCCTTCCATCCTGTAGGTTCCAGGGACTAATAGCAAGCACCTTTAACCACGGAGCCACCTTGTCACCAGTCCTTTTTTTGAGACAAGTTCTGTCTCTGTATCCCTGGCTGATTTAGATAACTCTGTAAAAAACCAGGCTTCCTAAAGGTCACAACAATTGTCCTGCCTGGGTCTTCCAAGGGGTAGAATTGTGGGTGTGGACTGGATAGATAGGATATGTCTGGACAATGCTATACACATACTGGAAGAGGCTATCAACTAAGCTTAAGATTCTAAGCTGTTAGCGGACGCCTGGCTTCTATTATTGGAGCTGCAAAAAAGTGGCTGGAAGTAGAAAGGGTCTGAAAAATGACAGGAGAGTCCAGAGAGTGAGGATGGGAGAGATTGCTTAAAACTGCTTGTAACCTGTGGGGCTTGAGATGTCTCAGAGCCTCATAATGAACACTGGCAAGTCTGAAACCAACCCTCTTAGGAATTAATAATGCCAGCTAATACTTATGCAGCACTCACCACTATTCCAGTGTGTTACAGAAAGTAACATAATTAATTTATTTTTCAGTAATTATTAGAGATCTGCTTTCTCTGTCATTTTCTATACATGACAGCTTTATATATATATATATATATATATATATATATATATATATATATATATATATATAAAACACTGGCGATGGTGGCACATGCCTTTTAAACCCAGAACTCAAGAGGCAGAGGCAGGTGGATCTCTATGAGTTTGAGGCCAGCCTGGTCTACAGAGTGAGGTTAAGTACACCAGGACAGCTAGGTCTATACAGAGAAACCCTATCTCAAAATAAAAAAATAAATAAAGTGGGGGGGCACATCTTTTAAATAAAACAAAATAAAAGACTTGCTAGAATTTTCAGATGACTTCTATTTGCCCACAGATCTAGAGAATAACCAAAAAGAATATTATTTATTAATATGGAAAAATAGCATCAATGTGCCACCTTCCAGTTAATTTAAATTTTGGGAAAACAAACAAAACAGACAAAATCATGTAGTTTTACCCTCAACCATTTCTTTAAGAACAACATTTTGACTACCAGAGACAATACTATGTTACAAATTAAACTATCAGTTTTGGTATGGCCAAGATCTTTCTTACCATGGTGGTTTAACAATAAACCATTATTTAAAAAACTAGTCATTTGAAAAATGTTTTCTAGGAATTTCATGGAGAAAGAACAGAAATGTTTTCCTTATTGATTTGAATAATAGCCTTTATATTTAGTAGTCCTAATAAAAATCAAAGAATCAAACCAGATAGATATTTTATCTAATTTATTATGTAAGTCCTATATACCCATGGTGGGTAAGTACATTTAATTAAAAAAAAGGCAGGAGCCAAGCATTGGTGGCACACACCTTTAATACCAGCACTCGGGAGGCAGAGGCAGGAGGAGCTCTGTAAGTTCGAGGCCAGCTTGGTCTACAGAGTAAGTTCCAGGACAGGCTCCAAAACAATACAGAAAAGAAGAGAAAGAGGAAGAAGAAGAGGAAGAGGAAGAAGAAGAAGAAAAGAAGAAGAAGAAGAAAAGAAGAAGAAGGAGAAGAAGAAGAAGAAGAAGAAGAAGAAGAAGAAGAAGAAGAAGAAGGAAAAAAGCAAGAAACAAAGAAACAAAGGAAGAAAGAAACTAAGAAAGAAGGCAGGAAGGCCAGCTATAAGGATGGAAAGGAGAGAAAGGGAAGAAAGAAAGGGAAGAAGTGTTACTTGAGACCCCACCATCGACAACTACCATTAACATTACACAGAACATCTTCTTCCTAGTTTATGTGTGCATACATGCATATTTTTAAATAAAAAGGGGGTACCTTACTCTTTGCTAACCTGCCTTTATTTTCTAACTGTGTACCATTAGGCTGTATTGGGAAGATGAATATATGAGAGCTAAATGGACATTTAGATGGTTTCTCATATTTCTTTAGGGTGTGTGTGTGTGTGTGTGTGTGTGTGTGTGTGTGTGTGTGTACATGTGTTGGGGAGGGGTTCTTATACATGTGTGTGTGTATAAGCCAGAAGTTGTCATTGGCTGTCTTCCGCAATTGCTCCCTGACTTATTTTTTTGAGACAGGATTTCTCACTGAACCTGGAATTTACCAAGGAAGTTAGACTGACTCTTTATACTCTCACTTTCTTAGGATTTAGTTTCATAGAAAGAATAAGACAATAGTTAAGTAAAATGTTAAAGCTTTGCTGATGTTGGTTGTGGTGATGTTTATTTTGAGTGCTGGGGGTATAGGGCTAAAGCCCAGGGTCTTCAAGTGCAAGCACTCCACTAGGCTGCACCAATGGCTTTGGGAGGTTGGTGTTATTGAGACATGGTCATCTATAAAGGTTATACAGTTACTATCTCATTCTCAGAGCTAGCATTCCATCCCATAGCTTACCATGGTCATAACTGGCATTCTTTCATTGCCAGGTTGGGGAAACCTCTATTTCAAATGGTTTATGAGCTGATTGTCAGTTATATGATGATCTAATTAAATTCTCTTCTGAAGATTTAAACTGGGTAACTGTGAAGCAGTTTTCCCAGACGAACAAGTCACAGATGGTGACCAGCCTCTGCTAACCATAATATGCTTCTTGATTTTAAAGTCTCAGTGTACTCAGAGTCCCAGCCAGAAGTCATCTGCTGTCTGAGACTGGCACTGATGGATGCTGTCAAGGACACTGTGCAGCAGGTGATATCCCTGGTGAGATGTGCACAACACAGTGAGACAAACCTAAACGAGACCCGTGTCCCTGATCATCTGCTTCAGTCCATTCCACGGGCATGGAATTATATTCCAAAAGCATCCCGAAGGAAAGAATCAAATAAAGGTGAGAACACTAGTTCCCTAAGTAAGTTAACCCTGAAGAAGCAATCTCTTAGGCTAATCAGTTAAATAGAATTCTAAAAGTCCTAAGACCAATGAATTGCATTAATTTTCATTTCAACAAGTGTAAGGGGGCAGGGAGTGTTCATTCTCTTTTTGCTGTGAGCCACACAGACAATGCAGCAAGGAATGAAAATTACTCTAATGATCATTTTATTTTATTAGTGCATCATAAGTTTTTAAAATTTGTTTTATTCATTTTTATTTTTGAAATTATAATTTGATTACCACATTTGTCTCTTCTCTTTCCTCTATCCGAACTGCCCCATTTGCCCCTCCCCACCATCCTTCAGATTCATTACATCATTTTTTTTTCTTTTACTAATTGTTATTGCATGAATAAGTATATGCACATACATATATATCCCTAAATATAACCTTTCAGTCTGTAGAATACCACCTGTTTGTATGTTTTCAGGGATGACCATTTGGCACTGGACAACCAATTAGTGTGCTCTTCCCTGGGGAGAAGCCTCTTCCACCTCTCCTTGGTTGCCTATCAGTGCTTGAGAAATTTTATCTTTTGATTTTTTGTGTTAGTAGTCACAGAAGTCAGATGACCCTGCCTTACTTTAAATCTAGATAATGTTCTGTGTACCCTCACAGTCACTCTTACATTGTTTATCTGTCTTGTTTCCTTTTTCTTTACCCAGCAACCATCACGTTCACTTTCTTTTCCCTCAACACACTTTCAGATGCAGCTTTTAGGTGTCACCCTACTTTGGTAGTTATAGATAATTTTCTGATAGGATATCTCTCTACCAAATTTGTAGTTCTGTCCTGAACCTATTGGTCCTTCTACCAAGTGTACTTGACTCATCACATATCTCTATACTCACTTTATACTATTTATTTGTGTGAATCTTCTCTTTTCTAAAGTAAAATGTCTTCATATTCATTTTTAAAGAAGAGTAGTTTTCAACTGTGAGGAAAAAACTTTGCACAACAAAACATTCCAACCGGAACCTGTAAAAGGGAGTTGAAGGGTCTAGTCTTTCATTCTTCTCCATGGAGATGCTGAACAGTGGAACTCTTACTCACCAGGCTTGGTACACACTCAAATAAGTTGTCTAAGTGTGACCTTTCTAGTAATGTTTTAATTGTGTTCATGTCCTATTAATTTGCCTTTGGTCTAGTAAAGATATTTCATTGAAATTGGAAAATGTCGCCTTTTCGCTGAGCATGTTCTTCCTCATCTAAAAGTTGTTCCCATTGTTTGCAGGTCTCCTTTTTCTGGATTTTAGATACGTCATTCACGTCTGGGGATCCAGGAAGCATTGATCTGTTACAGTTTCTTTTCTAAAGTGCATGTAGGAATTTCTGTATACCATCTGAAAGAGCTTCTAACCCAAGAAGTGCTCACTTTACATATACCAGTTGTAGGTCTTCTTTACTGATTAATACTTTGCATAATATTATTAGTTGGTATAGAGTTACATCATGTAGACGGTCTAAGTGGTGTCAGATCATACGAAACAAAGCAATGATAGGAAGTGACGCTACAGACCATCTTGTGCATTCTAAATAAGAATGACAATAGAGAATACCTTTATTGTTGCTTGCGTTCTGAAACACTTTAGCCATCATATCAGAACTTCTTGCCCCTCTTTTTTTTTTTTTTACTCTTTATTATGATTTTGCTTTTTCTGGTTTTCATTGCCCTTACTCAGTCCAAAAATAATAATATTTACTTTAGTTCTTTCAAGAGAGAGAATCTACATTCACATACTTTTTGTTCAAACACCTTGTTAAAATTATTCTACTTTTAAATTTATTGTTAATCTATTATTGATCTTAATTTTTACATTAAGTGTTTTTTACAGGTATGTACAAGGGGAAAATGGATTTGAGGGTTTAGCATTCTCTACAATTTTAGAAATTCACTGGACATCTTGAAATGCATCCTGCTTAGATAAGGACTCTGCTAAAGGTTAATAAAATGTTATGTGTTAGGTATTCAGTCATCCATTGATTCAGTGGACATTTGTGTGTCTAAGATCTCAGGCATACTAAACATGTACTCTAGCTTCCTGGTGCTAGGAAACTAGAACAATAAAATGGGTGCAGGCACCCAGAACATGCACAATTATCGGAGGAAGGAAATTAAATTTTATAATGTTCTCTATGAAGATTGTCACAGTGAGGGGGTGGGGTAGAGTGGGGAGATGGGCATAGAGACATGAGTCCTTCTTTGGCTTCCTACATAGATCAATGCCATATTGTCAAATGAGCTTTTAACAAAATTGATTCTCTCAAAAAATACAAGTGCCCCTGACATGACCCTGATGCTCTCCTTGAGTACTGAAGATGCAGCACAGAATACGTGGTACCAAAGTAGATATTCTCTCATGTATTTCCATTGCAAATATGAACACTTTCACAGCTGTGTCATAAAGCAAATAATGATTTGAACTGATTTGGAAAGAAAAAGTGTGGGGAAACCACCTCAAATATGAACTCCCATATATTATTATTGAATGTGATTCCCTTCTGAGCTTTGTGTCATGATATACTGGCTCTTAGTATGAAGTTGTCTTGATTAGCAAAAGATTTCAAAACTAAGCATGTAACACATGAAGACAAACTCTGTAACCCACAGTGTTAAAGATCATGTTCTTTATAACTTTGTCTAAATGATAACAAATGCTTACAGATGCCCTTTTAAACACAACATTCTACCTTGTTAAAAGATAAATAGACAGAATCTATGGGAACATCTACCCTTAGTATGGGCATGACAGAACACAGGATCACTGCAGAGACAAACTAAAGTACATTTCTATTGTCTTCTTTATCACCAAATACTATAATGTAGAAAAAATTGAAGATTTAGACAAAGAAACACCATGGAATATTACACAAGGCATGAGATTAAAAACACAAATGGTTCTTACACATAGCTCAGCTTTTTGGTATTTGTTCCATTGAGTTTCAACAGCAAATTCACAAAGCACTAGTTTATTTTTGTATTATTTCTTTGACAACAGTTAAGTAAAATATATAGTTGAGATGTTATTTCATCAGTGATAAATTATAATTTTTAATGAAAAGAATACTTTCTGAAAAAAAATTTGGCTGGAGCATTGACTCAATTGAAACAATGAATTCTGGAGCAAGCAGATGATGCCACAAGGAAAATGCACCCAAGCCACTGTTTCTGGGAAGATTCTTTAAAAGAATCCCAGTGGCAAAAACACATGAGGCATGACAAAAGTTATTGATACTTATTTGAAATTTGAAAATGCCCTCTTTTCACTGAGTGAGTTCTTCCTCTTCTAAGAGATGTTACCATTGTTTTCAGGTCTCCTTCTTCTAGCTTTTAGATATGTCCTTCACTTTTACCAATAAACATATCTGTACCCTTTTAAATTTAAGACACATATTTTCTAACCTATTTAAAAGTACACCAAATAGAGTATCTGAGTGATCATTGGACCTTTATATTATAAATATGAAAATGCAATCTTTTCCTGTGAGTTTGCAAGTACAGGAATTGAGTTCATGGATGCTGGGTATTTATTGACAAGTTGCAACCACAGACTTGTCTGTCCTGTGGTTAAGATTAAAAGGAAAAAGTCTTAATTTTGAGAACACAACTCATTCTAGAGTTGTGCTGCATAGGTCTTACTTATGTTCTTATAATGCCTTAAAAAAAAAAAAACTAGATCAGCTGATGAAACTAAGTGGACTTAGAAGTTGATGTTTGTGCCATGTAGTATTAAGCTGACATTATAATAACAAAGCAAACTAAGTCACATATTAACATCAAGTTACTGATAGTTGATAGTTATAATTAAATACTAAAAACTAATATAAAAATGATGGGGGATGACCTTCTGTATATATGTTTTCTTTATTGGTTGATGAGTAAAACACTGTTTGGCTAGTAGCCAGGGAGGAAGCATAGGCAGGGCTACCAGAGGAAGGAGGAAGGAGAGAGAGGTATGCAGTGAGGAAACACCATGTAGCTGCCAAAGGAGTAACAGATCTGTGTATTCTCCAGAAAGTAAGCCAAGACCATGTGAAAATACATAGAGTAATAATTATGTGTTAATAATTACGAGAGAGCTAGCCAGTAAGAAGCCCTAGTCATTAGCCAACAGTTTAATAATTAATATGTCTCTGTATGCATATTTGGGGCTGCAGGGCAGCAGGACCTGGTGGAACAGAAACCTCCATCTTCATAAAAACATTTATTTGCCTTTCCTTCATTTATTGTTAAGTAACTGATTTATATTTTAATATGCAAATATGCCATGATAGTACCAGCTATGTAGAAAGAAAGAAATAGTAAACATAAACCTAGCTACCATATTGTAGCTGGCTAGCCTACAATTTTTTAGACTTGACCGGGGATTATTAAAAGTTTAATTGATGTTGATTCATTTAGGAAAGACAAATGAATTATGATTGTTAATAGCCCTTCTCTGTGTGCTGTTAACCTCCCACCAACTCAGAGCCTTCATGCTTAGAATGAACAATTTTTGGCAACATCCTGAAGCTCCTGGTTGGACTTTCCCTTAAGCAAAATACAGTTAAGGATTTGAGATCCTGGAGTCTTTACAGTTAGAAATTTCAGTAGAAGTTCGGGTGCAAGAGAATTAGTGATGTATACTTGTTATCTACTTGGAATTTTTTTGTTAGGGATTGTGTTTAACCTCCCTTTTTGATGAAGGAAATATAAAGTAAAATCCTTTAATGAGTGTGTATGTGTGTGTGTGTGTGTGTGTGTGTGTGTGTGTGTGTGTGTGTGTATGTGTGGGATGTGTGTGTGGTTTTTCAAGATGGTGTTTCTCTGCATAGTTCTAGCTGTCCTGGAACTCACTCTATATACCAGACTGACCTGAAACTCACAGAGTTCTGCCTGCCTCTGCATTCTGAGTGCTGGAATTAAAGGTGTGCAACACCACTACATGGCAATAAAGTCTTTTATGTTTATGAGTGCTTGCCTGCATATGTTTATGTGCACTGTCTGCATGAGTGGTACCCATGGAGGCTAGAAGAGGGCGTTATGTTTCCTGAAACTGGAGTTACAAGTGATTGTGAGCCCTGATGTGGGTGCTGGGAACTGAACCTGTGTCATCCGCAAAAGCAACAAGTGCTCTTAACAACTGAGCCAGCTCTTCAACCCATATAATAAAATTTTTAAGAAACTACATGAAAGTATAAGTGTAATACATAAGCACATAAAGAATAAGACACTTAAAATGCATAATGGCATGTACAGGGTATTTATGTTGTCATTACTGGGGTTCCATGTATAAGAAGGGGCTGAGTTAGCAAACTAGGTAGTGTCAACAAAAAATAGAATATCAAAGCTGAGCAGGTGGGAAAATTCATCAATACTGATCCTTGGTTAGGTATGAAGGACAAGAAGACATTTCAAAGGAGGGAAAGAGTGAGAGAACACGGAGAGCCACACTGGTTGAAGGATGGTATTCCACTTGGTTGTATTGAGTTAAGTGACAAAAAAAAAAAAAAGAGAGAGAGAGAGAGAGAGACGTGGAGTGCCAGCAAAAAGAGTTTGTGACATTTCTACCCTGAAGGACAAGGCTAAAATCCTGGAATCATTTGAAGGAGTGAGTTTTAGGCTTGGGATGCAGTTCAAGAGTGCTTGCTTAGCAGTACCTCATAAAACCAGGCTTGGTAGAGAATGCTAGCAGAAAGATCCAAAGTTTGATCCAAAGTTTGGGTATATAAAGAGTTTCACCCAGACTGGAATCCATCAGACCCTATCTCAAAAGAAAATAAGATAGCATAAAATCAAATAAACTATAAATTTTAGTAAGAGCCTATATGCTCCCATGGAATGGAGATATTTTTAATTATCAAACCTGAGGTGGGACTCTACTGGTGTTTGGTTAGTGGAAACCATAAATGCTCTAGAACAGCTTTACACAACAAAGAAATTACCCAGCTCTCTGATGCCTATGGTTCAAAACTCTGTGTTAGGTATAGTCATCAGACCAAAGGCCAGTGACCACCAAGCAAGTGTCACATTCAGGAGATGTGGGAAGGACAAGGAGCTGGCATGAAACACAAACAATCAAAAAGGAGAAATAAATACATACCAGCAAACTCTCGTATTCAATGGATGTTTATTGAACAATTCTGGCTCACTGATGTCAAGGATACAGCACTGCCCTCGTGGAGCTCCTAGTCTAGTGAATGAGAGTTATTGGATGGTGATGGGTGCTGCAACAAAGGCCACAAAACAGGCTTCCCGTGGAAGAAGGAGACTTCCCTTGAGACGGGAAGGGTGTGGTGAGACTGGTTTGGGTGGGATAGCTATGGAAGCATTCTGAGGAGGTGACATATCAGGTGAAAATGAAAGATGGGGAGCCAGTCAGTCACAAGAAGAGCTGAGATACTGTGTCAGAGACCACAGGGGAGAAAAAGAAAGCATTTAAAGGGACCCAGTGGTGTCAAAGATCATGGGGACCTTCTTTAGTTAGGTGTGTGCCAGTACTTCGAAATGTAGTTCTTAAAAAATAAACATATAAATTATAAGTCTAGATTTTCTAGTTTATAGAAGAAAAATTATGCTTGAAATTTAGAGAATCTCTGGCAATAGTGCAGGAGTTCCTGGTGGGGTTCTGTTGGAAATCACTAAGTGCTTGTTCATCTTAATAATTTTCTCCACAAAAGTTAGACATCCACACACAGCAAAAGACCATGATGTGATGGCATGAAAATGCTTACAGTAATCATACCTTTCTTCCCTTTCTTCCCAGGCTTCCCAAGGCTTGCTGCTAAGGCAGTATCTATTGTAATCAGCAAGTTACCTACAGTGATTGCATGCTTGCCTCCCACAATTAAATACTTCTTTTATCTGTCTGAGAGAAAAATGTCAAAAAACTTGGCTGCGTTGAAGAAAGCTGGCCTGCTTGTCTGGAACTTGATTGTAATTATATGTCGGATATTTGAGGATGGGAACACCGTGGAACGTTTAACAGGTGCCTCCCTTGACAGATGGAGTAAAGAGAAAGCGGCTTTCATCTCTGTGTGTTTGGAAAGTATTCTAGGAGAGAGAAGCAGCCCTTGCCAACTGACCCAAAAGGTCATACTGAGCATTGAGCGGGAAAAACCCAACTGGTTGGAGCACCAACTTCTCAAAGCAAGGACACTGAGCATCAACTGGTAAAGCCATGCTTGTTTCTTACTCAACTGCATCAAATGATTTCTCAATACCAGAGTCACCATTGCACAACTGTAACAAAATTTTGTCAGATGGGCAGTGATGGTCATTTGACAAAAAATAATAGAACCTTTCAGGAACACAGAAAAAGATAAGTACCCCACTAAACACCAGGCTGTTAGATGTTCCTTGTTGTAAAATCTGAGCCCCATTGATATGCAGGAACACTGTCCTGGTTCAGGTTCCATCTTCAGGTCTCTGATTAAAAGGGTGTAGCTCAACCCAGGGGAACTTAGTTTCACTTCTTTTCACTGTGCAACCAGGTATCTAGTGCGTAGCCTGGGGTGTTCTGTAAATGGAGTGGGCACAGACTGAATTAAGAAAGAATTAATGGATATAAAAGGCTTTTTATTGCTTTCTGTGTACCTGATTGTCAAGAAGGTACACATTTTTCATCTGGTAATGTAAGAATCCCAGAGGGCAACTGGGGCATATCATTCACAAGCTATAAACACACCCAGCTGTTTCAGGATGGAAATGTCAGCTTTCTCATAGGTTTGTCACCAACAGCTAAGTGATTTGTGGTACTGCAAAGATTTTTAAGGGTCCCTGATGAATTCAAATATGTATGTAGAACTCTCTGTTGAGGTTAGTCTATAGGTAAAGAAAAGTGCATGATATTGATAAAGGGATTCCGGTTCAGGTGGTCTACACATTACCAAGTCAGCCCGTTGCCTGAACAGCCACACACACTCCCCCCCCCGACCCCTAGTTATTGAAGGTAAATCCATGTGGCTAACAGACACTAGTGTAACTTTCTGCCTTAGATGACTAAAAGTCACCTGAAATATGATTTCTTTTGCTGGTAAATGGCAGTAATGCAGAGCTCAAGCTTGAGAATCCATTGAGCAATAGATTCTCAATAGGCATTCCTTGTAAATGGCCATTTTATATCTCTCTCAGAACTGCAGTTTCAAGGGAGATATCAGCCTGGAAGAATTGTTTTGAAAAATAAAGTAACAAAGTTTTCAACATCAAATTTAGATCTAGTAAGCATCTTTTACCTACAAACTCTGTTGAAATGCATTGTGTGTTGCCGGGTGTGGTGGTGTACACTCAGGAGCAGAGACTTGCTTTACACAGTGAGACCCTATCCCGAAAACAGCCAGTGGCAAAAAATATATTGCATTCACTGGTCAGCAGAATGGTAATAAGTACATTTTCTTGTCCCTGTTAGTCTTTAAGATCTCGTTTTAATCCATGTGGTGAGTGTTAAGTAGCCTGGTTTCCTTGGTCTAGTCATACACAAGACTAGACAATCACTTTGGTGTGTGACTAGAAGAAAGGACAATAGAAGTCAAGGAAGTGCTCATTAACATTGACAGTTAGTGACCTTTTTAATCTTTATTATTTGCATCTAATAGCAAATTACAGGGGTAAAGCCAGTGACTAAAAGATTAAGGTCAAATGTCATTATTCATGGTATGGATTAACGAAAAAGAGACAGAAGAAAGAAAAAGCTAAAAATAGTAGATCTGATTATGCTTACAAAGTAAAAATGTTTGATATCGCTGGTCTAGAATTCCTATAAATAAGATATATTCAAAATAATAATAATAATAATAATAATAATAATAATAATAATTTTCCTTCAAAAGTAATTCTTAAGTTCAAAACAACAACAACAAACACCAGCACATTTAGTATGTCTTAGAGTAGAATATTGTCTAGATAGGATGTAGTTGGTTAGCTAGCAGTCAAAAGTTATTAGCAGTTTTTTACAACATGAATCAAAAATGAGGATTTACTGATTTCTAAGATGTTTTCTAGCCCTCAAAGATTCTGAAAGTAAGATGATTAGCACAATACCATGTCTTTCTCAATTTCATAAATGATGCTAGTATACAAAAATGCAGGCTTAAAGTTATTTGTCAAATACATTTCAAAGAGTGAAAATTGACTTACTATAGATAGCAAGTTCACTGAGCTTGTATAATATATATATATATATATATTTCTTCCTGGCTCTGTTTTCAGATAAGCTGGTGTGCATTCATGACTGTGTGTGCATGCCTGTGTGTGTTCCTATCTTCTCATAAATCAATCCCATAGATCTACATGATAAGAAAAATGTCTAAACACATTTGAAATCAGTGTGTCTGAATTAGTCAGAGGGTTGCCTTGGCTTTACCACAGGGTTTTTTCTTAAAAAGCAACAATTGAAGTAACAGATTTTTTTTCTGTTAAATTTGGTTTTATGAAGATCACTGCAGTTGGAGTGGAGGCAGTTTAAGAGTCACTCATCTTAGATACTGCCTGCAAACATTCCTATTCATTAAAATAACCTTCACTTTGTAGTAACTCTTAAGCTGTAAACACTCAACTTAGATTCTAGAGAACACACAGCCACAAAAGTAAAGAAATGTCTGTCTTTGCAAAGTAATTTGTCGAGTTGAAGACTATTGTTTTTCATCATGGTGACCCTGACTTGGCTGGCTGGGTGCGTATACAGATTAAGATTAATGCAGTTATTCCTTGGCTAAGGTCTGCCTCTTTCAGGGCACATTCTCCCTAATGACATGATTGATAGGCAGTCCCAAATCCAGAGAGGAACTCATTAATCATAGCAGTGACTGAATGCAATCATTTGCTTCACCTGCACAGTGATGGACAGGAAAGGATACAATTCAGGGTTGACACCGAGATCCTCCTTTATCAGGGGGCCTCAACTTTCCCAATGTCATCTCCTGCAAAGCCTGACAAGGAATTTTGCCTGCAATGTATATGCAGTTTCAAAACGATAGGTACAAATTTCTGTTAGTGTGTCAATGTCTCTATTTTTTTTCCCTCTAGCTAATGAGCATTTCCAAGTCAGTAGGAGTCATTTTATTTTCTATTTTCTTGAGCAAGACTTACTTAAATTTCCTGTGTGTGTGTGTGTGTGTGTGTGTGTGTGTAAGAAAGAGGGGTGTTTTGAAGCTGCATGTGGAAGCAATATCAAAGTTAATGTCCAGCAGCTGGGTATCATTTAGAGTCCTCAGGTCAATGGCACTGACTCTTAGCAGAACTAATTTTATAATCATGGCAAAATCTCAGCAATGAGCTGCAACATACAGCTGATTACATGACAGTAAATTTCATTTATTCTGGGAAACAGTATAAAACCGTGAACATGCCTACAAATACTCAGATCACCAAGCCTAGCACAGGCTAATAGCACTTGTAGTAAGAAAGCTAGTGTGCGGAACATATGTTGTGGGTGACTGAGACACTTGCACTGCCATAGCTGTTGGGGGCATCTCACTTTTGTCATCTCCTGTTAATACCCAAATAATTCTCAAACTTAGAAAGCTTCAAAAGGAAGTGCTTCATCTTTCAAACACCCAAATAAATCCTATGATTTGTTTTAAAACTATACATTTTACTCTGGTAGCCAAGCTATTAAGAAACTGCATTTTAATATGACAAACTTAAATGAACCCTTGTAGTACAAGCCTGCAATTTCAGCATTTGGAAGGCTATGGGAAGAAGATTTGTAGTCAGCTTTGGCTGCATACAGAGACCTTCTCTAAAAACTAAACAGAAGTCCGAAGCTGTGGGAAGAAAATAAGTGCTTCATATATGTAACCCCACATTCCCAGCAGGATGATAGTAACCCTTCTGTGGGAAATAAAGACCAGAGCAGATCTACTTTCTCTAAGTGTCTGTTATAAGAAATAAGTAGGAGAGGGAACATGCATTTTTTTTGGAAGGCAACAGGTGTCAAAGTTCAATTGAAAATGCTCAGTGGTGAGCCCGGTGTCTCAAAGACCCAGTGCTTCATTTAGCATCACAGACCCTCGATTCGGCATGTTAATTTGTCTTTGACGTGTTTATCACAGGTATAAAGAGGCATGTACAGGAGACAGAACATTACAGCTGTTCCTGGCATCAGCGATTCTTTTTGTCCTCAAAGAGAAAATACAAATTATTTCTTACAAGTTCTTAAAAAAATAAATGTTTTGTTTTCATCTCATAATTATAACAATTTCAACAATTACAGTAATGGGAAGTGTTTTCTAGATAGGAGTTTAAATTCAACAGAGAAGTCTTTTAAAAGAAATGATTCCGATTCAGTTCTTTGTTCCTGCAGTGTACTGGGGGCCATGGTGATTTGGGAAGACATACCTATTTGAAGAGAGCCTTTATGGGTGCTTTGAGTACAAGATGCACATTTGCTGTCCACACTCGGTCGCCTTGCCGTTCCTACAGTCCCTCACCACTGATACATATTCATCCTTTGTGTTTAGCGCATTCATGGCGGTGGAGGAAAGCCCAGGCTTAGAAGGAGATGCCGCTCTTGAACTGACTGAGCAGAAAACAAACGTGATGATCCTGGATCTCTGCCACAAACCAGGTGGCAGCGAGTACCTGAGGCAAATTTATCACATCATGCGGCTCAATGAGGTAGGGAAACGGCCTTTTTACCGAGCAATTAGGTGTGTACTGGCCTGAGGCAGCGTCTGCTGGCAGCTAAGGGTTAGTCAAGGAGGTGATAATACTTCTTAAAGTCAATACTAAACTCGATACTGCATTATTAATAGAATCTATTTAGCCCTGGCTGTTCTGCATGTACAGAAAAAGGCTTCTTGAAACAATATAGGTTTTATTTATATGATTTAAACACTAACATGGCTCATAAACTCAGTTCAGTTCTGAAATAGAAGGATGAGAGATGTAGTTTGGGAATTGTGTGTTTGTGGCCTGTTCAGCTGATGGTGAAATCTGGTATTTGTAGAAATGAAGGATTTTCTGAGGAGAGACATAGCTATTTTCCTAAAAGCATTATTCTTGGATTGGTGAAGTTGTAGATTTCCTATGCAATAAGAAACCAAAACCACAAGTCATCAGTAAAATAATGAGCTTGTGAGTCAGGGTCTCTGTGTAGTCTGGCTGATCTGGAACTTGCTTTGTAAAACAGATTGACCATAAACTCTCAGGGATCTGCTTGCCTTGGCCTTTTGAGTGCTGGGATTGAAGGCTGTGCCATCACACCCAGTTCCACTGTGGTCTTTATTTGGGGAACGCAGGCTTTGGTTAACTGAAAGTCCTCCCTTGAAAAGTCATTTCTTCAGTGGCAAACATGTCTGGTCAACCAGAATAGCTAAAGAAATGTTTGTGAGGACAGCAAAGCAGGTTTCTCAGTATGGGTGCCTCCCGAGCCTGGCTTATGTATCATGGGAAGCTCCAAGGACAGAAATAAGGGCAGTTAGAGCTGGAGGGATAAGGATTTTTCAGAGAGATTGTGTTCTAGGAATGCCAGAAGCGACACCCATAAAGTCTCAGCAACATGACTCCTGAACACGAGCAAGAGCAATAGACGCACCAGTGTAGCCACACCTACACAAAGAGCTGCAGGAAGCTAAGCAACGCTTAGAGAGGAAGACAGTCTCAGGGAAGAGCACGCTGATTGGTTATCCACCTTATCCTTCAGATAGTCTCTCTCTCAGTGTGGAGAGAGGCTGGCACCAGCCGCCACAGCAGTCCCCCTGTCTGCAGCCACCTTCACTTCTCTCAAGAGCCCCCTGCCATGGGGTCGGTACATGGGCCCATGCTTGGCTTTTGTAAAGGTTCTGAATTCAGGCCCTCATCCTTGCACAGCAAGTGCTCTTACCCACTCAGCCATCTTTGCAGCTCCAAGAAGTTGCTGCTCTTCTATAATCACATGTGTATCTGTACATGATGGGTGTTCATGAGGAAGTCAGAGGAGAACTGTGTGGAGTTCTTCCTTCCTTCTTTCCTTACTTCCTTTCTTTTTTTTTCTTTCTTTTGTTCTTTCACCTTCAAGCAATTCCAGAGATCAAATTCAGACTGCCAGGATTGTGAAGCTGGCCTAAGAAACTGACTTTTAAGGAGCACTATCAACATAGCAGAGAAAATACAGGAAAAAGTATTTTTTCAGAATTGGCAGAAAATTTACTTTTTTGTTAAACAGTGGAAGCAGGAAAGTCTAAATGTAGGTATAGCAATGAAAATGAGTTAAGAAAATAGTAGCCAATAAATCATTCTTTTCCGATGAAATGTTTATTTCTTTAAAAAAAAAACTTACTTAAATTATGATAGAGAAAATTTTTGTTTCTGCTCTATGCCATAGTCATAAAATTATTTTCTCATTGATTTGTTATTATATTTAATAAGAGTCTTGGTGTCATTACAGAACTGATCTATTTAATGAGATGTTCTGCAATGAGAAAATTTAAGAAATCAGTTGTTGTTAACTACATTAGTACTTTATTTAGATTTTTAGAATTTTAGAGTAGGAAATTTGCCTTCCATAATGGAAACAGTGTACATCGTGAAAGTATAAGGACACAGGCACACACAGCACAATGAAACAGACACAGTGTACATCATGAAGGTAGAGGAACACATGCACATACAGAGCACGGTGAAAAAGACTAGATCTTTGGCTTCTTGTCACAACTCCACTACTTATCCATGAGCCCTCAGGGCTGTCCTCTGGCCTTTCAGACTCAGACACTGACTGTCATGCTGGGCTGCGATGATATTTCAAACTTTCAGCTGCTTTCCTCTCCCTGGAGCGCTTGCTAGTGGATGAGAGTCTGGCCTTCTAACAAGCTCCCAGGTGAGGCGGTTGCTGCTGCCTCTGCACCACACGGGATACTAAGGGATTTGAATGACCCCCGGAGTCCTTTTCAGCTCTAACATTCCGAAATGCATACTTGCTGCAAACCTGGTAGATAAAAATGTACTGTGGTATATTAAAAAGACAAGCAAACCTTTATTTTTATTTATTAAGTGACTTATTAATAGCAAGCACTTGTTAGGTTGATAGTATTCTTTTAGTCATTTTAATTTGTTGCTTTCTAAAAAAGAGTCCCATAAAACTGATTAGGGATGCTCGTCTTATTTATTTATAGGTAGTAAATGAGCTATAATGCAGGAGATTGTCTCTTCTTGTCCAGGACTGCTAGCACTTAGATGATTAGAATTACATATTTTGAGTTTCTATTGAGCCTTGATAGTTTTCAGTCCACAGCATGGAAATTAAATGTGTAGGAGTTTGCATTATAAATAGTCCTGGTCAGAATGAGACTTCTTGAAGTAAAAGTGGTATGCTTACTGCAGAGCCCAGAGTAGGGAGCAAATGTGTTTAATAAATGGGTGAGCAATCTATTCCTGTGCATAGTCGTGCACTAGAGTAGTTTTGGCAGCCAGACATTGTAACACATGAAGTCAATGATGAGACAATGGCTATTCAAAAGATTAGAACATACCAAGGACTCATTTGTCATATGAGAATTTGTCAAATGTGTTTAAAACCATGTAGTACATTAGGTTTAACTTGTTTTTGATAGGTTTACTGTGATGGTGATAATGTACTCAGCTGTGTATCTTTGAATATGTGGTCTTCTGAGCCTAGCAGCACACTATAATCTGGATAATGTACTGGAAGTAAAAGCTGGGATATTGACCAGTTTATTAAAGAGAATGTGGGCTTCTTACAACCCTGACACTGAGCTTCTTTCCCTGAAGGAATATTTAAAAGAACAACTGTTTGCTATGAATGGTTCAGAGGAAAAGCCATTACCCAGCCAACCTCTGAAGATGACCTTGAGGAATGTAGAAGATCAGCCTGCTGCTTTTAACCCTTTCCACATACATAAGACATTCAGCGAAAACATGCTAGGTCAGGTATGTGGAAATGAAGTGTATAATTCAAGTTAAATCTATGGTTTCTGTTTATCAGATGTAATGCACAACCCATATTGCTATTGTATGCATGGTCTATACTCACACATACTTTTTTGTTTGTTTTGTTATTTACATGGCCTGTGTAAAGTGTTTAAGTTGCTTAACTCACTTCCATGTTAAACTGCTTCCTATGTTTGGTCTATGAAATTTAACATTTGTCTGGATCCTTTTGCTGTTAGCCTGTATCTGCATAAAGCCCAAAGAGCCAGGCATTTTTTTTTTAAAACACACTTTCCCTCCCTTGAGAGTTGGCCTTCTCTAGGACACATTTACATAACATCTCTCTACCTCTGTGAATGTATCAGGTAAATTAGATAGCACTTTAAATGGATTATAGAGCACTAAGCCTCTATTATAAGTGGCATGAGATAAATTTGCTTTTTATAACCTTAGACACATCCTCAAATTTCAAATGGGTTTTCTAATGACTTTAAAGCAAAAATATTTCAAATAAAGTCAGCATAATAAAAACAAAATAGTTTTAAAAGTCAGATTTTGCCATTGTTTCAGCTGTGTACTTTAGTAATTTAATAAAAAGATTATCTTTCCACAAAACATGTGACTTGAATTGCTTTTGTTTTTGTTTGATTTTTTTTCCTTGTTCCTTTTTTTTTTTTTTTTTAATTTTCCCCAGAACCCTCTTGACAGACAGCTTGAACTAGCAGTGCAGAAGAGAAGGATTGCTTGACCTAGAGTGCTGGTGAAAATAAGAGTTAAAACACTGGCCTAATTTGGCATGCAGATAATACCTTAACCATGCCTGTTACAGCTTTCGTCCACATTCATCAATACTGTAGTAGAATAAGACCTTCAAATGCTGACAACCCGGGGCCAATTCTCCTGCTCTATGACAGGGTTGTAACACTCAATTTATCAGCAGTGACAAGACTTAGCTCTGGTTGGATTTCAAAGACCAAGCTGAAGACGTAGGTCCAAACCATTTAGTTAGAGAGCCTATACATAGTTTATAGTCTCCTATAAGATTTAACCCTGATGTATAAGGTAGAGTTTATTGCTGCTTGTATACTGAACATTAGATTGCTCTGAAACACAAATAATTATTGTAGCTATTAACTCACCCTTACTTCATTCAAATAAATAGCATGTTTACCAAGTTCTGAATTATGAGAATGTTTTCAGAGTAATTTTCCCCTTACTATGCTGTAAAATTATTTATTAATGAGAGAAAAGAGACATGTATGTTATATACACTTGGAAAACTATATAATTTGCCAACGAAAACATTTTCTTAAAACAATAATAACAGCAATAGTGTCCGAATCTCATTGAGCTTTGCCTTACAGTATGAGGCTTAGTGCTTGCCAACTTTCCCGTTTGTACCCATCCACTCCGAGGGACCCGCCTGTGAAAGCGATGTCAGCAAGTCACTGTAGTCACTTTTCACACTCACTTCCCCAACAAAACTTTTGGGCAAATTCCATTAACACTTGGAAAAACAACCAACCTGGAAATTGATTTATATTTTTATAAATAATGACTACACCCCTAAATGGGTTTATAAATTAATTGCTGTCTTGTTGGAATAAACACTTCCTCTGTGGACATGATTGATGCTATCTGTCGAAGTCCTTGTTCTGAGCCCCCTCCTTCACAGTTAGTGTGTCACAGCTGGAGCTTTAATTTACTGATCATATTAATTCTGATTAATAACTAACAATAGTGTCTTCTCATTTATCAACAGGCCACAGCGACATGGGGCTGGAGCTGGTCACACTTGCTGCCAAATTACCTGCGACTGGATACGATGACCTTCGCTGCGCTACTCAAAAACAGGTGCTAAGTGTGAAACCTGGGGCTCAGGGAGTGTGTGTAGTATGTATGTTAGTTTTCTGGGGCTCAGGGTGTGTATGTAGCGTGTATTTCACTTTTCAGAGAAGTGAAAGCATTTTATTGGCAGGGCAATCTTTTATTTTCTCGTTTTTGAGGCACCAACCTTAAAAAACAAAAAGTATGACTAACTTTATATTTACCCTTCCAAATTCTGTTTCCCGTAATGATTAGTTGCAAAACTAGTTGATCTTGTCTTTGTTTTAAATATTTAATTAATTTTAAATGTTTTGACCTTGTTTGAGTGGTTTGCTATTGTAAACACAGAAAGTCGGTGACTTGAATGTCATAATCAAAGCATACCTTTGTTTATGGCAGTTTCATGAATGCATGCAACATGCCAGAGCTGACCAAATAGTCCAGTGAGGGATAATATAAGTAAGACTGTCAAGACTGAACTGTTTTACTTCCTAGTCAGTTATTTTGGCACTGTCTACTATACCCTCATGGCATGTTGTTTGAAACACACACCCTTCTTTTACTGTTTATATGTCATCTTTAGGCCTTTAACTGATTATGGGAATTAACTTCTGTTTAAACTCTGTGATACAGTTCTATGTTATAAAAATTATTGAATATAATTTACCTTGTAAACCATAATGACAAGGATATAGTACAATTGGTATATCATCCTCAAGAAATCTCAGCATATGAAAGAGAATATCTAAAAGAAATTGAAATATTTTCCAAGTGAAATTTCATACAACAAAACACAAAATCAATGTGTAGATTACCGGTAAGAGTTATACCTCAGATATATGGTCACAATGGCATACTATTTTGGCCTGTAAATTAACATAATTTGCCTATTAGAACCAAGTTGAACAAGGAGCCAGCATCTTCTTGAAGGACAGAGCCTGTTTGCTATTCATTTTAGAGTTTGATGGAAGAATTGGTTCCATCCCATGTTACCTAGAAATGCAAGGTGGGCTGATAAAAAGGAGGTCAGGTCCCCTATTGAACCAAGTTATATGGTGTGAGCACAATATTAAATTTTTATCTGGAACACACACTTGAAAAGATAAGCCTTTTTCCCTGCTATTCAGGAAGTTTTACATTTATGCAGATTAAACATTATAATTTCCCAGTTTTCCTTCAGTTGTGAATTACTGTCCCTAATCAACTAAATAATACTCTGTGGACAGCACATCCTTCAAAACTTACTACATTTACATTGTATAAGATCCTTGTCTAAGGAATTTTTGTTTTAATAGAAATTGCATATTGTTATCTGTGTTTAATAAGAATATTATTTAATAATATATTTCAATTAGGTCACTGGATATTAAAGTCTATTTTCCTGAGATATGTGCAGGAGTGAGTAGGAGGGACAAACCCTGCAAATTTACTTCAGAATAGCAGGTCAGACAGTTCCCTTGGAAAAGGCTCATGAATCTTTAATAAAGGCAGCCAGAATCTAATCTTAATAAGAACCTGGGATTTTAAAGAATGGTGTGAAAAGCATTCTACTGAAAAATACAGGATACCACAAGCAACAATGAGCCTAATTGACTTACCATAGATAATGAGAGATGCCTAAGAGGGCTATCAGCTATCACTTCATTTATTTCAAGAATCTATAAGTTTGGGTTGATATTGAGCTAACAAGGAAATGGTTTCTGCTATTTTTCCCTAAAATTCTAAAACACTCTCTTTTTTGACCTATCTGAAAATGCTGACTTTTAAACTAGTGTTTGGAGTATTTTTGATAGTGTGGTTACCTGAAAAGTACATAATTGAAGATGAGACAGAAGAATTAAGGACCCTTTAGAATGAGGGTTATTCATGCCACCTGGTGACTACAAGGTGACACGTGTTACTTGCGGTCCTCGTGTTAGGCAGTGCTGAAGGGGAGACTCCAGAGCAGACCAGCTGTGTCTTTATTCTCTGCTCTTTAGCACCAAATCTTGAACTGCACAAGCGACTCATTCCCTTTCTGCCCCTTTGCTCGCCAATCAGGTTGTAATGATTGTGATTACAGGCATGAATGGGCTGTGAATGTTGTAATGCTATGCAACAAACAGAACTCAATATACAAATCTAAAACAGTGTTTAGGAGGACAGCATCCATGTTATGATCTTCCAGAATGCCTTTGTGACCAGACCAGACTCTCTATAAGACAAGCATGAGAAAGCAGGACTTCTGACATCTCAGGAGTTTGCCTTTGACTTCAGATTCCCATAAAGATAAAATGAAATTATATAGCTACTCCATGGAGTTGACACACCAAGAATATAAAAATATTTGTAAGTCAGAATACCTTGTAGGAAGATGCCTGGTGTTAGTTCTCTAGGGTAAGGAGCTCTATTAACTGTGGCTCAGTTAATAGAGTACTCTTATCATGTATGAGGCCCTATGTTTAATCTGGTCTAAAATAAATAAATAGCTGTGAAATGAATCCCCTGAGCCACCAATTGTTGCAATTCTAGGCCTAAGCCAATAATTAATGGTAGGCAAGACAACTATCAAGGCATAGGGCATATGGTTTAGGGGACAACCAGGGAGAAAAACATCAAGAATCAAGAGACCGAGATAGATATTTGTAAGATAAGGACTCAGAGCTGAACACTTGAGAGGCAGTTTGATTGTATTCCAGAGAAATCTGTGTGCCAGTAACAGCTGTTATCTAGAGCAATTTTGGCTTTTATACCATGGGCAGTTTACGAGTGGCCACTCCAACGAGCCCTTGTCAGGGGTGTGCCCTGTGCTCCGTCAGTTGCCTCATGGTGGATTGCCTCTCTCTAATCCATGAAACTCAGTAGGTTGCCTCCTTCGGGTTTCTGAACTCTCCCACAGTGAAGTCCCTCGGCAATTCACAAGGACAGCATCCCATGTGGGGCAAATATTACCTTTCAAAAGTGATTGCTCTTTCTTTATAACCTATTTAAAAAAGGTCTGGGAGTCATCCTGCACTCTATTCTCTGTGGTGTTTTCTTAGCTGATGATGATCTGAAATCTCAATTTCTGTTTATATTTCTTCAATCGCATGCTCTACAGTAAAGCATAGTTCTATGATATCAGCACTTGCTTTGTTTCAACACCGACAGCGATGTCTTGAACAATCTGGGCACACAGTGGGCTCTGGGCAGCACTAGCTGAAATAACAAATAATAAATAAAGACTAGGAGTGCACAGGAAAACATTGACCCCTGACAGGTGAGCACAGGGTGGGTTGTCCTTAAATGTGATGTTGTCTTCACGGCCATTAGATATGCAAAATTTTCTGGTAAATAGAAAGTTTAAAACTATACCAATGTATATTCATCTTCCACATTTTCAACATTTGGATGGCAGTCAGGTTAGCTGCAATCTTTCTGTTTAAAATGCCTGGTTTATTTTTATTATGTGAAATTTGGCTCAGGTTAAAAGAACAGGAAGCTGGTCTTTATTTTTAATTAATTGGCCCACTTTGAGCCATAACCCTGTCAGCCACCAAGCCTGTTATTCCTATCTGACTCATACATCTTTTGACACTTGAGTGAAAGGGCTTGTATTTGTTAAATGATACTAAAAGCAGGAGGTGAAAATTTTCAGATGGAATTAGCTGCCAACAGTGTCTCCCCAGCCTTTGTAAATCAGTTATGAGTGATTCATTTTCTGAGGCATTTGAATAAATTGAAGTACCCACGATCTTATGAAAGTCACCCTGGATATGTATCAATGATACACGTGTTTCATCATAGAAAGTTTACCATTATAGAAAATAGAAACTCCTGGAGCTTCAGAAAACCCTCACAGAGCAGTTCTACACTTTTCGCTTTTAGGCCCTGAAGAGAAAGCGCTGTGATTATACATTGATCTTTTGAAACAATCAAGATTCTTAGCCCTGCTTCTTACTATTCTGTTCCTACTTTCATTCTCTCTCACTTTAAAATAAATCCCAAGTATCAATGAGGTGGCAGTTCCATTTCTAGAGTGTATGTCAAAGGCATACTCCATTCCTTTCTCCATGGCCCATCTCCAGATTGCCATTTGATATTGTTTGCCTTGCAGCAGAATTTATGTTTCTTCTCCTCTCTTTACTATATTTATTCAGACTAATTCCCATGAATTGTGCTGTTGAAAATAACCTGTAAATACAGTAGAATGCTATGCTATTTTAACTACCTAAATATACTGCATATGAGTTTGGCTTCAAGTTGGGCAAACACTATTAAATATGATGGCAGGAACAGCCGAAGGGGTGGTGGTGGCAGATTTTTGGCTATCACTTTGGGGCCTTTCCAGGTGGACAGTAACCATGCATCCAAGAGGAAAATGAGATTAGAAAAATGTGTTATAAAAGAGCTGTTGATCAGTGGAGTTGTTTGCCTTTACTAACAAATATTAAGTGACTTTATTCTATATCAGATGATAGTGTGTGCTCTACCATGGACCCTGTACCAGTTGATGGTGCATGCCCTACCCTGGTAGAAAACAGGAATCATTGTCTCTGGCAACAACTGCACCCCCTGAACTCCCAAGTAACCATTAGCAGGCACTGCTGCCATTAATATCATGTCTATAGTTGTTTATGGCAATAAATTCCTGGTGCAGCAGCAGGCTCTATGGTTTTAGGGAGTTGGTTTAAGGAAAGATGTTGATCTTATGAGTATACACCTCCTAGTTATTACACACATTATCTATGCATGACAGTCAAATTTGGTGTTTGTTACTGTTCTTTGTTTTGTTTATTCTTGTTATGTCCCAGCTCCAGAGAGAACCTTTTTTTTTTTTCCATCTCCATAAAAAGTCCTTGGCCTCAGTTACTCCTACCATTGTTTTCTCTTCTTAAACAGAAGGCTAAACTCCCATCCAGGATTTTTACAGCAGCATGGTGTTTGCACAGAGTTTGCTTGCCTCATGTATATTTAGGATGATTACATTTAACATTGGAGATAAGGGGATTGGCTTACAAACCAAACAAGCTCATCAATACCATGTTTTCTAATGAGAAACATGTATGTATGTTGTTCTTTGTGGTATAAACATTTTCACAAAATATCTTTTAGCCCTTACCATAACCATGTAATGGCAGCTGGAACTCAAATGAAACTACCCTTACTCACTGTCTGGTGCTTTATGTAGTATGTTCTCTACTCCTGGTCAGTTTTTCTTTTTCTTTTTTGAAGCTGTATACTACTTTCAATAATAGTGAAGTCAATGAAAAGAGTATGCTGCATGGCTTGAATAACAAGTTATTTACATATACAAGTTTAACTATAATCCTACAGTAACTTTATAAAATAGCTCAATGGCATCATTTTATTAGTAATAAAACCAAGGTACAGAGGCACAGGATTCTAAACAATGGTGTTTAGTTTCTAATTCAAGACCATGTTCCAAACACCACTTGTCTAGTGGTTCTGAAGATTCCTGCTTCACTCAACACACATTCTCAAGTATCTGCCATGGTCAAGGCATTTATTTGGAATAAAATAACAATTTTCTAGGGAAATATATTTAAACACTAATGGGCTGGATAACATATCAGTCACCCCTGAGTCACATATATGGCAGAGTCTTTGAGATTAGACTGAACAACTAACATTGAAGCCTTCTTCTGTTATATATTCTGTGATCTTAGTCTGATGAGAAAATAGCTTATTGACTTAATGACAAATACGTTGGTGTTGCTGATAGACTAAATAACTAATGCAGTAAGATTCAAGTTATTCAATAAGAATCTCCTATAGTCCCTTCTAAAGTTCAGTTTTGTTTTTATTATTTCTAATCCTCTTGAGAAAGAGAGCTCTCTCATGTTGAAACTTTGAAAGGTAAACTGAGTCCTTGGATTGGGCTGGCATCAGGACTATGACTAGACTTTGATGAATGGACATGAGAGGACCACCAAAGTCTCAACAATACACAGTGACAAAAGTACAACTAATAAAGAAAATTAAGGACAGTTGAGGTGGGGATCCATAGTAGATAAGAAAAACTGGTTCATGTGAATGGCAAGATTAAGTAACTGAATTATGTAAGTTAACCAGGATGCAATTTAAACAAGGTTTCCATTACTTGAGTGAGAAAATAGACAACCTAAATAAGATATGTTAAATGCTACTGACAGAAATGCAGAATTGGCAACATTTTGATGAAAGGAAGGTATAATAATTTTCTCAAAAGCAGCCTTGGGAGAATTTTTTGCTTGTCAGTGTGAACCAAAATTTACTTTGTAATAAATTTTCATCTACCTAATTATGCATTCACATGCTGGCACTTTGGGTTCTTGCAGTGGATCAAAAGCTATTTAAAAACCTGCTTGTATAGAACACATCCTTTTTCAATGACTACACTTTAAGTTTTCTCCTGTTAAATACTGTGCAGACTCCAAAGATCTGTGATGTTTCCTGCAAAAAGTTTTAACATAAGTTCCATCAGGAGTAGCTGCCATAGGCCCATTGATTGTGTCTGACTGAGGGTGAAAATCTCGTGGACATCTTGAAGGCACTTGGATCTTCACTGAGTACCTCACTTACTTGACATCGCTATCAACGTAGTCTCTTTGAAGATATTTTCCTGTGATGGAATTGTGAGATAAATTTATGTCTACTAAATGTGATTAGATATAGCAAATCTGAGTAATAACTAATAATATTGTTAACCTTCTTTGTAATAACATATTGTTGATTTTTCTAATACACTGTAAGGCTTGTATTACAGGTTTGTACAACATTTAGAAGAACTCTATTGTTCCCTTTCATCCTCAGTGGCATCACCACCCTAATGTACCTGGGGATCTATTTCTACACATTATCTCCTTATTCCTTATTCTGTAGTCTTTGAGAGAGTCTTTAAAAATCAAGACCCTTCAGCAACCTGAATATTTATCTTAATGATGAAACATATTTTGTTGCAGAATATAGAAATATATGCCTATAGCTTGGCATTGGTGGTACACTCCTTTAATCCCAGCACTTGGGATCTCTGTGAGTTCAAGGCCACTCTGGACTACAATGCAAGCTCCAAAGCTACACAGAGAAACTCTGTCTTTAAAAAAACAAAAAACTCCAACAAACCAATGTGTGTGTGTGTGTGTGTGTGTGTGTGTGTGTGATTTCAAATGGCAAAAGATGATCATGTTTGGAATATAAAATACCTCTCCTTAGCTCTTCAATCATATAAATTCATCTCCAACTGTAATTGCATGAAATAGTTTTGGCTTTATAAATTTGGGTTCCTAAGTCATTTAAGGGATATTCTCCATTCTTGTTTTTATAAATTTATCTATTTAAAATTAGAATATTGGCTCCTTGCATTGAACCACACAGAGTTTAATTTATATTACCAACTCAGTTCAGCTCCTCTCTGTGCTTTTCTAAAAGCATAAGCTAATTTTTGTTTGTTTCTTAGTCTTGTTTATGTGATATGTTATAACCACATCAGGGTACTTCTGCTCCCTCAGTTACAAGATAAATCTTAATTTACTAACCAGCATGGAGTGTTCCTTCAGCTGAGAGACAGAGTAGAGGCTACTGACTAGAGGATTCACACGGCGAACAGTGAAGGACTGTGGGAGCTAAAATCTATACTTGAGAACTCTATGTGGATTACAAAACCAACACAAAATGAAAAACAAAGACAAAATCCATTGTCCATGCTTATGCTGTCTGCTTCTCTCTACTGGCATCTCTCAGTTCTTCCCTTCCAAGATCAGCTGGTGACCATCATGATGTCCTCTCCAGTTTCCCACAGCTCCCAAAAGCATTCCTATTTTCCAAGGTCCCCAGACATTTATAAACTAAGTAACCCATGTTAATTTTCAGCATGTGTCCTCTTGACATTCATGGGGTAAGAACATCTCAGGTACCTCCTGCATGTGATCTGTGCTATGAAGCATATTTGTAAGAGAATGGAGCCATTCAGTTCATACCAGGTTCCAGCCTAACTATTGTATTTGGATGACTTCCTTTTGATTCAGAGCTTTTTATACTAAGGAAAGATCACTGACAAACAGGCCTTGCTAATAGATTTATGAAAAACTTTACAAAAATACTTTAAATCACGTGTGCTTATTAGAAACTGGACAGTGCTGGTATTGCAGAGTTATTCATCTCTTTCCTTCTACTTAACCAACCTTATGATTCTACTAACTCTGGGCAACAAAAACTTCTCATATATTTAGTTTCATTTAAAATTTTACTTTGGATAAAGTTTTAAGGGAAGGAAAAAGGACAAATTTGAGATTTAGAAAAGTAGATAAAAATATATTATACTTGATTTTTTTATATATATATCACAAAGCCTTTCTGAAGCTACAAAGAGGGGCTCTCCATTTTCTGCTATTGACTGGGAAGATTGGGAGTCACTTCTTGTCAAATGACTACTCAGGGTTAACAAACTAAACCTAGGAATGGTCAGAATCCTAGGTCAGGACAGGAACTCACACAGGGCAGGATCTCAGAGGCAGGAGCTGATGCAGAGGCCATGGAGGAGAGCTGCTTACTGGCTTGCTTCCCATAGCCTGCTCAGCCCACCTTCTTATAGAACCTAGTACCAGCAGTTCACAATGGCACCACCCACCGTGGAGTGGGCTCTCTCCCATTTATCACTAATTGAGAAAAAGCCTGACATCTGGGTCTCGTGGAGGCATTTCCTCAACTGAGGCTCCTTCCTCTCTGATGACTCTAACTTGTGTCAAGTTGACACACAAATCCAGCCATTATAACTGACTGCTTGACACATAAACACATCACTATTAAGCCACAACTCTTCCTTTCTTATCCATCCTCAAGTTCTCACATTAAAATCATAAATAACTTCAAAAGTCCCACAGTCTTTACAAATTCAAACACATTAAAGTTTTATCCCCTTTAAAGTAGTCAATACCTTTTTAAAATTCAAAGTCTTTCAACTGTGGGCTCCAGTAAAATACTGTCTTACTTCAAGAGGGAGGAATCATGGCATACTCACAAGAAAATCAAAGCAAAACAAAATTCCACCTGTCCAGTGTCTGGGATCCACTCATCATCTTCTGGGCTCCTCCAAAGAGCTGGGGTCACTTCTCTGGCCCAGCCCTCTGCAGCACACACAGTTCTAAGCTCCAGCTGGCTCCACACCAGCGCTGCTGCTGTCCTCAGTGCTCATCCCATGGTGCTAGTGTAGACAAATATATGTGAATCCACGAGAGCCCAAAATAAAGGCTATCAAAGTTTTATTAGGGAACGTACATGAATAACCAGGTAGGGAGCTGCTACAGTCTTCTGTTCTGCCCTGGGGTGAATAAAAGCAAAGATCTGATCCCAATCACCACACAAGACAGAGAGCTGCCTGCCTCTTCTTTCTGTTTAAGGAGTTACATCAGCAGGTAAGAAGCTCACCTCTATCGGGCCAGATAGCCCAAGGTGGCGCAAATACCCACTACATCTCCAAAACACTGGAATATTCTGTCTTCTGCTGCCACTGGGATGCACTTTCGCCAATAGCCTCTTCTAGGCTCTCCTCATGGTGCCAACCTTCAACTTCTTTGCATGACCCCTTCAGTCCTAGGTCTTCAACTGTCACCGAGACTGCACTTTCGATAATGTCCTCTTCTGGCCTCTCACAGTGCCAAGCCTCCGCTGCTCTCCGTGACCCCTTCATGACCCTCAAAGACAGTACCCCTCAAGTGACCCTTACACATTACCAATTCAGGCTGCCAGCATGAGGCACAACCTTGGACCCTTCTGAAACACAGCTGCTCTGTCCTTTCAGTACTCACTTGCCAGAAGATTTCACCTTAGTGATGCTGGTCCCTTCTTAGTTATCACTAATTTCTTAGATCCAGCTAACCAGCATCAAGTATCCCAGAAAAGCAAAGTTTCACTTCCATAGTTCTCCTTGTTTTGTTAATCACAGCTGATTCTTCAGCCCAAGCTAACTAGACCCACAGACTCTTAAATCAGAATAACAAGTAGCCCCATAAAGTCTTTAAACTTCCTTTGAGTCTTCACAAGCAAGGCCTCCATCCTCTGCACTGTTCTCAATATTTTTATCTCTCAATCTCCCACAGAACATCCCACAGAGCTCTTAGCACTCAATGGCACTTCTGGCCCAAAGTTCCAAAATCCTTCCTCAATCTTTCCCAAAGTACGATCAGGTCTGTAACAGTAATATGCCATTATACTTTTTCTTAGTTAGGGTTTTTATTGCTATGACAAAACACCATGACTGAAAAGCAAGTTGGGGAGGAAAGGGTTTATTTGGCTTACACTTCGCCATTTCTGTTCATCATTGAAGAAAATCAGGACACAACTCAAACAGGGCAGGATTCTGGAAGCAGGAGCTGATGCAGAGGCCATGGAGGGGTCCTGCTTACTGGCTTCCTTCCCCCTGGTTTTCTCAATAGAACCAAGGACCATCAGCCCAGGCATGGCACCACCCACCATGGACTGGGCCTTCACCCATTATCACTAATTGAAGAAATGCCATCTGGGTCTCATGGAGGCTTTTCCTCAACTGAGGCTCCTTCCTCAAATTGACACACCAAACCAGCCAGTACAGAGACAGTTAGGATTCACTTACCACACATAAATTTGTATAAAGAACAGTCTAGATCCTTGATATTTTATTATTTAGAGAAAATATTTGCCCGCAAACATAAGAAGAGTATTATATAATCCCCAAAAGTAGACCAGGCTACTTATAAGACCTCCATACTACTCTTGAGTCCAGCAAGACAGACATTGGGTAAATAGATGTGTGACTGTTCATCTATTCATCCAACACTCACTGAACACCACAGATAAAAAATAATCATACATAGGTCTAGCTCTCATAAAATTCAGACTCTGGTGTGAGTAAATGTCTTTAAAAAACAAAGCAATGAACACAGCCATAATAGGGGTTCAAGGAGTTGACAGATGAAGTAAGCAATGGAGAGGAAGTCAGTACATTTTAAGAGAAGCTGTGCCAATCCATGTTATGATTGAGTCGTAAATATTGTATTCAGTTTCACATCTGCACATTGTAGTATTCTGGGATGTTCTGGGACCTTTGGCACATGGGACCTGGTAGGTAGATGGAGATCACTTGAAGGGACACCTTCTTTTAATGCTAACCTGAACTCTCTGCTTTCTGATCAGCCTTGGCCACATGCTTTCCCAGCCACAATAATCAGAAACCAGGACCTAAGATGAGTCTTCTGTCTTTCCCATAGTGTCTGTCTGGTGTTCCATCTCAGAGATGAGGAAAGTATAGTACAGTCAGATAAGTAAGGTGGGGGCATTGTACTCAGGGTCAGCATAGATAAGAGCACAGCATGAGAAAGTTGGTGTTCTAGTTGCTCTAAACTGCTCCTCGTGTGACAAGGATAAAGGCCCGCTCCCCAGCCTGGGGTGCATATGGCAGGTGGTGGAACCCTTAGGAGGTGGGGCCTAGTGGAAGGGTTGTGCCAATGGGCAAATGCTCTTAAAGGGTACATTTGGAGCCCATTCCCTCTCCTTCTCTTCTTTTCTGTTACTATGAAACAAGAAGCTTGTCTGCACTATGAACTACCCTCCACAAAGTTATATTTCACTAGAGGCCCCAAACCAACAAAGCCAACTGGGCACGAACTGCAATCTCTGAAATGATGAGGCAAAATAAACCCTTTTTGTTATTAAGTTGCATATCTCAGGTATTTGGTCATAGTAAGAGATAGTTGTCTGATACAAGTAGAGTGTTGTCTGCATACATGCAATTTTAGCTAAGCAGTGGTTTCAACACTGCTTTTCGCTGTTAAATGCATTCCATTTATAACACAGAGACAAGGGAATGGATGTTAGGCACCTGAGGACAGAGTTACATAATGACTTGAGAGAGGAGTATGTAGTGAAGATGAAGAAGGGGACATGGTCCTCTCAGGCCTATTACTGCAGAATATTGAAAGAGTAAGATTTCAAATCCTTGACTTAATATGACCCTGTTACTCCTTGGACATGTGTAAAGCAATTGCAGGACCCATGCAATTCATAGATCAAATGGCCTTGGAGTCTGCTGTTAAAATCCAATTTGCCTTATTTTGCACAGCTTCAATGGGATGCACCTTCATAAGGACATTTTTGGCATGTGATTGATGGCTCTTATGTCAAGATGTGTGCTAGTTTAATAGTGGCCTTGGTGAAGCAGGAAAGGTGTACCCGATTTGTCTTGCTCTTCGTCACTCAGTTCTTACAGTCTCGTCTGGAGTGGCAGCTTGCTATTTAGTGCTTGAGTTTGTCCCTGAATGGCAGGGAGAATGCCCAAGAGAGGAGGAGCTGTGTGCACCTCAGAATGTTCAGGTTTCTGCTCCAAAAGGACTTGTCTGAGATGACCCTAAATTAAAGTGTAGTCTCCATTAGGTCTCAGAAGATGAAATAAAGTAAAATTGTTTGCTGATTAACTGTTCCCTTTTAGCTTTCAGCTAAATGTACCAAGGATTTGAAAGTCAAAGTTGTGATGCTCCTTCATAACAAGTCTGAATGTTTATTAGATGTGTGATTTCAATACACTTATTGGAAATAATGTCATTCTTCACAAAGTAAAAGCATCCGTAAATTTGCTACAAGGAAGAATATTTGCTTCCTCTCACACATTTTATTTAATAATTTTAGTTCTTTAAAAGGAAAACAGCACACAATTTGAAAATGCAATGTCCCTGAAGTGTTCGGTTTGCCGATATGTTTTTCATTTTCTTCATTATGTTGTAGTGGAGGGCTGCCATACTTTGAAATGTGCAGCTTGTCTCCCCAGAGCAGCAGATGGTATGACTAATGTGTACTTTGGTGCAGGGTTTACCATGAGAGATGTTATCTAGGACAGCAGGAGATGGGAGTCCTGCCCTCAAAAAGCATTGACTCTTATCCCAGTTGGATCATTGACATTTACATTTAATTATTTTAAAGTATGAAGAACTCCAAAGTTTAAAAAGGTTTGGGTATATTTAAATGGTTCTTTTCTTTCTTTCTTTCTTTCTTTTTTTTTCCTTTTTTTTTTAAGTTTGATGCAAAAATACTTCATCTAGAAACCATGTGGTTTATGGGTTACCCAATCTTTTGTTACTATAACAAAATGCATGAGATAATCAGCTTCAAATGAGAAAAGGCTGATTTTAGTTCATAGTGAGCTTCACATTCTCTTTGAAGGACTATTCTAGTCACCTAAAATCTCCTTGTCACAACTCCATCCCCTTTGCTGGGTGCTTATAAGCCTTTTGAACCTTTGGGGGCCCTTTAAATCCTCACTATAGCAAGTTATTCCAATTATATCTGCAAATGTTTTCTTTGCTGGTTGCCCCTTTACTGGAAGACCAGCCAACGTCTTAATAGGATATGACTTTGGAGGGGGCATATCTATCCCACTCTATGAACCAAGCTTCATCTATGGAAGTCTGGTATATTAATGTACCTAAATAAGCACTGTGTACTTGTAAAAACAAAACTAGAGTTCAGTTTTACTAGCTTCATTTGAAAAGTACCACTAAAGCAGATCAGATCTGGTCACTTTCTCATTGAAGGTAAAATAACATTAGAAACTAGTTATAATAATAAAATGTTTGATTGTGTAGTACACCCCTCTGTAATGCTATGCTATCTGTCAGTGACAGATACATATGCCATTAATCATGATGTCCTTGTTCTGATAACTGAAAATACATTTTATCAGTTACTCATTATTCTTTTATATCTCTTTAGATAGAATGATTAAGCCCCCTATTCCCAAGTTAAAAAAAGAGTTATGAGTTGTGAATTCCAGGATAGTGATTTTTCTCTAATGCTGTGATTAATTAGCAATGTCTGCCACAGAAAGGAGCAGAAGATGGCGGCTTAGTACATTTGTTTGTGTGGTTTAATTTTCATCTTTAGTGAATAGAAACAAGAAATCACCCTGAATATTCTTTAACAGCATTCTGTGCTCTTGGAAGTTCTTTTAAAATGTGTGTTATTTTAATGGAATTAAATCTTAAATCTTTCCATCTTGTGGTTAGAAAACATTTTTCTTGAGGAACTTATTGAACTTAGAGATGTTGAAGAACGGCTCAAGGCCCAGGTGACTTGGACTGTAAGTAATAAACCACAATAATAGAGGTAAATTCAGATTTTTATTTTCCAGCTTATTTGAGCTATCACTTTTTGATGATATGAGTGAACATTTTATTCTTCAAGGCAATCAAAATAAACATGAAACCATTACATAGACAAAAAGTACTTAGCCAGTGTACCTTAGAATAATTTGAGACAAGAACACATTGTGAGTCCCTACTTAAGCTTTGTTGATGTTGTCCAGTTAAGTTCCTGAATAAATCAATATTTTAGCAGCCAAAATTTTATTCTCAAACTTTTCCAAATCAGAATTATAAACTGATATTTTTGAATTTTTATGTATTTTTCATTCCATAATTCATAGTTCAAATCCCAAATAAGAAACTGGAAAAAAAGTAATACTTGTGATTATTACAAAGACTTCTCCTTAGAATCTGACATGATAAAGTAAAAAAGAGTGTTTGCTTTGAGAGTGGTACATCTGTCTAGAAATAGTACCAAGACTATGTTCAGTTGGTTGCCATTTTCAGTGAATGGGAAGAAGACAGTAGAACGCTGAGCAATTGTAAGAGTGTAACTTACAAATTACCTTCCAGTTCTGGGGGGCTGTTCACCTATAGGGTGATGATGATATAAAAGATGTGATCATTTCATAGCTCAGAAATGTGTTAGAATTGAAACTTTAGGCTAGCTGTCTCTCATTTATTGATAGTATTTAGCATTGTGAATATCTCTGTTGTATAAATATGGATACTTTTCCCTCTCCATAGCAAAAGGAGACTGCTGACCTGAGTCTAGACTACATAGAACAAGTAGTTAACTTGACAGTGAGTTTTGGTATTCGTGTGCACTGTGCTGTGTTTCAAAGCTTGGCTTCCAGCTTCTTTGTCCTGAAAGGCTCGATTTTGTGTTCACTGGTTATCCTCTGAGTTTTCTGTCTCCTCTTACCTTCTCTTGTCCACCCTTTAAGAGAGCAGGCAGTGAACTGCTTGCTTTTAAGCCTTTAAATTTCTAAAGCAAAACTTGGGGGAAGGAAGTTGCTGTGGGCTCCAATTCAAGTTTCAAGAATGTTATCTGCCCTTCATGTGGAGCGGGAGGTTTAAACAGGACTCAGATTCTCCAGCTGTGCTAATTGTTTGTAGAAATTTTAAGTGACTATGTCCTGGTGGATCAGAACACTCCTACTTACTACTTTTGAAAATAGTGTGTAGAGCAAAAGAGATGACATTGAAGAAGCCCTCTTATATAGTACAGGGACTCTAGAATTACCACCCTAAAAATTGACATTACAAAATAATGTCATTAAGGAGAGCCTTTTTGCAAGTTATGACAAAACCACATTCATGTTTCTTGAATACATCTTTTGTCTGTCTTTACATGCCTTTTGGCTTGTCCAGGAAATGACATATTGAGGTTTTCACTAGCTGTAACCAGGTGTGATGTTCTTAGAGAAGATACCCGGCAGGACTGCAGTTGAAGTGGAATAAGCCAGTGAAGCTGAGAAAGGCCGCAGACCCTTCTCAGATGGTAGCAAATGAGCTGAAAGACTCATTAATCAACCAGAGTCACAGGTGTGATGGCTGCCTGCAGACTGTGAAAGTCACATCACCCGACAGGCTCAACTGTCACACTAGTCCCACCCACAAACACTCCAACATAAATTTCAACTCTTTTATGTTTAAGATGTGAGTTTTGAAATGTTAAATTTCATCCAAACTTTCTGTGAAATAATATTTTATTTTATAGATCAGATTTTAAAACAAAACCAAGTTTGGCACTATTTTATCTCATAAAAATTTAATGCCTTTATGTTTTCTATTATTTCTTACTAATGTTTATTTACATATCTTTATTTTTTTAAAAAAATACCCTCTGTTTTCCCATATAGCTTTTTGAATTTGTGTTTCTTTGAAGTATTTAAGAAATTACAATTTTGTAATGTTTAGCTTACAAAAGTTTTTGCACCATTCAGAGTAGCAAAAACAAACTTTAAGATTGATGTGTGGCCTTCCTAGAGTCTTACAAAAACATTATATTCATTTACTTTACTGATGAATGTACAGTTTGTGGTTTATAGAGGTTTTTGGTGAAATTTAGTAACATATGTGATAGCCTTAATCAAAGCTTCCAGTAACTTCTGCTTTTGTTCCTTGCTCAGTAAAAGTGAGCTCTCCCTCGTGTGTGTGTGTGTGTGTGTGTGTGTGTGTGTGTGTGTGTGTGATATGTATGTATATATATATATATATATACACACATACATATTGTGATATGTGTATATATACATACATATCACATATAGATACACACAGAGAAGAGAAAGAAATACACATACATATATATGTATTCTCATTTATTTGTTTGGTTTTGGTTTTTTGAGACAGGCTTATTGTGTATTCCTGGCTTATTCTGGAACTTGCTCTGGAGACCAGGCTGGCTTCAAACTTGGAGATCTACTTCCTCTGCCTCAAAAGTGCTTGGATTACAGGTTTGTTGTTTGATTTTTGTTGTTGTTTTGCTTTGTTTGTTTTTTAACTATGTACCCATGTACCTACAATATGTGTGCAGGTAATCAAAGGGTGTTAGATGACTTGGAACTGAAGTTAGTGGTGGTTGTTAATAGCCCAAAATGGGTGCTGGGATCCCAACTCAGGTCCTCTGGAAGAGCAGCAAATGCTTTTAATCACTCCATCTTTAGCCCCTTATTTTGTTGATTTCACCGCACAGGGCAAATAGTAAATGCATATTGATTGCTGTCATAACCCTGGAGGCTCTCCAGACCTGTGCCGTCAGTCCCTTCTCTTGGCAATAGTCTCAGGCTGCAGCAAGGCCTGCTGACTCAGAAACATCCCCACAGGTGGGAATCTTACTAGGCACTGAAAGCACAGGAATGCAGCCCAGGAAGAAGGCAGATTTACAAAGTTCCTTCAGCCTTCTACATTTTTCCTGCCACTTGACTTCCCATCAGAGCAAATACCTTTAATAATGAGACTCCTGATATAAATCACATATCAAAATCTCTTTTAATTATCTAGACATGTCAAGCAACATCAGATATAATGAACAGCTCTGTGAAGTGTTTAAGGGGATTTCCTAAACTTAGTGAAGGTAACAATGAACCAAGAACAATCACATGGTATCAAATTTTCTATTGGATGGAGCAATGGAGCAGTGTATAATTGAGTATAGAGAGAGGCAGGAGATACATACATACATATATATACATGTGTGTGTGTGTGTGTATCTATATCTATATATGCTTATTCACAGAAATTCTACAAAATATCCTCACATACTGTAAGGCAGTTGGATGATATAGTTGTGAGGTTCAAATGTGGCCTCATTTTATTTTGTTCTCTATGTTTCAATGCTGTTGAGAGGAGGGACATTCTTTAAATTATCAAAACATCACGATCTCAATTTTGAATTTCACTACTTGAATGTTTTCTTCAAAGTCGCTTTTGATTATAAAATAAGCTGAATAAAATATGTAATGTTTTCCATCTTTTGAGTTGTTCCTCTATACATTGTGAAAATATAAATAAATGTTGGTATTAGACCCTAGAATGTCAAAAAAGAAATTGAAGTCATGATTTATATCTTTATAGAATGGCCATACTTTAACTCAATTCTTTGTTCATATTTGTCTTGGCCAAAGTAGTCCTAGGTTTTGTACAGTACATGTCATAAAATACCCTGATTAGGACCGGATACTGACCTGAACTTGACATTGGAATGTTACTATAGAAGAATTGGAATTTGGGAGCTTTTACAACTAGAAGTTAATCATGGCCCATTTCATGATAATGAAATAAAGTTGAACAAAATGATATTTTTATACTATCTTGGGTACCTGGTTACCACTGGGACTTTGTGTGAGGGTGGCATCCAGTTGGTTTACTCCAGGGAACCTCAACAAAGGCTTATATTGACTTGACAATGGAATATGAAAACCCTCCAAAAACACAATAACAAAGGGAACAGGAAGAACAATGTTCATGTTCTGAGAATGGGCTGAATTCCACACATTATCTCTTCTAAACATTTCTTAAAATCCACAAGCTGTTATGGGTAGGTTTTTCCTGCTGCCGGTCTGGTCCCACCACCACACCAGCCCCCAATAACACGCTGAGACTCTGTATTTGATATAAGGCTGTTGGCCAGGTAGTAATTCCTTATCCGCTAGCTCTTTCTTAATGATTAACCCATGTCTATTAATCTAAGTATGTCCACGTGGCTCATCTTACCGGGGAGCCACGGGCTGGCATCTTGATCTCTTTTGGCTCCCCATGCTGACTCCTCCTTCCTACTTCCTCTTTCCTCCTTGTCTCCTAGCCCCGCCTATCTTGTTTTCCCATTGGTCCACAGTGCTTTATTCATTAACCAGTATGAGAAACATATTTACAGAATAACATCTCTCATCATCTCCTCTTCTCTGTCTAAAATAAAAGGGTTTTAACCTTAACATAGCAAAATATACCATACAACAGTTATCAAATAAGAATCACAGTTAACAATATTTAGTCCATTAACATTTTGTAAGACTTAAAGAAAATATTCTATCATCTATCCTATCTTTGTGAGTTTAAAGTCCTCTATGTAACTTATCTTTAATCCTTACTAAGGAAAACTATAACCATATCTATCTGTCTTCAACTCCTTCAAAGACCACAGAAGGATAATATATAAACTCTAGAATGACAGAGACAACTCACTGCCTGGTCAGTTACCCGAAGTTCTTCTGTAATGTTCCATCTTCAGCCCATAGGCCATAATGTGTCTGGTAGACTCTTTCATGAAGCAGGAACCCTGAAGCACTGTTCATCTTGTTTCAGCAGTCACTTTTCTGTGGGTCCTGCATGTCCAGTTTCTATAGAATAAAGTAAAACAGTCTAAACAAGAGCAGTACCTTGCTCAAGTAGTCTTGTCATATTGAAAACAAACTTCATAATGAGTTTCTTCTATGTCCATCTTCCTTTCTGATGTAGGTGGTGTGTCCAGGAGTAGTTGTGCCTCACTGTCAAGAAAAACCCTAAACCATTTTAAATGCCATATTCTGTAGGACTTTGAAAGGTTTGAAGAATGCCTACTCATCTCAAATACATCTCTATATATCTATAAAACCTAACTCACCTAAGTTTTGACTATTATAGGTATCTATAATCTGCACTAAATTATACATTACATTTTCAATGAGTTATATAAACACAATACCTAAACAAGTGGAGAAAAATAAATATCACAAATTGACCTTAAATTGTATCAATAAATGAAAATCCATTTCAAAACAAAGTATTCATATGTATACCATATTCCCCTTTTACCTTTAAAAAAATATTGGTTGTGATCATTAACCATTTATAACCAACCTCATTTAAATGAAAAAAATTTATAAAAATATTTGGGAATTTGGGCATCATTCTTTCCAAACTACTTCCTGCTGGTGGGGGGCACTGTCATGGGGATCCTAAGAAGATGCAGAAATCCTGGCTGTAGTCTGCAAGGCTGTTTTGTCCAAGCTGCTTTGACTGTTGGATCACCTGGGACTCTGTTTCAGGGGGTCTGGCTTGATCAAACCACATTAGTCTGGAAGGTATCCACAGCTTTTCATTTTCTGTGGAAACAAGAATAGAAATCCTTTTCCCCAGTAACTTGTCCTTAGGCTTAAATTTTGGAGTCAAAGCATTTTTAAAATATATAAATTGAATTAATCCAGCGTAATTTCTTTTATCAGTTGTTATTCCCTCAGCAGTCAAATAATTTAAAGACAACAGAACAGCATATAATATCCAAAGTTTCTCTGTGCTTTCTATCCTTACGTGGCTTTTTTATTACTCTATTTCTTCTACTTCTATTTTTACATATTTTGAGACAGGGTTTCTCTGGGTAACTTTTATCTGTCCTGGAATTAACTCTGTATACCAGGTTTACTTTGAAATCACAGAGATCTGTTTGCCTCTGCCTCCCGAGTGCTGGGATTAAAGGTGTGTGCCACCACACCCAGTTACTCTACTTTCTTTTTTGTTTTTTAAACCATTGTATCCTGTTTCTTTTTCTCTCCCAAGCTAATGTATATTTTAAAACACACTGTAAACCTTCATTGCCAGCCCTCATACACACCAATGAATTGTTAGCAATTAAGTTTTTTGCTGCTTATGAAAATTTTGGAAACCTCAGTTAAAGGACCCTCACAAATCTCCGTCTCTACCAAAACAAACTCCAACCGAGAAAAATGTTGCTACCAAGACGTCTTGCTTGTCTTTGTTCCTTTGTTTCTAAAAACTTTTCTTAAAGCTTTTGTTAAGTTTTAAGTGAAAGTTCTCAGTTCCACTTCTGACACCATTATGTTATAGGTAGGTTTTTCCCACCACCAGTCTGCTCCCGCCACCACACTAGATCCCAATAACATGCTGAGACCCTGTATTTGATATAAGGCTGTTGGCCAGGTACTAATTCCTTATTGGCTAGCTCTTTCTTAATGATTAACCCATGTCTATTAATCTAAGTATGTCCACGTGGCTCATCTTACTGGGGAGCCACGGGCTGGCATCTTGCTCTCTTTTGGCTCCCCATACTGACTCCTCCTTCCTACTTCCTCTTTCCTCCTTGTCTCCTAGCCCCGCCTATCTTGCTTTCCCATTGGCCCACAGTGCTTTATTCATTAACCAGTATGAGAAACATATTTACAGAATAACATCTCCCATTAACAAGCTTAGTGGAGAAAAGCAAACAATAACATGTGTGTAGAAGATTAGGAAGTCATCAGTAGCATAGTGGCAAAGGGGACAATTCCAATGAAGACACATACTTAAATTTTTAGTTGACACACAATGCCCAATGGCTATATTAGTCTCCACATACTTGTTGTAGTAATTATCCTTGTGAATCTTCCAGCATTTTGCTGTCTCCACACTTCCATATATAACTTCTGGCAGCTACTCTCACACTGGCAACTAGGAGAAAGAGCTGCCCAATCACAGCCTCATTTTCGGGTGAAAATTGTCACTGCTTTACTTTTAACTCATTGGAAATAGGCCTGAAAAGATGTCACCGTGATCACAGACAAGTAGGCCTCGATCAAAGTCAAGCAATTTACCTTGTGTCCAGTTGCTACTGGCTAATAACTTCCTGCTGTTTTACTGTGATTATATACTCCCTTAAAAACTATAGCCGTAGTGCCTTCAATTATTATAGTAAAAAGTCTGAGACCTGCATTGGAATATATCCAGATTACAACCACTAAAGTGTTAATGGAATTACAAATGAAAAGATACAATGATTTTAACTGAGATAATTACATGAGTAATTGCATAGATTTGGGTAAAACTAGAAGCATTTGTATAATATACAGTAAAACCTCTGTAAATGGCATATAAAAAATCAAAGATTCTTATTGTCTTTTGGATACAAAAGGGATCTCTACATTAAGTAGAACACCTTTAAAGGGTAAATTTTATTTTGTCCTCCTTCTAATAAGTGGGTCTTTAAAATATTGGACTAAATGTTTCTTCATGACTCTATTGTGTTTTGCATTTTAAAAATATGATATTTGTCATAACTTTTAACCTTAGAGCAAAGTTAGTAATCCAGTCTGCTTATTGATTAATTTGATCAATTAAAGCAACAGAATGAACTGCGACTTCTCTCTACTTAATTTGAGGCATTTTCCCCATTTTGGTAGGGTTTGCATTGAATCTGTAGATTGCTTTTGGCAAGATTGCCATCTTTACTATGTTGATCCTGCCTATCCAAGAGCATGGGAAATCTTTTCATTTTCTGGTATCCTCTTTAAATTCCTTCTTTAAAGACTCAAAATTCTTATTGTATAGGTCTTTCCCTTCTTTGGTTAGCATTACCCCAATATATTTTATGTCGTTTGTGCCTATTGTAAAATGTGATGTTTCTCTGATTTGTTATATCCCCCTTTTCATTTCTGATCTTGTTAATTCATATGTTCTCTGACTGCTGTTTGGTTAGTTTTAATAAAAATTTGTCTATCTTGTTGATTTTCTGGAAGACCCAACTCTTTTGTTACATAGATTATTTGTATTATTTTCCTAGTTTCTACTTTATTGATTTTAGCCTTCAATTTGATTTTTTTTTTCCTGTCATCTACCTCTCTGGGGTAAGTTTTCTTCTTTTTGTTCTAGAGCTTTCAGTTATGTAGTTAATTCTCTAATGTATCTATTCTCCAGTCTCTTCATGTTGGCACTTAGTGCTATGAACTTTCCTCTTAGTACTGCTTTCAAAGTGTCCAGTAAGTTTCAGTATGTAGTGTCTTCACTCTCATTTAATTCTAGGAAGTCTTTAATTTCTTTCTTTATTTCTCTTTAACCTAGGAATGGTGCAATTGTGCATTGTTCAATTTCCATGAGTTTGTAGGGTTTCTGTCAATTTTGTTATTGAATTCTATCTTTAGAGCATAGTGGTCTGATAAAATACAGGGGGTCATTCCAATTTTTTGTAGCTATTGAGGTTTACTATATTGTCAAGTATGTGGTTGATTGTAGAGGAAGTTCCATGTGGCACTAAAAAGAAGATACATTCTTTTATGTTTGGATGGAATGTTCTATAAATGTCTGTTTAACCCAATTGGGTCATAACTTCTGTTAATTCCTTTGTTTCTTTGTTAAGTTTCTGTCGGGTAGACCTGTCTATTGTTGAAAGTGGGGTGCTAAAATTTCCCACTATAACTGTTTGAGGTTTTATGTGTGATTTGAGTTTTACTAATTTATTTTTTAACAAATGTGGGTGACTTTGTATTTGGGGCATAGATGTTCAGAAATGAGACTTCATCTTGATGGATTTCTCCTGTGATGAATAAGTAATGACCTTCTTCATCTGTTTTGATTGATTTTAGTTTTAAGTCTCATTTGCTAAATATTAGGATTGCTACACCTGCTTGTTTCTTGGGTCTATTTGATTGGAAAATCTTTCCCAACCCTTAACTCTGAGATAATGTCTATCTTTGGAGTTGAGGTATGTTTCTTCTATTTAGCAGAAGGATAGATCCTATCTTTATATATATTCTGTTAGGCTATACATATATTTATATAGGTGGTTTAAGATCATTAATATAGAGGGATATTAATGACAATTGATTGTTAATTCTTGTTTGTTTTGGATTTGTTTGTGGTGATGGTATTATGTGTGGATTTCCCTCCATTTTTCTTGTGGCTGTTGGTAAATTGGGATTATCTATTGCCTATGTGGGTATAGTTAACTTCCTTGGGTTGGAGTTTTCCTTTCAGAACTTTCTGTAGGACTGGATTACTTGATAGGTATTGTTTAAATCTAATTTTGTCATGGAATATCTTTTTTCTCCATCTCTAGTGATTGAAAGCTTTGCTTGGAATAGTAGTCTGGGTTGGCATCCATGGTCTCTTTGTGTTGGTAGAATATCTATCCCGGACCTTCTGACCTTCAGAGTTTCCAGAGAGAAGTCAGATATAATTCTGATAGGTTTACTTTTATATGTTACTTGGCTTTTTTCCTTTTATGCTCCTAATATTCTTTCTTTATTTTGTACATTTGGTGTTTTAATTATTAAGTTTCTATTAGTTTGTAAGCTTTAATAAATAGTATCTGGATAGGATGAAGAGTGTAATTTTAATTTTCTTGTATCTGTTGATCCTGTCTTTGTGTCCAAGTATGTGGTCAATTTTAGAGAAAGTTTCATGAGTTCCAGAGAAGGTATATTCTTTTATCTTTGGGTAAAATGTTTTATATAAAACATTTTATATATAAAACATTTTATAGGTCCATTTTATTCATAACATTATTTAACTCTGGCATTTCTCTATTTAGTTGTTGTCCAGATGATGACATGTCTATTGGGAAGAATGGGTTATTGTAGTCTCCCACTATCAGTGTGTAAGAGTCAATATGTGATTCTGGCTTTAATAGTATTTCTTTTATGAACTTCAGTGCCCTTAGGTTTGGTACATAAATGTTAACAATTGCAAAATCCTCATAATGAATTTTTCCTTTGATGAGTATATATTATCCTTTACCTCTTCTGATTATTTTTAGTTTGAATTTTGTTTTGTCAGACATTAAAATGGCTCCACCTGCTTGTTTCTGTGGTTCATTTTCTTGAAATATCTTTTTCTATCCTTTTACACAAGGTGATGTCTGTCTTTGGTGATAAAGTTTTTTTTTTTTTACTGGATGCAGTAGAAGGATGGATCTTGTTTGCACATCCATTCTGTTAATCTGTGTCTTTTTATTGGGGAATTGAGACCATTAACATTGAGAGCTATTAATGAGCAGTATATGTATTTCCCATTGTTTTGTTCGTGGGGTGTGAGTTTTGTTTCTCACATAACCAACACATAACCAAAACTTCCCAGAAATATATACCACTAATTTTATAATCAAAACACTTCTACTCACCTCATTATTCTTATGAATCTGCGCATCCTACCCACGCTTTCGCTACAACCAACTAATACACCTACTATGAAAAAACTTCTTATCTTTAACACTAGCCTTATGTATATGACACATCTCAGTCCCAATTTTTTGTTTCTCATTTTACTGATCTGGGATTATTTATTCCTTGTGTTTCCTTGGGTGTGGTTAACCTCTTCAAGTGGAAGTTTTGCTTGTAGAGCCTTCTATAGAGCCCGATTTGCAGATATACACCAGTTCTTATTGATGTAAAAATGACTTTACTGTTTACCAATTTTGAAAGATACTTTTGCTATATGTTGGCTTTTTTTTTGTTTGGCGATTTTCTTATTTCAGCACTTTGAACATATGTCACTTCTGTTTGAGCTGTATTAATTCTGTTGCAAAGTCAGTCATAAATATTGTTTCCATGTCTATAGTCAGTTTTTTCTGCTTTTAAGCTTTTGTCTTTATCTTTTAAATGTTTAGTTATGATGTGAGTAGGCATGGATTTAGCAGTGAAACAGTACTATTTAGTAGATTGGGGAAGACTTTGATTACTATTCCCCCATGTTTTTTGATGCCTATTATTCTCGCTTTCAAAGAGGGAGGGGCAAGTAGGGGTTTATTACTGTGTTGATCCTTCCATTGATTTTTGTTTGAGAGATTCTTTTATTTTATTTTTATGTTTTCAATTTCATGGATTTCTGCCTTGAGAATTTATTTATTTCATTGTGCTATGCTTTTTACTAATATTTTATGGTTGCATCCTATAGGACTATTTTGACACCATTTATTTTTTTCCAAATTCAAAAGTTTAATATTCTGATTTTCCCTTTAAAAACTGCATCTTACAGACTTTGATATGGTGTATATTCACTTTCATTTAGCTAAATATATATTTTAACAGGTCTTGAGACTTGCTCTTTGAGCCATGGATTATTTATGTTTTAAAGTTTAGACTGCTTTGGTTTTAGTTTTTCAAATATTCTTGCTATTAATTCATATTTCAACTCTGTTTTAGCAAGATAATATTTTATAACCACAAAGTTTTAGGAAAGTTGTAGCTTATCTAGTAACCATTATATATACTTGAAATGAATGGGATTCTGACATTGTCTGTGGGTTATGATATTCAGCTCTCTGTACCCTTGCTCTTATTACTTCTTCTGTAATATCTGTTTCTTTTAGTTTAACTACATTTTGTCTTAAGGTTTTCAGACTGCAGATGTTAAGAGTATTCACGTTTAAGATTGTTGGGGTTGTTGTTTCCTATCATTATGGAATCACTGTTTGCCCATCTCTCTATCTTTAAAACATATCAACTCTGTCTTGGTTTCATTGCTATGCCACCTTTCTGGCCTTCTCAACCTCTCTTATAATAATCTTTATGACTCCATCTAAGGTAATCTACCTAGGAATCCTTATTTTAACCTTATGCTTATTTTTATCCTTGATGTTCCTTCTGCTGTGTGAAGTATTTTCCACAAGTTCTGTGAGTGAGACCATGGCCATCCGAGGGGCTAACTGTGACCATCTAAGGGGCTGTTATTCAGTCTACCACAATTTCAAGTTTACCAACTCTTCTGTTGAAGGACATTTGCTCACACTGTGAACCCAAAATTGCATTATTTCTATAAAATCTATCATGTGTCAAGAGACAGAGCAAGCAACCTGTTGACTGGCAGTAACCATAGAGAATGAGGGGGAAGTCAGGTCAGAGAGAGACACACACAGGTAGGAGAAGGGAGGGACATCTTGTTGGAGGAAGTATTTACTTTAGAGAGGATGGTGGACCTTTCTAGGTCAACCAGCTACTTTCTCTACCTCTCTGAACCAGCAGGTTTTCACCGTAGCATCTAGCTCCCAAGTTTTTATTGGTAAAATGAAAAGACAGAGACTTAGTGAAAACAACAGAGTCTGAAGAAGAACAGGAAAGCTCCCCTAGGGATGTGGCCTCTGCACAAGGTGGTGGCAGCCACAGTGTAGTCAGCAAGCTGAGCCAGCAGTCCGTTCAGGTGCGGCCTCCATGCCAAGGACAGAACAACATTCTTTCTTCTGTGATATCTATTCTTCTGAGAAGCCATACCTGTACATTTTTTTTACTTCAGGTAATGTGTTTAGCGGCTGGGAGTGTCATTCTGTAAATTGTTTTGAAGTGTGCCTTTGTCACATGCACTTTTGCTGATTATTCAAAGTATGAATACCTTTTGATTCTTTTTGCTATTCCTCTACCCAGTCTTACTCTGTGGCCTGCTTTTGTCTCCCATCTGCATTGCCATGGTGACAGTAGTAAGAACACATGAGCGCCAAGGACCAAATGTGTTCACACCAGTAGAGGAATCGGGAAAAGGGATGCTGCTGTACAAGGACACTTAGTGAGTTTCTGTTCTCTCCCTTGGTTCTTGGCAAATGGTGAAAATAGCTTAAATGTCCAGAAAATATTTCTAGTCAGAGGACAAGGAAAAGAATCCTCTAGAAGCAGTGGACATGAGGGGTAAACTGAAGGAGGACAGCAGAAGAGATCCCTAATTCTGTGAATGAATCAATAGATATTCTCCCCAGGTTTCCTCCCTTGGATACTCATGGTGCTCACAGAAGAGCAGTACAGTGCATATGGGGGCCTGGAGCTGGTCTCAACACTGGATGAGTGAGGGAAGAATTCACACCTAGTGGCTTATGGAGGCACCTACAGAAGCTCTACCCTTTGGCTACAATAAGAGGCTTCTCTATAAGGCTTTTCTGATTGTATATGCTAATAGAGTGCTTGCAAGTCAACTCGCCATAATATCAAAAAGAGGATGAGAGCAAAAAAACATCGTAAACCTCACGGCATCTCTATTGATTTCCTTAAAGGTTTTCCATTCCTGGTCTGCTGCCAGCATGTACTTTTTCAAGGTCTTTGAGGAGTTGGCTGCCAGTTCTTTGTCTAGTTTCTTAATTGTACCAGTGTACACTAAACTCAGCTTCAGGAGACATCCTTTTCCCAAAAGGACAACTGCACCTTTTAAAGTACACTAAATTCTGAGACGTTCTCATAGATTAGATGACACCTCTAAAGTCCAGTGACAGAGAAGACTTGGAATAAAGTGTAAGAGAGCTGAGGAAAAAGGGAATAGGCCTTGTGACGATCTCAGAACAGACAGAAGAATAGTCAGGGTGACGCCAACAAGCCTGCTGGGAGACAGGGAACTGCTACTGAGACAGGGTCAAGAGTTTGCCAGGGAAACCCTTTCTTCTCCAGGACCCGGCCATGGCTGCTGCTGGAACAGGGAACTATAGAGCCTAACTGCCCTGCTGCATTCGGTGAGGCTGGGAACATGAGCAGATAGGCCTGCTTTCTCTCAAAACTGCTGTCACAGATTGCTGATCATGTGGAAGGAATGATTCCCCCAAACACCAAAGGTGAAGTCGTAACCATCTTCTGAGGTGTGTGGAGTATCCCTCAGGTTGGGAAATTCTGATAGAAAGTAGAGTCCACACGACATGCCTGTAGGCAGAGTTCTTGTTTTGCCTGGTCCTGCAGCTATTTAGCCCCAAATAAACACAGACTTATATTAGCTAGAAACTGTTTGGCCGATGGCTCAGGCAATGGCTAGCTCTCTCTCAATTACTAACCCATAACTACTAATCTATGTATTTCTTCATATATATATTTTCTTATTTTACATATCGACCCCAGTTCCCTCTCCTTCTCTCCCTCCCATGCCCCCGACCCCCCTCTCATCCTATTCCCCCTCCCCCACTCCACAGGGAGGGTGATGCCTTCCAGGTGGGGTCATCAAAATCTGTCAAGTCATTTGGAGTAGGGACTAGGCCCTCCCTCTTGCTTCTAGGCTAAGGGAGTATCACTCCATGAGGAGTGTGCTCCCACTGTCAGAGGTCCCTTAGACTGCCCAGGCCCTCTAACTGAGACCCATGTTCAGGGGGTCTGAGTTGGCCCAATGCTGGTTTCCCAGCTATCAGTCTTGGAGGGGCGGTCCATGAGCTCCCCTTGTTCAGGTCAGCTGTCTCTGTGGGTTTCTGTAGCCTGGTCTTGACCCATTTTCTTATCACTCCTCCCTCTCTGCAACAGTATTCCAGGAATTCAGCTCAGTGTTTATCTGTTGGTGTCTGCTTCTGTTTCCATCAGCTACTAGATGAGGGCTCTATGATGGCATATAAGTTAGTCATCAATCTCATTATCAGGGAAGGGCATTTAAGGTAGACTTTTCACTGTTGCTCAGTTTGTTAGTTGGGGTCATCCTTATAGGTCTCTGAACATTTCTCTGGAGCCAGTTTTCTCTTCAAACCTATAATGGTTTCCTCTATTATGCTCTGACTCTCTCTTTCTCTCCCTCCCTCCTCTCTCTCTCTCTCTCTCTCTCTCTCTCTCTCTCTCTCCTTCTCTCTCTCTCTCTCTCCCCCCTCTCTCGTCTATTTGTCCACCAACTCAAATTTCCTAGTTCCACATGCTCTCTTCTCCTCCCCTTCTCTTTCTCCTAACTCCATCTCCACTCACTGCCCCCTCCACTCCCAATATGCTCAGGAGATCATATTCCTTACTCCTTCTGTGAGGGACCTTATATGAATCTCTTATGTTCCTCCTTATATCCTAGTTTCTCTGGAGGTGTGAATTATAGGCTGGTGATTCTTTGCTCTATGTCTAAAATCCATATATGAGTAAGTACATACCATGTTCCTCTTTTTGTGGCTGGGTTACCTCACTCAGGATGGTTTCGCAGGCATCCATTTGCCTGCGAATTTTAAGATTCCATTGGGTTCCCCCCAACCCCCGCTGAGTAGCATCCCATTGTGTAAATATGCCACATCTCCTTTATCCATTATTTAGTTGAGGGGCATCTAGGTTGCTTCTAGGTTCTTGCTATTACAAATAATACTGCTATGAACATAGTTGAACAGATCTTTATTGCATGGATGTGGATCATTTGGGTATGTGCCTAAGAGTGGAATTGCCAGGTCCTTTGGTAGACCGATTCCTATTTTCCTGAGGAACTGCCATACTGATCTCCAAAATGGCTGTGCAAGTTTGCATTCCCACCAGCAGTGGAGGAGTGTTCCCCTTTCATCCACATCCTCTCCAGCATAAACTGTCCTTGGTGTTTCTAATTTCAGCCATTCTGACAGGAGTAAGATGGTATCTCAGAGTTGTTTTGATTTGCATTTCCCTGATGACTAAGGATGTTGAACACTTCTTTAAGTGTCTTTCAGCCATTTTGGATTCCTCTGTTGACAAGTCTCTATCCAGTTCTGTACCCCACTTTTTAATAGGGTTATTGGGTGTTTTGGTGACTAGTTTCTTGAGTTCTTTATATATTTTGGAGATCAGCCCTCTGTCAGATGTAGGATTGGTGAAGATCTTTTCCCAGTCTGTGGGCTGCCATTTGGTGTTGTCAACTGTGACCTTTTCCTTACAGAAGCTTCTCAGTTTGAGAAGGTCCCATTGTAGATCTTAGTGTCTGTGCTATTGGTGTTATGTTCAGGAAGTGGTTTCCTGTACCAATTTGTTTAAGGGTATCTTCCTCTTTCTCGTCTAAGAGATTCAGTGTGGCTAGATTTATGTTGAAATGTTTGATACATTTGGATTTGAGTTTTGTGCATGGCGATAGACATGGGTCTATCTGCAGTCTTCTATACACCATCATCCAGTTGTGCCAGCACCATTTGTTGGAGATGCTTTCCTCCTTCCATTGTATACTTTTAGCTGTTTTGTCAAAAATCAGGTATTCGTAGGTGTGTGTGTTAATATCAGGATTTTTTAATTCGATTCCATTAGTCTACCTGTCTATTTTTGTACCAACATCAAGCTGTTTTCAGGACTATAGCTTATATGAGAGCTTGAAGTCAAGGATGGTGATGCCTCCTGAAGTTCCTTTATTGTACAGGGTTGTTTCGGCTATCCTGAGTCTTTTGTTTTTCCACGTAGAGTTGACTTTGTGAAGAATTGTGCTGGGATTTTGATGAGGATTGTATTGAATCTGTAGATTGCATTTGGCAAGATTGCCATTTTTAGTATATTTAATCTATGTATTTCTACATGATATTAATGAAGAACATCCTGTGCCCTAATTTCCCAACAGTGACATGGCATCTCTCTCTGGTGGCTCCTCCCTTTTCTCTCCCAGCATTCTCCTCATCCGGTAGCCCCACCTATAGTTCCTGCCTGGCTACTGGCCAATCAGTGTTTTATTTATCAACCAATAAGAGAAACATATACAGAAGGGCATCCCCCATCATACGACTCTCTTTAGGAAGGGCATGCATTCATATTTGTTTGGATTACTGAAACCCACAGTCTCCATAGCTGCAGAGGCTACTACAGTACACAGAGGGGAATGCAGAAACCACATTCATGACAATAAGGGTGAAATGCTGACAATAGTGTTACTCTCTGCCTTCATTTTTTTTTTAATTTTTCTCTTTCAGTGTTTTGGTTTTATTTTAGACTAATTTTAGTTATTTACTATTTCTGTGACTAAATATCTGCCATGAAGCAACTTGAGCAGGAGGGTTTGGTGTACAATTTGAGAAAGGATGCAGTTCACCACAGCTGGGAGAGAATGGTGGCTAGAGTATGAGGTTTCACCACAGTCAGGAAGCAGAGCCAGAACAGGCAGGGGGCAAGGGGGCAGGCTTCAAGGCTTGCCCTAAACATCACACTTCTCCATCGGGGCTCTAACTCATAAAGGTTCCATATCCTTCCCAAATCTTGCTACCAGTTAAAGACAAATGTACTTACTTTACCCCCTCTTGTCTTCTTGTCCCATTTGCTACTCAGTTTACCCCTTAACTATTAATATTATTAGCTCCAAACCACTCTAAACTACATTTTACCAAACCAGTAGCCTAATATTGCTGTATCTGAACTTTGACTGAAGTAGAATGGAATTACACACATGTCTTCTGCCACAAATTAACCTGGGAACTGCTATGGAATCCTTATATGTTACAGTAGTAAATATCTCTCAAGTAGTGGTGGAGAACACAAATCCAAGTGAATGTAGCTCAAAAGAAGGAAATGCAAAATAAAACAACCAAAAAGTTTTAATTGTGTGAGATGTATGAAAGACATATCCAACCCAAAACATTCAATATAGCAAAAGAAAGAGAGAAAACGATCTCATGCCATGTCTAAATGAGCTCATTCAAGTGCTGGCTAACATAGAGAGCTGAAATGCCAGGGAAGAAAGTTCCCAGTCCCATTTTAAAAGGGATTAGTGACCATGCACAGTACTAACAGAAACAGGTAAACACAGTAAGAAAATCAATTGAGGACCAAGACAAGAACATTGGCAATCTGGATGAAGTGGTCAGAAATTTGAAGGAAATTTCAGCACAGAAACTCAGACTCTGGAAAGGAATCAAAAGAAACAAACAATTGTTCAAAAAAAAGATGCAGGGGATGGAGTCATGGCTCCATGTTTGAGAGCATGTGCTGCTCTTGCAGAGGACCCAAATCCAGTTCCCAGAACCCATGTCTGATAGCTTAGTATATACCTAACCTATACTTTTAGATTCAGGGGACCCACCATCTACTTCTGGCCTCACAGGCAACCGCACTCATGCATACATACTCATGCATAGACACACGTGCACACAAATATTGAAAACCAAATCTTTAAATAAAAAAGGAAACAAACTCCATGGAAAGAATTATCAACAGCCAAGGCACTTCATGACAAGCAAGCAAACACTGCAGAAAACAAAATAATGCCATACTGAGGATAAAAGCAGTCTCATCCTCAAGAGCATAGAGAGAAGACAAGGTGAATAAGGAAGAAGAGAATAAAAATAAAGACAAGAAACAGAAACAAGGAGAAAACACACATGCACACGCACACACACACATGCTTGCACGCTTGCACGTACAGACACACACACACACACACACACACACACACACACACACACACATACACACACACACACACACCAGACAAACCTGAAGTTAACAAGGGAAAACTATCAACAACCTAATGAACAGAACACCAAAACATATAAAATAGCAAATTCCTCTCAATTATAACCCTAAATGTCGATGGACTCAATTTACCATTTAAAAGATTCAAACTATTTGACTTGATTCAAAACATGATCTAAAAGATATTACTAGCTAAAAGCAGCAGCAAAATGAAAAACAAAACACTACAGAGCGTTGAAGGATGGGAATGGAGCTACCAAACAGGCAGAGGCTGAAAAGAAGCTTACATAATGATCCTGGTGTCTAATAAAGTACACTCAAATCAAAACTGGGCACAAGAGGCATAGAAAGTCATTATGTACTAATAGTTAACACTTGTAAATATCTATGTCTGTGATATTAGGCCTTCCTATTCATAAAACAAGCAACAAAGAACATGAAAAGTAACATAGGTCTGGCTACAGTAATAGAAGATGTCAATACAACCCTCATATTTAGAGAGATCTTCCACAGGGGGGAAAAAAATCAGCAAAGAAAGTTCAGATCTAAACTATACATCAGTCACTGTAGCAGATATTTACAGAACATTCCATCCAATTCCTATAGAATACAGGGGCTCACTGATAAAGTGACCACCTCATGGGCCACAAGGCAACCATAGATCTGCACACATATGTAAAGACTGAACAAATACACTTTAATAAACAGTGATCCATTTAAGAAACAAAGAAAGAGCCAGGTATAATCCCAGCAACTTACCAGAACCTCTGGGATATAGCTAAGAGGAAAGTTTTAACATGCACATAAATGTAAAGCCCAGAGATCACAAATAAATAACCTAACAGAGTATTTCAGTGCCGCAGAAAATAAGAACATATCAAACTTAAATGCAGTTGATGGCAAAAATCTAACTTAAAATTAGATCAGACATTAATGAAATGGAGACCAAAAATCAATACATAGAACTAAATAAAGTATTGGTTTTCTGAAAAGATAAATGAAGTTGACAAACCTTTAACCAAACTAACTAAAAGAAAGAGAGAAAATACCCAAAACAAAATTTGAGGTTAAAAAAAAAGAACAAAACAAACAAACAAACAACCCAAACTAGCATTGTAGGGTGGGGGAAGAACCTGAGTGCAGGAAGATTGAGTCAGGGAAAGAATAGAGAAAGAGAGCAAAACAAGAGATACCATAATAGAGAGAGCCATTATAAATTTAAAGAGAAACCTGGAACCAGGGAAAGAAATGCCCAGGGATCACAAAGATGACCCCCAACTAAGAATCTAAGCAACATTGGAGAGGCTACCTTAATTGTCCTTTCCAATAATGAGATTGATGACTACTCTATGTGCCATCCTAGAGCCTTCATCTAGTAGCAGATGGAATCAGAAGCAGAAGCAGACACACACAACTAAACACTGAGCTGAACTCCTGGAATCCAGTTCCAGAAAGGGAGGGGTAATGAGCAAGGGAGTTAAGACCAGGCTGGAGAAACACGCAGAAATGGCTGGCCTGAGAATGTGGGTGCTCAGGGACCTTGGTCTGTTAGCTTGGGAACCAGAATAGGACCAAACCAGGCCCCCCAAAAGTGATGTTAGTTAGGAGGCCTGGGCAGTCTATGAGGTCTCTGGCAGTAAAACCAGTATTTATCCCTAGTACACAAATGGACATTCAGAGCCCATTCCCCATGGAGGGATATTCTTTCAGCCTAGAGACAGATTTTGTGTCTGTGATGTGACAGACTTTGCTGATCTCCTCATGGGAGGCCTCACCCTCCCTGGGGAGTGGAAGGGGGTGAGATGGGAGGCTGGTGGGGGCCATGGGAGGATGGGAGGGAGAGAGAACTGGGATTGGTATGTGAAATAAGATTGTTTCTAATTTAAAAATTTAAAAAAGAAAAAAATTAAAAAACAGAAACTTTAAAGATATTATTATTATAGATTTCAATGAAATCAAGGGAGTCAGGTGACCCGTGCTTCACAAACCTAATTTTCTGAGTTGAATCCCTGGAGCCAGCTATGACCTGAGAACCATATCCTAAAGTTGTCCTTCCTGAACACATATGTCCTGCTGAAATTAAATCAAGATGATATAAATAACTAAATAAAACCTAACAAAGAATAAGATGGAAGTCCTGTTTAAAAATATCTCCCTCAAAATAATACCTGTGACCCTATAAATGAACTGCTCAGTTCTAGCAGACATCCAAAATTGAGGTAATTCTAGTACTTCTGGGAAAATGAGAAATCCACCAAGTTCAATCCCAAGATCGGGATTACCCTGATACTGAAGCTGGATAAGAACACACACATGCACTTGCACGCATGGAGAAAGGGCAGGCTTGAGGTGGAGATGAGGAGGGCTTCAAGCACTCCTAGCTGCCAAGCCATCTCTCCCGCACATGTCACAGTCACTTCATAGTCTGTGGACACTGTATGTGTGGATGTGTGGATATGTGCTCATGAGAATAACAAGGGCCCAAGAGAAGTGGTCCAGAGGTCTCCAGTTGGGCAAAAGGTGAGGGAAAAGAAAATAATGGAATAAATCTAGGAGAGCAGAAGGGATGCTATTTGGGAGGGACAATGGGAACAACAGGAAGGAGGCAGATTAGAGGGGAAGGCCAGCAGGGAAGGGGTGAGCAGGAACAAATAAGCAATTTCCATAGTGAAACCCATCACTATGCGCTAACTTCAGAAGCTACCTTTAAAAAGTATATACAAATGAAAATGTAGACAAGTTATACCAGCAACATAACTACACAAAACAAATAATGAAAAAGTGCTCTCTCTCTTTCTCTCTCTCTCTCTCTCTCTCTCTCTCTCTCTCTCTCTCTCTCTCTCTCGTGTGTGTGTGTGTGTGTGTGTGTGTGTGTGTGTGTGTCTCATTTTAGCGTGTGTGGACATTGCTAACAAAGCATTCGATTTGCTACTGGTTAAAAGATGGGACTTGACTGAGCTTCCCTTAACTTCAGCTTTTGAAATACTGAACTGCTCAAAGCTAAGTAATCCAACAAATATTTATTGTTTTCTTTTTAAAAAAATCACAAACAGTTCTGGGCCCAAAATAGTTAATAATGGAAGGTATTATTTTAGGCAAATGGGTTCATACATATCTTGAAAGTCATTGCTTAAAATGATTTTCAAAACCATCACTGTACATAAAGGGTGAACCAAGTTCCCTAGGAGCCTACCTCTTTGGTTCCCCTGAACTTCCAGAACTCTGTTTTCTAGCTGCTGCTGCCCTTTAAATGCCTGTTGGATTATGTCCTCCTCTGCACAAATGTCCACACATTCTCTTCCTCCCAACTTCAGCATCACCATGGCAACCAGTTTGCTGTAGATGAAGAAGACCTATTTGCCCCATTGAAGTGCAGGTTGAAGCAGCCACCAGGAGGCCAGGTGGCAGAGGAGGAAAAGGACTTTATAGGAGCTGACAAGGGCAGAGAAAGTAAACATTCTTTTGGAGAGTAATCCTACACGAAATCCAGGAGGGAGTCTCCTTAGGCTGTGAAGTGCTCTAAAGTTTGAAAACCTAAATGCTGAATATTTTAGTGATCAAATATAAGGGAACCACATCTAAACTTTTGAAAAGTACTCATCTTGTGGTGAACTAATAGTCCTAGGAAGATGTTGAACCTACAAAAGCTGATAGACTAGTTAGAAATCTAATGATGTAAGAGGTTGGAATAATGCAGGTCAGTAGACAAATTACCTTTAGCTCCCTCAATAGCCATTTATTGCCCATCTCTGTGTGTGACCTAACACCTGTCTCTGTGACTATTAAGTAAATCTTTTGGAATGTATGAACAAACTCCTAGCTTCCACCAACCCCAGAGCTAAGAATGTTGTCAGATACTGCTGAGGCCTATAACAAATTTCTCACATCAGTGTAACTCACCTACTTGATCCCACCCAGCATCCATAAAAGAGGTCTTTGTTCTGTTGATTTTAAAACCTCATGAGATACATAATGGAAACAAAATTGCTTTCTATAATCTTATTTCTAGGTTCATGTTCAGGTTTTGATCATGGTTTTCAAGAGTGCTCAGAATGTAGCGCAGTGTTGAACACCGGCCTAGGATTCACAAGGCACTGTTATTCAAGATGCCATAGTTTATCTTCCTTGATTACTTGATGTTTGAGACAGGGTCTTGCTGTAAGCCCAGACTTGCCTTGAACTCAGTGATTCCCCTGCCTCAGTCTCTCATGTGTTAGCATCACTGGTGTACATCTGCTGCTTTCGTTCCTCAATGACAGCTTGAGCAGGTCTAGAGATGTTAGGAATAGCTTCATCTCGCAGCACCTCGCAGCTGCATGCCATTGATTTTCAGACAGCACTAGAGGCAGCCCATTCTCTGTAGTTGGTAACCAGATATTCTTCCACAAAAGTTCAAAGAATTATTATGTCATCCATGAAATTCATTTATCTCACTAGTTTGTAGCTTGGATTTTTACATTCTCTATCAGGTTTGATGAGCAGAAACTATGTCCTTCCAATATATGCACTTGAGTTACAGGAGTTTTCCTAAATAATATTGTCAGCTGTTTCCCCATTACATTTACTTAATTATATTTAGGAACACAAATTGTGCTTATCTTGGATTTCCTTCACTGTCTCCCATAACTGATCTCTTACCTTTAGTTGTTCATTCATTTTTATTTTGTTTTCTCAGTTTTGTTAGAACCATGTTTATTCTAATTTTCACTGCTTCCAACTTCACAAAATAATTTTAATGAATACTTAGCTAACATAGAGACTTTCTATTGCTTAGTGTTAGAAATTGAAGACAAAATTACATTTTGATATTTTTTTTGGCATTTTCCCTGAAAGTTATATAATATTTTTCAGAACACTCTGAAAATCTGTGTCTAAAAGACCTCAAAATAACAAAACTTTCTTCAAATTTTAAACTTTACTCTTTGTAACTTCATGTGTAGCCATGTTTGAAATGCATTTTCAGCTCAATACTGCTAGATAGGAAGATTATGTATTTGATGATATTCTATTCAAATTATTTCGTCAACATAATATTTGGGACTTTGTTCTTGTGGTCGCCTCTTCTAACTTTCATTGCTGTGTTTATTGTATTATATAACATGCATTTTGAGCAAATGACTGCTGTTTGACTAAATGACACTATCCTACTGCACATGTTTCTTTTTATGTGAGCTTTATTTATCAAACCATCTAGTAGAATCTGAATACTAACAAGTAATGTAGTGATAAAGAATCGTTTTACTTGATTACTCTTAGAATTCCTTTTGAAAATTAATGGACACAGAAGTTTTGTATTAGACTACAACCTCATTCAAGATTCTTTTAGACATCATCAAGAAAATGCATATCAACTCTTCACTTTATGTTATTTCCATGGAGACAGTAGAATAATTTTAAATGATAAATGCTTGAGTTTGTTTCAACTTTAGGCTTTATATACACTGTCAGATGAATTTATTATTATCCTAAGAGCCATATGTGTACATCTAATGAAAGATATCTGAGAAATTTACTGTATGTGTGAGTGCGTGTGTGTGTATAACATCTTTACAATTTTAGTAATTAAGAACCCATTTTACTTTTGTTGTTGCATTTGAAACTGCATTTCCCTATGTTGTTCAGTCTTCTTTGCAACTCTTGGGCTCAAATGGCTTCTGATAGGAACTTACTGTCATGCCTAGCATAGAGTTAATTTCAATGCGTTACTTATAAATGAAAATAAGTTGGTTCAATTATGTCAGTTAAAATGTACTTAAACATAAGTCATAAACATATGTGTAGCATGTATGTTTCCGCCAGCCTGCCAGTCTGGTCCCACAGCCGCATCAGCCCCAAATAACACTCTGAGACTCTGTATTTGATACAATCCTGTTGGCCAGTTACCATTACTGTTTATGGGCTAGCTCTGTCTTAATTATTAACCCATTTCTACTTATCTAAGTATTTCCACGTGGTCGTCTTATCGGGGAGCCGTGGCTGGCGTCCTCCTCCCTCCCTGGGCTACATGTTGACTCCGCCCCCTACTTCCTCTTTCCTCCTCCTGGTCTCCTAGCCCCGCCTATCTTGTTTTCTATTGGCCACAGGGCTTTATTAACCAGTATGAGAAATATATATACAGAATAACATCTCCCATCATCTCCTCTTTTCTGTCTAAAGTAAAAGAAGGGGTTTAACCTTAACATAGCAAAATGTACCATACAACAGTTATCAAATAAGAATCACAGTTAACAATATTTAGTCCATTAACATTTTGTAAGACTTAAAGAAAGTATCATCTATCCTATCTTTGTGAGTCTAAAGTCCTATATGTAACTTATCTTTAATCCTTACTAAGGAAAACTATAATCATAACTACCTGTCTTCAACTCCATCAAAGACCACAGAAAGATAATATATAAACTCTAGAAATGACAGAGACAATTCATTGCCTGGTCAGTCACCCGAAGTTCTTCTGTAAAGTTCCATCTTCAGCCCATAGGCCATAGTGTGTGTCCAGACTCCTCAACAAAGCAGGAAACTTTTCTCTGTGTCCTGTAGACTGTCTGGCTGTCTGGCCGCCTCTTTCATGAAGCAGGAATCCTGTAGCAATGTCCATCTTGAATCAGCAGTCACCTTTTTGTGGGTCCTGCATGTCCAGTTTCTACAACATAAATTCAAACAGTCCAGAAGAGCAGTACCTTGCCCACATGGCTAGTCTTGCCATATTAGAAGCAAACTTCATAACGAGTTTCTTCAATGTCCATCTTCCTTTTTGATGCAGGTGGTATTACCAGGAGCAGTTGTGCCTCACTGTCAAGAAAATCCCTAAACCATTTTAAATGCCATATTCTGTAGGTCTTTGAAAGGTTTGAAGAATGCCTATTCATCTTAAATACATCTCTGCATATCTAGAAATCCTAACTAACTTAACTCCAAGTTTTGACTATCATAGGTAACTCTCTATAATCTGTATTAAATTATACATTACATTTCTAAATGAGCTATATAAACACAATACCTAAACAAAAGGAGAAATATACATATCACAAAATTGACCTTAAATTGTATCAATAAAAGAAAATCCATTCCAAATCAAAGTATTCATTTCCATATATAATTCCCCTTTTCCCTTTAAAAAGATTGCTTTTGGTTATAGCCATTTATAACCAAGCCCATTTAAATGAAAACAAATATTTATAAACAATATTTGGGAATTTGGGCGTCGTTCTTTCCAAACTACTTCCTGCTGGTAGAGGGCGCTGTCATAAGGATCCTAAGAAGACGCAGAAATCTTGGCTGTAGTCTGCAAGGCTTTGTCTCAACAGCTTTGAATGTTGGATCATCTGGGGCACTGTTTCAGGAGGTCTGGCTTGATCAAACCACATAAGTCTGGAAGAAATCCATAGCTTTTTATTTTCTGTGGAAAAAAAATAGAAATCCTTTTCCCCAGTAACTTGTCCTTAGGCTTAAATTTTTGAGTCAAAGCATTTTTAAAACATATAAATTGAATTAATCCAGCAGCATTTCTTTTATTAGTAGTTGTTATTTTCTCAACAATCAAATAATTTAAAGACAACAGAATCGCGTATAGTATCCAAAATTTCTCTGTGTTTTCCATCTTTATGTGGCTTTTTTATTACTCTATTTATTCTATTTCTATTTTTACATATTTTGAGACAGGGTTTCTCTGTGTAACATTTATCTGTCCTGGAATTCATTGCATACCAGGTTTGCTTAGAAATCACAGAGATCTGCTTGCCTCTGTCTGCCGAGTGCTGGGATTAATGGCCTGTGCCATTACATCCATCCATTTTACTTTCTTTTTTCTTTTTTAAACCATAGTATCCTGTTTCTTTTTCTCTCCCAAGCCAGCATATTTTTTAAAACATAGTGTAAACCTTCATTGCAGCTCTTGTACACACCAATGAATTGTTAGCAGAGCTCTTTAAAAGCAAGGCGGCATTTTTGCCGCTTATGCTAATTTTGGAAACCTCCCTTAAAGGAGCCGCGCAACTCTCTGTCTACCACAAAACAAATCCAACCAAGAAAATGCTGCTACTAAGAAGTCTTGCTAGTCTCTGTTCCTTTGTTTCTAAAACATTTCTTAAGCTCTTATTAATTTTAAGTGAAAGTTCTTATAGCCACGTTGGGCGCCATCTGTATCATGTATGTTTCCACCAGCCTGCCAGTCTGGGGCCTCAGCCGCGCCAGCCCCAAATAACATTCAGAGACTCTGTATTTGATTCAATCCTGTTGGCCAGTTACCATTATTGTTTATGGGCTAGCTCTGCCTTAATTATTAACCCATTTCTACTTATCTAAGTATTTCCACGTGGTCGTCTTATGGGGAGCCGTGCTGCATCCTCCTTCCTCCCGGCTACATCTCGACTCCTCCCTACTACTTCCTCTTTCCTCCTTCTAGTCTCCTAGCTCCGCCTATCCAGTTTTCTATTGGCCACAGAGCTTTATTAACCAGTATGAGAAACATATATACAGACTAACATCTCCCATCACATATGCTTAGTATATTTTGTAATAACTACTTAAAACTATTGCTTACTTGAAAAAAATAATATATTATATAACATACATTACAAATCTTGATTATAGGCTAAGACCTAAGGTGGTTTGATCTACTGCCACCACATAAAGTGTTGGTCCTTGTGATATATATATATATATATGTATATGTATCTGTACATGTATATGTACATATATATATATATATATATATATATATATATATATCTGAAACTCAGTGCTGGGGTGCTGTTAACAGGCAGATTGGATCTTTAGTGTCCACTGCTGAAGCAGCCTAGCATAATCAAGGAGCCCCAAGTCCTAGTAAGATAGGAATAACACCCAAGGTTGACCTCTGGCCTCAAAATACACGTGCACAAATGCAACACACACAGAATTATAAAAGTCATTAAGAAAACGCAAGTTCTTTTCTTTAAAATAAAATCTTCTAGTGCCTTACTTTATAGCCAAAACAGTACAGATTTATAAAGGCAACTATCTCAAATGTTAGTTGAAAATAGGGAATAAGTAATTGTTCTTGTTACTGCCAAATGTGCTACCTCCCCAATTCTCAGTGTTATCAACAGGCGCTTTGTATAACACAAGCATCTTCTTCTGCTTAGCAAAGAATTAATGAAGTCCTGACTTCTCAACTAGGACAACAATTTGTGTGGAGAGAGCATGATGAAAGGATGGAGGTGGATTTTCCTCCCCGTCTCTTCATTCTGAATTGTCTTTAGAACAAGAATAAAAGTCCAAAAGCAAGGTTTCTATTTTCTACTTAAAGTAATATCCAAGTCCTATGCTTTCCTGGAACTATAAATAAAGACAGAGCACGTAGACCACGCTTCAATATGACCACATTAACAATTTACAAAACAACCGAAGAGAATGCGAGAGGTCTCGCCCTGTGAGTCAGCCTCTTCTCACCCCTGATTACCATTTACTGAGTCTCAACCTACTACATAATAAAACAGCTGTTAGATCATTTAAAGCAGTCTGGCTGGAAATCCCTGTGTAGTCTTCCTTAAGTGTGGGAACTATAGGTACCCTCAAACACAACTGCTCAGCTTCTGCTTGGAATACTTAGCATATTTCTCTTTTCTTTATAGTTTTAACTGTGTGGGAACATGTGATCAGGGTTCTTTTTATATTCAAAATGGGTCAGCTTGTGTCCAGAAAGTGTCTTATTGTCATGATGTCACCACATCTCAAGATTTGTGACCTTTTGCACCATATGGATTCATGGTAGCCCACAACTTAGTTTGCAGGCCAGAGTGCTTTTGTGCCCCCGCTAGGGGGAATCAAAGGCTTTTGGACTGGAATTTCAAGTACTGATAGATTTGGAAAAACAAAAGGTAATTTTTATATATCCCATGGACCGCCAGATGTCGCAAAGGCATCATTGATGAAGCTGGTTTTCTCCAAAATGTGGCTCTTATATAAGGAATACTATCATTGTGTCTGTGAGTTGCAGAGGCCATAACAGGTCAGTGAAATGTCCTTCAAGCATCTGATTTTTACATTCAAGAGTGGGCCAAGATGAAAAGATAACCACATATCTGACATTGACATTACCACCATTTAGACAACCAATTCATTCGCCTCAGTCAGTGGGATCATCTGGTCCTTTATTACTTTGAAAAATCACAGAAATGATATAGTTTTTCTTTTTCTTAGAAATGATGATTTGGAGTTACAACCTACCACTGTACTTTAGCTGTAATGGACCTGTTTCGAGGAAGCCTGTGAAAACTTTGAAACCAACCCCCCCACACACACACACAAACCCTGAGTGTAAAGCATTTTATGAGATGTTCAAAATTATAATAATGAAAGAAGTGGTGCTGAGTGAATTTCTGCTGAGCCAAACTGTGTGCATAAATTGGCAGTTTAACAAGTAAAACTTGGAAGCAAGCATTTGATGATTGATTTTTTATTGAGACAGAACAAGCATGATAGTGAGTAAAGCGATTTTCCTTATTGAGAGAAAAATATAGTGTTTTTCAACATGTCTCTAGTATGAATGGAAGCCTTGTCAAAAAAAATGGAGCAGCACATAATATCTTTAAAAAGGTGAATTAACATAAGTATATCACTTATTTTATGGAGCAAATTTTACACTTGTCAGTTTTATTCATAATACCATAAAGTTTATATAATAAAGGCAATATTACTACCTTTGTTATGTCCTTTAAGAACTCCAATATTAACTGCTTTGTAAGTAGATTATAAAATATATTCATGTATTCAATGCAGTAATAAAAATTAAGTTCAAAATATGTATTCATGTGTAGATCGTAGGCACCTCCCTGGTAATGTTAACTACTTGAAATACATTATTCAACAAGTAACCTGCTGTATATTTGTTTGTAATAGGCTCTGCCTGACAGTATAAGAACTGTCAAGACAAAAATAAGAAGCATATATCATTCTAACTTAATTATCATTCATCAAAAATCCCCATTGTCTATGTCCTAGGATGATGTAGAAACGTTCTGGTAAACTAAAGTTGTATACAAAATTTTAAACTAAAGTTAATTGAGATCATTCATATATATTTATACATATATATTTCTACTATTTAAATAACATATGCATACATATCAACATGTATATACACATACTATCTGATTTATATCTATTTCTATGTGACATATTAACAACCACATCTATGACAAATAATAAATATGCATTTGTTTATGAGAGTTCTTTCCAAGTTTGTGATTGTACATTTATTTTTCTCCTTGTGTTTTCTGGCTATAATTTTTAATTCTACTTAGCTGTGCACATATGATTTCTTCTCTGTTAAAATGCATTGCAACATAAGGAAGACATAGTTATGCTGTTTTTCTGGGTTTAAATAGGAGGTATTGCATGAATCCATGGCTCCTGTTACATTTGACTGTGTATATCATAGGTTCATGTTGTATGTGAAAGATTATCCGTATTTTATTTTAAGACTTTATGTATATTTAACCTTTAATTTGACTAGCAGGTTGTATGATTTACATAAAAAATAGATCAGCACTGCATTCACAGAATGCTATTGGTATGACATAATCAATCATCTCTAAATGTTAATGGTGTTAAAGAGCAATGAGAACATATGTCTTCTATCTGCAATCCTGTGGATTTGTGGAATTATCTGGGGTGTCTAACTGCATTATATCATGGCCTTTCTCTCTAGTTAAGTATTAGAAGTTTTTGAATGATAGATATAATTCTAATGAAGTTAGGGAATTACATAAATATAAGTACTTCAAAAACATTCAGTTTATCTAATAAGGACCTTGATGTCCTTGTCATTCTTCCAAAAATTATATGGCATATTATATAGTATGGTGTTGAAAATTTTGGGACTTTGTCTCATTTCTTTTCACTATCTTTCAATAAGATATGGCTCTCCTAATTACACCGTGCCCACAATTGGTCAAGGAAATAAAAAGTCAACATGTGAAAGGCAGTATTAAGGAACGAAATAGGATTTCAAATGGTAAAAAAACCCTACTCTGTAACAGCTGTACAGCTGCTTCATCATGTCTTTAAAGATGATGTAACAAGGAATATTTATTTGTTGCTATGTAATTGTTGAATTTATTTTTCAAGCACAAAGTCTGATTATCAAGGAAACTGCATCCCTTTTATCTGAAAAAAGGACATACTGAATCACAGCAGATTTGGTTATTGGAACTATAATATTGTTACCTTGCTTGAAACACATGGTCTCTCCTGATATACAAGGAAAAAAACTGAATCCATTTCAATAAATTAATAGGGATGAGAATCCCAATCCACCCTTCTTTTCAGAGGTTCACATACATTGTAATGAGATGCATTAGGAGTTCTCGTCACTTGAAATCCAAATGAGACCCATTTTGGCTCACACCCTTGACAGTCTCTTTTATACGCATTGCTGTCTCCTGTTCTTGTGTGGGCCTGGTAAAATGCTTCCTTTGTGAGATGCACAGAGACAATATAATGCCACGAAAGACGAAGGTGTCAAAACACAAAGTTAGAGGCAATCTAATCAATGCCTCCTGATTTAGCCTTTGAAGGCTCTCTTCATTAAAACTCTTTAATGGTGAGGCTTATCTTGAGGTAGAGCTGTTACTTAATATTTTTCAGTGTCATTCTTTGGACAGTCATTTGTACCTTTTAAATGTATTTTCACTATTCATTGTTTAGTAAATTGGATGTCTTGTTAGCATGGTGGTGGTATGAATGACTTGCCTCAAAATGATTGAACGTAATACTGTATAAATTCTTGGTAAAATATCCTCCTATCCTTTAATTCCCATCTCTCCTTCCAACAAAATAAAATCTTTATTTATTTTCTTTCTAAATATCAGGTATAGGATGTGATAATTTACATGCCAGAACTAGACATTTAGATGCCTTTCTATAGCCAAGGATCTGCTTGTAAATCTAAAAACAATTCAAGGCAATTAAAATTTCTACTTAATAGGAATTTCTTCCCATTGCCATCTTTTTACTAAATACACCTTTCAAATTAATTTTCTTTTTGTATTGAGCTTTTGAGAAAAAGCAATGTGAATTGCTCTAAACCCTAAATTCTCCACAGTGAGTCTTTGTTTCTTAGTGGGTGTATTAGGAACGTTGAGAGAGACATATAACATCTAATAATTCTAGACAGGTTTGTGAACTTAGGAACTGTGGTCATAAAAGACAGTCTTTGGAAGGATTTTATTTTCTTAAGTGTGAACAAAAGCATATAAAATGGTTTTGACCCTCGGGTTTGCTACTCCCATCCCCCAGCAACGTGTTCACATTTAATAAATGAGAAGCTTATCATTGTGTGCATTTCTTCAGTATGTGGATCAGATAGTATCATATTTGGAAACATATAGAAAATCATTTTGCTAGTACTGTGTGTGTCTACGCTAAGGCTCAGACTTTACATTTGCAATGTGTGTTGGAAGGCCATGTATGTACAACAGTGCACAGGCTTTCAATTTGTATGTATGTTCACAGAATTTGTAATACTTCTTGTAAACAGATTCAACAAACACACGAGCTTTTAGATCAGAGCAGACACAAAAGGCTTAAAATGAACTCTAGGAAATCAGCAGCTGATTTGTTTTTTAATATTCCCAGCTTAAGCGGAAGAAAAAAAATCATAAGAGGCCTTTTCTCTCCTTTCCACCTCAATCTATGGTTATCAGGAAAAATAAATAATATCTAAAGATGAGACAACTAGAGAAGGATAAGCATCACAGAATTTATTCACAGGGTATCTTGAAAATGGAAAAGAATCGGAGCAACTTTGACCTGATTTTTAAATGACTGCTGTGGTGCTTACAGCTGCTCTAGCTTAGTAATTATTTGTGATAGGTTGTTTTTCAGTCCCATATGTATAGGAGCTCCAGGCCCAGCTACCTCATTTGCTGGCACGCAAACAGTTTCTTCCAGGTGCTGAAAATTAAATTTTAATATATTATTTAAATATTAAGAGAATTACTGCTTCAGTAATTTTACTGCTACAGCTGGAACCCAAAGCTCGCCTGTGTAAATGCAGAGTGCTGGGCAGTCTAACATATAGAAGTTCATAGTGACCTTAAAACAGTATTAGTTCATGCCTTTGATGGCCAGTGCCACAATTGGCAATTTATTTTGTATACGGGAACTCTTGGTTTACTTTCCACTCATATCAGTATACTTTACTTTAGTGCAGTCTGTTATTAATAGGTCTTTTTTGTTCTCTAGCTAAAAAGACACAATGATAGCAATGATACAGAAATTTAAGATACTAAAAACCGTGTTGCTTTCCATATCTATATTATTCTGAACTGAAAGAGTATTGATATCTGAATTCTTTTAGTTCATTGGTTTCCACTGTCCAATGACAATTATCTCAAAGTTGTTAAAAAATTATGGATGAAATTAGTAAGAATTTAGTCTTGGAGATATTAAATGCAGAACTCATCACTAACAGGCCTTTTGGAGTTTCTGCCTGCTCAAAATCAATTTAAATGCTATTTAGATGTTAAGATGTCCATTGTGTGGTTAGATTCATAGTAGTAAATTTAGTAATGGAATTCATAAGTGACAATCACTTGTAACAATGCCCTGTGATAAGAAAAAAAAAGCTTGCTTTTTTCTAGGAAGTGCATGTGTTATCATTCCATGGCAAATACATTTACTTGTTCTGGAGCCAGACTGCATAGGCACAGATCTCAGGTCTACCAACATTCGGTTGTGTGATACTGACAGCTGACCCTTCAATATCTCAACTTTCTGATCTACAAAGTGAAGCTTCTTTGTGGTGTTGCTTCAGTGATGATGTGGATTTTTAAATAAAGAAATTCAAACCTGGCTCAAAGTAAGTGCTATGTAGATGCTGGGAATGTGATTACTCATACTTCATAATAGCCATGGTATAGTGTGAGTACATAGTGCAGTGTGAATACATGGGAGTGTGAGACATGGGATAGTGTGAGCACATGATACAGTGTGAGTACACGGGATAGTATAAGTACATGGAATAGTGTGAGACATGGGATAGTGTAAGAACATGGGACAGTGTGAGACATGGGATAGTGTGAAACATGGGATAGTGTGAGCACATGGGATAGAGTGAGCACATGGGATAGAGTGAGACATAGGACAGTGTGAGACATGGGACAGTGTGAGACATGGGATAGAGTGAGACATGGGACAGAGTGATACACAGGACAGTGTGAGACATGGGATAGAGTGAGACATGGGATAGAGTGAGACATGGGACAGTGTGAGACATGGGACAGTGTGAGACATGGGACAGTGTGAGACATGGGACAGTGTGAGACATGTGACAGTGTGAGACATGGGACAGTGTGAGACATGGGATAGTGTGAGACATGGGATAGTGTGAGACATGGGACAGTGTGAGACATGGGATAGAGTGAGACATGGGATAGTGTGAGACATGGGACAGTGTGATACACAGGACAGTGTGAGACATGGGATAGTGTGAGACATGGGATAGAGTGAGACATGGGATAGTGTGAGACATGGGACAGTGTGAGACATGGGATAGAGTGAGACATGGGATAGTGTGAGACATGGGACAGTGTGATACATAGGACAGTGTGAGACATGGGATAGTGTGAGACATGGGACAGTGTGAGACATGGGACAGTGTGAGCACATGAGGTAAGTAAATAAATTTCACTTTTGTGATCCTTGAAAGACTTGCATTTTTTTCAAAACTGCTATTCTTTTGTTTTTGTTTTTGTTATTTTATTTTTATTTTACATGTCGATCCCAGTTCCCACTCCCTCTCCCCCCCTTCACATGCACCCTGACCATCCTCCCCTCCCACCCACCCCCCATTGCACATGTAGGGCAATGCCATCTAGGTGGGAAGTCCTAGTCCCTATTCAAATGACTTAACAGATTTACAAAACTGCTACTCTTAGACAGTTGTATATTTAATCCATTAATACAAATAAACTCCTAACCCTCAGATTTGCTACTTGAAATCATTTATAGTTTAGTTCATGACTCCAGAAAAAGTGTGAAAAACTATAACACATACTGTCAAATAGAGAAATATTTAACAAAATTTTAAGAGGAAGAGTTACATAATTATCCTTTAAACCTCAGAGCACATTTTAAAAACATGAGTAAAAATTTTGTCAGCTGCTTCAATTTTCCTCTCCTAGAGCATAGTTTTAGAAGGTACTTACTTTGAAGTCTTAGCTGCCTTTTAAAAAAATCCAACTGGTTTGTAAAATCACTATATAAAACAGAATTGTGCGAATTATATTCTGAAATTCAAATTCTAAGTACAATGTCATCCTTTTGCTGCAAAGCATGTTTTCTATGTAAGTGACCAGTTTTTTTCTGTCATAAATGAGGTTTGAGATGTCAAAAATCAGTCAAAATGAGTAATTAAAATGTATATTGACTACTTACTATTTGGGGATGGGTGGAGCATAAACAGAACAAGTTGGATAACATTCTTATCTTCATAAAATTTATATTACCAGAAGATCTCAGAAATGTTAATGTAATATCAGGTGGTAATAAAAGGTATGGAGTAAAACACGACACAGAAAGAAGGACATGGGGTGTGTGTGTGTGTGCGTGTGCGTGTAGGCATGCATGTGTGTGGAAGTGGTTATATGAAGTAGAGTAACCAGGGAAGGCATCTATGAGCAAGTGTGAAACCTCAAGAATACATCATGAATGTCTTTGAAATCAGTTTCACACAGCTCCATCATTGTCTAATTATGACTGCACTAAATGAATGGTAGTAGAGAAAGGCAGAAAGGTTGAGCGCAGGATGGGTTGATAAGAAGTCTGTGGAAGAGCATTGAGTTTGAAAGGGTGTGCTCAGACATGTATTTCAAACACTCCCTGATCTCACAGAACATGCTTAAGGTATCTAAAGAGTGGAAATAGAAGTTAGAAGACTGCCATAGTCCCACCTGGAATTGAGTTAATGTTAGGTGGACTTTGGCATCTCTTTTGAAGATTCTGAGTTAAACAACATGAAACCTGTAGCTCAGGGAATTATGGAGAGAAAGGTGTGAAAGCTGCAAACCAGGGTTTTTCTCAAGATCTTGCCCTAAGTAACCATGGGAATAATATGATTTACAGAGAACAGGAACTGAGAAGATGGTTGTGAAGGTAGTGGGACGAGAATTGTCTTTTGGGGATAATACCCTTGAGATGGCTTCAAGGCAGCTAATGAAGCAGGATACTGAATTGGAGGAGTCCCTAAGGCTTAGGACTGTAATATCTAGAAGCTCAGGGAAGGGCCCTGGGAAAGCATGGTCAGTGACATAGAGACCTAACCAATAGAATGTGGCACAAGGAGATACTCTCAGGAAATGAAGGGGTGATGACGTGCAGGGATGCATCCTGAGTGCCCTTTATTTTCATCACCTACATGGCAATACTCACAGCCAATCCCATCTTTGCTTTCTTTTCGTTTCCTTCCACTTTGACTCCTCAGTGTGAATGCTGGCATCATCATCCGCTGACATGCACTTTTCTTTTCCCTGGTTTCTCGTGTGGCTGACCCACATGGTCTCCATAAGAGCTCACAGTGAAGCATAGAGGTGAAAGCATCTAATCTCTTCTTTCCTTTGCTGTCCCACCAGTGTTCCTAGCTGGTCTGGCTTCATCTAGATCTTGCCACCTCCCACAGACCCCAGCCTGCATATTTCCTGTATGTAATGTCATTGATCTTAGTAATTGTTGTTTTTCTTGTAAATACCAGAGGGTGGTGGTGGCAATGATGCTGGTGGTAATAATAATGACGACGACAACAATAATATGTGAGGCTTACCCATCACTCTGTTCCTGGACTTTTGAGTTTGGGTTTTTCTCTTAAAGTAAAATTTGCATCTGCCCTCTCAGAGTTCACACTATCATTCAGTCCTCCTTATCTAATTCTCCAGCCTTCAGAGGATGGGATAGGGAATTGTTTTCTTGGATTTGTCAAAGGCAAATGTGTATATTCTATAGGAAATACTTATATATGTACAATTATTAATCTTTGTGATAAATTATGGGTCAAATGTATTTGTTGACATAATTTCTGCCCATCATGCACTATTAATGTTGTTTCAGAGATAAAAATGTATCCTAAGTTTTTAATAAGTGATTTATTAGCCAGATTTAAGAATATAATCTGTTTATAGACAAGGAATTGCTTTGTGTATTTATAACTATCATTTCTAACTTCATATTTATCTTATATTCAGATGTAGTTACAAATGTTTACATATCATGCAGGATAGACACAATTACTAATGATGAGTCTATATTTAAATTTCCTGAAATAAACAAACTAGGTATTTACAACAAAATTAATTATTTTATGTTTATGTTTTAATTGTAATTTAGTGGATCATAATATAGCTCATTTTTTGCCTGTGACTAAAGCTGTGTACATTTTCTTACTTTCTGAATCAGTATATCCAAAATTGCATTCCAATGTAGAAAAACATACTATGTTAAATGTTTAAGTTCATATTTTATAAGAACAAATTTTAAAAACAAGTTTTCATAAAGAAGCAGCATACTTTTAAACACAAATATTTCAGATGTGAGGCTGGGTGATAGAAGACTCAGCACGGTGTGTCAGGATACATTTGAAAATTTTTATGAAGTAATGGCACTAACAAAGAAAAAGTCAATGTGCTTGATCATAAATTTTTTAAAAGTGGAAAACGTATTCAAGCACAGTCCGTGTTTTAAAAGCACATTCTTGTTTGTTCTTTCACCATAAGGAGGACCAGTATTGTGACCCTGTTTCATAGATTAAGATGTCCCGGTTTAGGAAGGTCACTGAAGGTCTGGGTGCTAGTGGGAAACGTCTGACCCTGTCCTTCTGACTCCAAATCTAGGTCTCCATCCCCTGCCCCACATCACCTTGTATTTTCTATGGCAAATCACCATGCAGCTATGTCTCTGTAGTCGTGGGACACAGTGCAGACTTCAGGAACCAGTGCTTTAGCCTTCCTTTTGGCCTGCTGGATATTTATGGAGCTGATTTACGCCCTGGTGCTAAGTCAGTGATCCACTCTGTATTTGCAGATGTGGGAAATGTAAAGATTGGAAGAAAAACTGGTGCCTTTCTCTGTATTTCCCAAACACTTTCAACAGATGAAGCAAGCTATCCTTTTTCCAACATGACAGTATGGTTCAGTGCTGAGCAGTGTGTGCTGTCACCTCTCCATAGGCACACCTGGGAAGTGCCTCACACCCTTGAAGACAGGGGGGAGTTTCATGGTGGTGACTTGGCTTTTGTAGGGCTTTGCTAGTGGGGTTAGGAGCCCCCTCATCTTGCTTCCTTCCCATGCAGGCTTAGAAGTCTTGGTTACTGAGAGATAAAATGGAGTTCTGCCTCATTTCTCACTATCTAATTTCTCTTCCTTACCATACCGCTTATCATCACAGATTGTAAGGCAACCTGTGTGGGCTGGGGAAATGGCTCAGTGAGTAAAATGCTTGCCACACAAGTGTGAGGGCCTGAGTTCACAGCTTTGAGCTCAAGCAGAGGACAGTTCAGCACGTTTGTAATTCCAGTACTATAATACAGGAATTGGCTTGTTGGCCAGTCAGTAAGTATAGTCTAACCAGAAAGTTCCAGGCCATTGAGAAAACACATGGCTGAAAAACAAATCTGATTTTTCCTGAAAAATAACAACCAAGGTTGTCTTCTGGCTTCCACGCACATGCACACATAATTATACAACCACATTTACACACATGTATAAATATCCCATGCACACATACATATGAACACAAGTGTACAGCACACACACACACACACACACACACACACACACCTACCTGTCTTTTGCTAGGCATGATGTCCCATACCTGTAATCTCAGCACTTGAAGCCTAAGCAGGAGAGTTGCTAAGAGCCAGCTTAATCTACATAGTAATACCCTAACTCACAACTATAGCACTAAGAAGTCTAAGAGATATGTGACCAATTGTTGAGTGTAAGGTGACCTCTCTAAACACGTTGAATGTATTCCTTCTCTTCTAAAGGGATGCTTCTAGTCTGTGCTTCTTCTTTCAAAAATTGTTCATTTTGTCATTTCAAGAAAGTGAAGAAAACATAGTGCCCTACCTAAGAGGCAAGTCAGGCCTCCATAAGGAAATTTGAGAGTGTGGTTTTGTGTCTTTTAGATCCCACAGGGTGAGTATTCCCAGCTATGCCTCCAGGGTATGTGCATACTGGCTGGCCAGTCTTTGGGAGCCCTATGCCACTGGTGAACTCTGAAGTCCTTTGGGATCTGTGGTCTTCACTGTAGATTGTTCTGATGAAACAAGTTGTAAAATACTGAAGGGAAGCAATGTTCCCTCCTCAATAGTCCCTGCAGTGTTTGTATTTGAGGGTTCTTATTAGTATGTGTTTAAGAGAGTGTCTGAGTGTGTGAGTACAAGAAGAAGTGAGTGTGAGTGTATGTATGTGTGATAGAGTGTATGTGTGTGTATGAATGTGTGTGTGTGAGAGAGAGTGTGAGTACGAGAATATGTCAGTGTGTATGTGTGAGTGTGTGAATGTGTGAGTGTGTGAATGTGTGTGTATTAGTGTATATGAGTGTGAGTGCGTTGTGTGTGAATATGAGTGTGAGTATGTGTGAGAGTGTGTGTGTATATGTGTGTAAGAAAGTATGTGTGTGTGTGAATGTGTATGTGTGTGGGTGAGTGTGTTAGAAAATATCATACTCATTTTCAGTAAAAAATATTTCAAGAGGTTTAGTAGCAAAACCTGGAATGAAAATGTAATATTTATGTCTTGTACTAGAATAACAATTGTTATATAAAAGTAAAAGTTTAAGGGATACTCTCTCAGGCTAGACACACAAAGGAGGACCTACGCCTGCTCCAAATGATATGACAGACTTTGAATATCCCTTATGGAAGGACTCACCCTCCCTGGGGAGCAGAAAGGGGATAGGATGGGGTTGAGAGAGGACAAGGGAGGAGTGGAGGGTGTGGGAACTGGGATTGACATGTAAAACAAGCTTGCTTCAAATTTAAATACGTAAAAGTGAAAGTTTAGAAATTCATAATTTCTGCTTATGAATATAATATATCATATTTTATCATGTTTTACTTTCAACACAAACTTCCTAGTGTTATCAATGTAAAAGTCGTATTTAACATGGAAAGAAAACATGTATTATAAACAAAAGTTGCCATGTGAATTCACTTTAACCTTCTCATTAATGTGTGTGGTAAAAATCTTAAAAATAAGAACAATTTCCTCTAGAGAAACTCAAAATACAAATCTCTTTGCTCAATTTTATCACTGAATTTTTAAAAGTAGGGCGTTTACCAGTAAATATGAAAAAGCTAAATATACTTTGAGATATAGCAGTCAGTCACAGATATTAAAGATCTACATAGTACTAACAATAAAGTTAAAGGAATAAAACAATGTGGCATGTATTTAATGACCTTTTAAATATGACAATACATTATGTCAGGTCCTTAAAGCTTTCCAATGGTACAGAGCCATCCATTGTCCTCTAAGCCAGACATGGTGTGACCTGGAGAAACAATAATTAATACAATTGGAATTATATAGTCAGGAATAAATTAAGTGTAAGAATTGTAATTTATATCACATATTGAATATTTATATTTCCCTTAAATAGCAATGACTTGGTTGGGGTTTGAAAGCCACGGATCTCTAAGATGGTAGTAGAGTATAAAAGTTATGTTCACCAGCCGCCCCTTTCTCATGCTCAGTAATTAAACATGGCTACGGGCATTTTTATCCTCAGAGATTTACCAACTGCTATAGCATTCAACATTTATAGACGAGCTTCTACACCTGCTTTTTTTATTTAATGAAATAACCACATATCACAGCAGCTTGAAGTGTTTTCTTTAAAAGAAAAAAAAAAGTTTCCCTCTAGGCCTTTGGTTTTTAGCAGATATAAAGCCACTATCATTAGCCCACCATCCGTTTTAATTTGAAATCCTAAGAACAAAAGTCATTAATAAGTCCTTTGTTATGGGTTTTAAAAAGAAGACGCCTTTTTAGTATTTGTATGTCATCATGCCAGGCCTAGAAAATTAGGCTAATTTATTATTTAAAACACTGGTGGGATTCCTAATTGCATTCATCATTAGATATGACACGTTTAGAACTGAGAACCATATCCAGTGAGAATTTTCCAGTTTGAATTTTGAAATAAAAATATTTTTCAAGAGATCCCTAGCTATTGCCTGTTTCCATGGTAACAGTCCTATTTGTCTGAGAGCTCTGTCCGCTGCCAATGAGAGAGAGAGCAACGTCAACTAAACATACGAATACATCAAAGACAAATTCATATGCTCAATCTGATCAGCTCAATTAATGTAAGAACAGAAGCTGAAGCGGGTTAAAAGAGGGCACCCATTCAGGAGAGATGAAGCCCCTTTTAGCAGAATATACACGCGGGCCTTTTGGGGGAGGAATTTAGCACACTGTCAAAAACATTATCAGAGAAAGAAAGTAGTAGGCCTCCTACACCTAACAGATACGAAGCTGTCAGACAAAGAATAGCACTATTCATTAAATGACACTTATTTTCTCCCACTTTACAAGAAGACAGCGAACAAAACAAGCAGGGAGCAGCTGAGAAAGACACTTTTTTCTTTTGGTAGTGATGATAGACATGCAGCAATTATGGTGATAACTAAGGAATACTAAACAAGAGGCCAACCTCCATTCTGTTTATCACCTTAAATTTTATGTTACTAAATTTGCATGCATCTCCCGTTTTGTTTTATTATTTATGTCAGAGAGAAATTAGATGCCTTTGTTTCTAGCACAGTGCCTCGAGTTTGGTGTAGCACACCTCTAAACTCGGAGTTCTCTCACTCTTCTTGTTAATCGGCCATATGAAGTTGAAATCCTTCTCAAGTGCGACACGGCAAAGCACAGCACAGCTGCTATGGCGGGGGCATTCTATGACACTTCTGCGCATTTTTTGGATACAGTAAAGTAGCATGAATTGCCACCTTCGCTCTCCTGCATTATTTTACACAGTGCAGTGTGTTTCAATGGGTATGTGTCTGTGCTTAACGCACCCATGCTTTTTCTTTTCTTTTTTTTTTTTTTTTTTTTTTGCAGCTGTAGTTGGTACATAGCAGGAAAACCTTCTTCTGGGGTCTGTAACAGGTACAGGCACAACTGGGAGTTCCCCTGGGATGGCTGCCTTTTACGAATCTTATGCTTAAAACACGATGATCTGATTTAAGGTCCATTATCAATAGTCTGCTACTTATGTCTGATGATCGTGGACTGATTGATACTGACTTTGTAGCCATGTGCTCCGTAATATGCCGTCAGGAAATGCTGACAGATGCAATGAAGAACAATAAATGTGGGGCAGCCATAATGTAAAGGTCCGGCTGGGCTGTATGAAAACTGATAGCTAGGATATTGGCTCCTGTGTTACCGTATACACCAGTCCCGTTGAGAGTTTAGCTGGTGAGTGAATTAAAATGGTCTCCTGATACCCAGAAGTGGCAGGGGGGAAAAATCATTTAAGGAATTGCCGACTTTGCCAAAACATTGTTTCATAAGAACCCAGCCAAGATTAAAAACAAAAAATACTCTTGTACTCAAAAATCTGGGCAGCCTGGCACATCTGAAAAAGTATTGATTAAAAGTCAATACATAAAAGAGCACTGTATCCACTCTTTATGATACTTAATTCGTTTGTATAAAATTGTATGACAAGACATTTCACTAGCACATTCCTTTTTAAATGTATGGCATCTGATACTCTTTAAAAATTTCTTGATCATCAAGTGGCTACATGAATCTGGCTGGCATTTTGCCAGTCCAGATTTTTAATAAATGACTGGGATGAGAAATCAATTTATTCATAGCAGGTTATTCTCTTCCCTTAATGAAAAAGTAGCTCTCACAGTTAACTTAGACTGTAACTTAGTTTTTCATCTTCCACTTCTTGCTTACATGTTACTTTATACATACTATTTGTATTATTACATATCACCTGGTAAGTCATGGTATTTAAAGGTATGGTCAACATTTCAAGATTGATGTCTCAAATAACAAAGACTCCTAATGCATTCTAACATGTCATTTTGTCCCAAATGCATAATAATCAATTATTATATCACTTTAGAAATGAACAAAAAAAGCTGATTTTTGTCTTCAAAAATGTTTATTTAACTAAAAATATATAAGATGTAATAAATATATGTACAATTTAAAATGTTGACTTTCTGGTGGTATCTACATGTATTGGTATTTGATTAAGTTGAAAACCTCCTTAATATTTCCATACATACCTTCCAAAAACAGCAAATAACAATCTTCTTTGTTTACAAATTATTTTTGCAAGATGCTGGAGACTATGATTTGACTTGAAAAAAAGAAAATACTATTTTTAAAAATAATCTGATGAGGTAAACTTATTCTTTGCTTCAAGTCTTTTTCTGGTATTAACTTGACACATTTAATATGACATTCAAAAATAAAAATTTTAAATGATATTTGAAGGATGTTATCTTCTGGGAGTATGCTAAGAAAATTATTGATAAAAATTTCATAACTATTATTGTATAAATTCAAGAGCATGATTTTAATACTACTATATCTTTGACAAAACAGATCAAGGCCTCATTATGGTGATGTTTAGGCCTAGTTTAGAAGTCTTCCGTGGAGCCTGTTTAGCACGCAAAATATTGACACAATAGACAATAATGGTTCCTTTGGAGCCATTAGGGCCCATCATGTCAGGGCATGTTCAGGCGTTTCCTAGCAGGTAGCACATAGATTCTTGTCATAATAAATCATAACAAGTCCAAAGGAATGATTATTATTTAATGGATTATAACATTCTTGGGAATTTTATAATTTATAAGTTATTACATATAGAACATATTATCACCAATGTGAATTTTAAATAATGCATTAATTTTATGCTGCTAACAAATAAACATTTTATGCATATATGTACCAAATTACATTATAGACAAGCTAGACCACATGCAGTTATTCATACTTGTCCCTGTCTGGGAACTTAAGTCCATACTGATTGTTATGAATATTCATAAAGAAAAATTCATTTTAAGCCTTATACCTTTCATGCTATGAGTGAGCTGGAAGCAAAATTTTAAGCACCCATGGCATAGACATTTGAAAGTAGATGCTCCTGGCAGGGAGGTGACACTGGCTGTGTGGGGCAGGAGCACTGGTGGGCACCCATCTAATTAGACCCTTTGTGTGGTCTGGTTAGCTAAGGCAGAATTTGGGGGTTTTGCTAATGGAATCATTTGAAAAAAAACCTAATTCCCCTCAAAGTTTCAATTGTTTATCAAGTAAAGCATTTTTTTTTAAATCTACACGGACAAATTCTTTGGTAGTTGTAGGTAATTCCAGTACCTGAAACCTAAATGATGAAGAGATCGACGTTGGATTGGCATGTAAAGAAAACATCATGCTTTGTCTTCTCATGGGATAGTTTTATTGTGTTGAGACTAAAGACAAATAGAAAATGTATTATTCGACATGGCAAGCCATTGGATTTTCATAAAGAGAAAAACTATGTGTAGTGACAGCTTTGGATCTTGAAGACTTCCTGAAAAAGCTTAAGTTCAGTTTTAGAGGCTGTTAGTGTGCTGTCTGTGGGTCAGTAGCCATGCACAGGAGTTCTGTCAAGGATTTTCACTGCATCGTGTTTCTGTGGGACATGTAAAGAGCGTCACTTTGAATTTTCATTCAAATAGTATAAATTCAGCTTATTCTTCCGAACTTTAAAGGAATTTAGATCCCAACCAGATGATGCAGAAGGAAGCTGTTCTCTGGCTTTCGTTAGTTATCAGTTTAATTCCCCATAGTCTTTTGAGATTTTGGTGGCAAGCAATACCATAAACTAAAAAACTAAGCAAAACTAACGAATGGAATAAAGCAAAGCCAAGACAAAGTGATTACTCTGATGCAGAAAACTTCTTTTACTCTTATTGTTCATGTCTCACAGCCCCAGACGGGGTCAAGGGAGCTCCTGTGCCTGCAACACTTCTCTGGCATAACCGTCTTGCACACTGGAGGTCACCCTTGCTACTTACAAGTTTTCTACAATTTCACAAAACAAAAGTGGGTCTTGCATATTTTAAATGTGCACTATAGTTTTTGAGATATTTTGCTATAAACATATGGATAGACTGTGCTTTCCATGTATAGCTAGTCATATTAAATGCAATTAAGAAACCCATTATGAGAATCTTATGGTTGTCTGATTAAATAACCAAATGACAAGAAGCTTTTCAAAGTGAGCCTGGAAGCTTTCATTTTATGTGGCATATAGATTTCTAAATTCCTTTCAGATTGTCACACAAAGTTCTAGGGACATTGTATGTGTTGTTCATTCGGTAGTTTGTCAGATCTGTTTACTACCTCATCCTTGGTATAACCCTAGTCAGTTCTTATGACATTGGTAGATTACTTATGTGACAATTATTTTCCACACTATATTGTAGTATTCTGAATAGTTGACCAAGTTCTACTGTTTTTTTCCTTACCACATTAGTTCTAGTCCATTGCAAACCAAATATAATAATGTAATATTATAATTTCTTTTTAAAAATCTACTTAACAAAGTGTGTGTGTGTGTGTGTGTGTGTGTGTGTGTGTGTGTGTGTGTGTGTGTGTTCTTAAATACTTATTGATGAAACCCTGTCTTGTGCATCTCAGTTTCCAGAGAAACAAAACTTAGGAGTGGTATTTTTGGTCTACATCTTGAAGCAGTTTAAACTAAGGGCAAAGATAGAGTATGATTGGAATTTGGGATTTTGGCAAGAAGAATGGGAAAATGGGACCTTTGTCATCTGGCATTGTAAAACAAAAACAAAAACAAAAAGAGCAAAGCAAAAAAAAAAAAGGGGGGAGCAAAGTTTTGCAAAAGAAAAAATAAATAAGACATAATACAAAATAATATTGTATTTTAGGTGTTTTTCTGAAAGTCTGAATAAGGAAAACATGAATATTTGTGATACATATTAACTTATAATAAACAGCCCCCTTTATCACACCTTTAAATTTATTATTAAAATACATATACCCAATTTCATCAAGCTTAGCAAGCTGTAACTGTCATCTCTCATAGTGGTCATAGGCCAGATGTGACATAAAATGTGGGAAGATGATCTTAAAGATTTGTATGAGGTAAGGAAACCAAAGCAGTAGATGGCAGGCCCACTGCCACACCCTCAGTTAAACAGTATCTAGGGATATTTGTCCAGTAACAAAGCTCTATCCTTTGTGTGCTGTTTGTGCTGTGTGAGGCTCTATCTTCTCTCCTGGTGGATCTTTGTTGAGCCATTCATTGGAGAGACTCCATGGGCTCTGCAGCAAGGCGGGGATGCTCAGCATGTACAAAGAACAGTAGCCCACATAACAGCTTTCTCTCCTTGATTCCAGCCATGACTGGCCTCTGCCTGAAATCTCTCTGTGCAGGCTTGGCATCTGATTTGTTGATGGCTCAACATGTTTCCCCAAAGCCTTTCTCAGTTGTTCCTGCTTTCACATACAACTCTCTTTTCCATACAACATCAACACTGAGTTTATCATTCATTGTGGATTTAATACATACATTTTTAAGTTTTTAAGCAGAACTGTGTTTCTCATTGTTATCAGCCAGTACATTTGTGTGACTGGTTGTAGTGAGAGCTGTCCTTTTATACTGGAATCTTCACTGCACCAAGGTCATTAGACCATTAACAGCTGGAAGTAATCTCTCCTCCCTCCCCTGAACTCTTGAGCACCTCTTTTGTATAGCTTCTATGACCCTTGTTACTTCATACTTTGAATTAACAATTATTGGAGAATGATTTATTTCCTCTGCTAAGATGAAAATCTCTTGAACACAGAACTATGTCATATACATCCCATAACATCAGCAGAGCTCATAGCATGTCTCCAAGTAAAAACTTCAGCTCCTTGGGTCTCAGAATGTATCTCAGGTAGTACAGTGCTTGCCTAGCATACAGAAAGCCTTGAGCTCACTCCCCAACACTGTATATACCTGGTACAGTACTGTATGTTTATAATCCCAACATCCAGGAGACAGATATTTAAGGTCATCCTTGGCTGTATAGTAAGTTCAAAGCTAGCTTGGGATACATGAAACTCCGTTTCAACTAAAACAAAACAAAACAAACAAACAAAAAACTCAGCAAACTGACTACTTATTAAATGCCTTGAGATGCACACAGTGATAATTGCCAAGGATGCTATAACAGAGAGTATAGTGTTTATAGAATCAAGAAGCTACAGTACCATGGGTAACAGAGAATGCATGCGAATAATGCCCAGAAGATCAGAAGAGAGTGAATGGAGGGGTCATTCACTGAGTTATCGCTAGGAATGGACATAGCTACTTTCAGACTTCTAGGTGAAGATTGGCAGTGTGATATCTCTTGCCTTAACTCTTAATTTCAGTGCAGTTTGTGGCAAAGTGTTCTTCCTTTGGGTGGATAAAAGAACCTGAATGGAAGACTTTCTTCAAGTCTCCAGCCAGAAGGAACAATGTCTGGAAGACTGCAGGAGGTGCAGAACAGATGTCAGGTTAGATGGAAGGAGACTATGGACAGGGCTGGCTCTCGTACTTGTTAAGGCGATAAGTGAAAGAAGGAATGAATAAGGCAATGCTGTTTACTTGTTTTTTAAGGGAGCAAACCAAATAGTAAACAATCCCATACCAAAATACAAGTGTTATTTATGTTGAGCTGAGAGTGTTGAATTCTTATTTAGAATGATTCATGAATCAATTCTAGAAAATGTTTATGTTTATATTTATCTTCATGAATCTATACACTATTATGCTTTAAATATCATCGCCCATAGCAATAACAAAAACAAATGTCATTCATTTCAGGAATTTACTATATATGTTCACTTTCGTCTGACGGCTGCTTGATCTTTTATACCAATACTAGACTCAAAGATCCCAGATAGCCTACATTTAACCCCTCCCCAAAAAGTGTTTATATTCTAATTTTTATTTATTTTAGGTAAGAAATAAATTTTCACATATCATAGATATAAAGTGCTGTGTTAAATTCCGAGGACTTCTAGAGTGACTATTTCTGCAGTGTCAGAAGCCACACTGGCCTGCTTTTAGCAGATAGATACTCTTGGTAAATGTGTGTAGAATTTCACTTCACTTTCTCATAAACAATGTCTGGAAGTATCTTGTGTTTAGCAATATTGAAAGATTTGTTACAGAAAAATCCCTTGAAATCTCCATCACACACTCCCAAATAATTTCCTATACTATTTCTGGTATAATCAACAGTAATTTTATTCTTAGGCACTCACTGAAGAAGTACCTCTCAAATCTAATCAGTAAGGATTTCCTAAGAGTTGGGTTCCACAAAGTACAATAGAAAAATTTTTTAAAAGAAAAATTTTTAAAAAGAAAATGAATGAGAGAGGACTGGTCCTGCTTCCTGTTACCATAAGCCACTGTTTAGTTGCTGTACATGTTTGTCCCTCAGTGGTTCACACACTAGAGGCTTCATCCTTCATCTTTAGCATGGCAATGGTGGAACCTTTCTAGGAAGAACTTACTGAAGGTACTTGGTTATTGAGGTCACTTCCCTGGAAAGAATTACTGTCTTTTTGTTGGTTTTCAGTTAGTTTCAGCAATACGGAATTACTACAAAGAGCAGTGCTGGCCCTTTCCCACTCTCTGTTTTCCCACCTCTCCAGCCGATTGTTGTTACAAACATTCCTACCACAATGCTGTCCAACACGATGCCACAGTCAAGGGGACCATCACCCTTGACTGAGTGGGAATAGATTCTATGCTCTTTAACATCCAAAATGTGAACTATATAAGTAGTTTTTTGTTGTTGTTTTGTTTTGTTTTTTGTACATTGCTCATCATTGTTAAAACAATAGTAAAAAGACTAGCATACCATCCTGGACAGAAAAAAAAATGATGAAAATATAATCTACCCCACATTTTAATTGGATTGTTTGGTGTTTTTGTGACTAGCTTTTTGAGTTCTTTGTGTATTTTGGAAATCAGATGTGGGGTTGGTGAATTTTTTTCCCATTCTGTGGGCTGTTGTTTTGTCATGTTGACTGTGTCCTTTACCTTACAGAAGCTTCTCTGTTTCTGAGGTCCCATTTATTAATTGTCCATCTCAATGTCTGTGCTACTGGTATTATGTTCAGGAAGTGGTCCCCTGTATCAATTTGTTCAAGGGTACCTCCCACTTTCTATTCTAAGACATTCAGTGTGGCTGGATTTATGTTAAGGTCTTTGATCCATTTGGACTTATGTTTCATGCATGACAATAGGTAAGGATATATCTGCAATCTTCTATATGTCAGCATCCAGTTATGCCAGCACCATTTGTTGAAGATGCTTTCTTTTTTCCATTGTATTAAAAAGTGGGATACAGAACTAAATAGAGAATTCTCAATAGTGGAATCTAAAATGGCTGAAAGACACTTAAGAAATTGCTTAACATCCTTAGCCAACAGGGAAATGCAAATCAAAACAACTCTGAGATACCATCTTACACCTGCCAGAATGGCTAAATTCAAAAACACCAATGACAGTTTTAGGCTGGAGAAGTTGTGGAGAAAGAGAAACACTCCTCCACTGCTAGTGAGAATGCAAACTTGTATAGCCACTTTGGAAATCAGTGTGGCAGTTTCTCAGGAAAATGGGAATCAGTCTACCTCAAGATCCAGTAATTCCACTCTTGGGCATATACCCAAAAAATACACATTCATACAACAAGGACATCTGTTCAACTATGTTCGTAGCAGCATTATTTGTAATAGCCAGAACCTGGAAGCAACCTAAATGCCCCTCAACTTAAGAGTGGATGAAGAAAATGTGGTACATTTACACAATGAAATACTACTCAGTGGAAAAAAACAGTGGAATCTTGAAACTCGCAGGCAAATGGATGGAACTGTAAGAAACCATCTTGAATGAGGTAACCGAGTCACAAACAGACAAACACGGTATGTACTCACTCATATATGGATTTTAAAAATAAAGCAATGGATCGCCAGCCTACAATCCACACTGCCAGAGAAGCTAGGAAACAAGGAGGACCCAAAGAGGAGATATACATTGTCCCTCACAGAAGGGGAAAGGGACAAGATCTTCTGAACAAATTGGGAGCAGGGGTGTGGGAGGGATGAAACAGAGGGAGAGAAGAATTGGGGGGAAGAGAACATGAAGGATCAAAAAAAAAAAAAAACTGAGTTGGGGGAAGAATAGAGGAGAGCAAGGAAAGAGATACCATAATAGAGGGATCCATTATAGGTTTAAAGAGAAATCTGGCCCTAGGGAAATGTTCAGAGATCTACAAGGATGACCCCAACTAAGAATCTAAGCAATAGTGGAGAAATGCCCTTCTTCTATAATGAGATTGATGACTACCTTATATGCCATCCTAGAGCCTTCATCCAGTAACCATTGGAAGTAGAAGCAGACACGCACAGCTAAAAATTTAGCTGAACTCCTGGAATCCAGTTGTAGAGAGGGAGGAGTGATGAGCAAAGGGGTCATGACCATGCTGGAGAAGCCCACAGAAACAGCTGACCTGAGCAAACTAGAGCACACGGATCCCAGTCCTAAAGCTGGGGAACTAGCATTTGACAGAACCAAGCCTCCCAAATGTGGGTGTCAGTTAGGAGACCTGGACAGTCTATGGGACTTCTGACAGTAGGACCAGTATTTATCCCTAGTGACCAAATGGACTTTGGGAGCCCATTCCCCATGGAGGGACACCTTTCAGCCTAGAGACACAGGGGAGGGCCTAGGCTTCTGCCCAAAATACAACAGACTCTGATGATCCCCCATGAGAGGCCTCACCCTCCCTGGGGAGTGGATGGGGATAGGGTGGGGCAGTCAGTGGTGGCATGTGAGGATGAAAGGGAGAAAGAACTGGGATTGACATGTAAAATAAGATTGTTTCTAAATTAAATAAATCAATTAAAACATTTATAAAATGAAAAAAAGAAAATATAATCTACCCATTATAAAAGCTAAACCTGACACAATTCCATGCACCTACAGAGGAGGCCAGTCTCTCATTTGTGCTGGCATAAGTATAGTTCAATCTGAACTATAGTGGACCTGAAATTTGTGGAATTTGAAACTTCATCCAAATGAGTGAAGCTTTTAGGACTGGTTCTCAGCACAGAGCAAATGATGGGAAGGATTGAAATACTGAAAAACTCCTGGCACTCTGAAAGACCATTAATGAAACACTTAGCTGAAGTGGCAAATAAGACTGGAAAGAGGTTAGAACCAAATTCCAGCACCTGATGTAGGATTGGCACATGCCTTGAGTCCCGGCACTCGGGAGGTAGCATCCTGTTGATGTCTGTGAGTTCGAGACTAGCCTGGTCTGTATAGCAAATTCCAGGTGAGCTAGACCTATGTAGTGAGACTTTATACCAAAAACAAAACAAAACAAAACAGGGAGGAAGGAAAGCAGGAAGGAAGGAAGGGAGAAAGGAAGGGAGAAAGGAAGGGAGGGAGGGAGAAAAGAAGGAAGGAAGGAAGGAAGGAAGGAAGGAAGGAAGGAAGGAAGGAAGGAAGGAAGGAAGAGCGAGCTAAGTAACCATAGACTTGCCATTCACAGTAAATACTACCCTTTTCAGTCATTAGGTGTTGAGGTGTTGTGGCACAGTGACCAGGATTAGGGCCTGTTTAAAATCTGAATTTTATCCTGTCAGTTGTAGGGACATCATGTAAGAAAGGGGCAGGAACGGCTTTGCTGAGGTACTTTAATGGTGCCAAGGCTCCAGTGAGAAGCCAGGTCAAAACATGGCATCAGTCTGTCTGGCCAGGGGAAGAAGACAGGAGTTTCCAATGCACTTAATGCACAGTACTTTAATGTCTGTTCTCTTCACTGCCTAAATCTGCAGCTCTGTACTCCTACTGTGTATTTGTGAATGGAAAGGAGAGTTGGCTCGTGACTCTCAGCAGCAACTAAAGGAATAAACACTCTCTGGAATTTTGATGAAATGTATCTAAGCTGTAACAAGATCTGTTAAACTCATTATCCATATCACAAGAGAGTAAGTAGCATCTTTTACAGTCGTCCATGAAAGTGAATACGGATATATAAGCTGCAGCCTCATCATGGACCTACTTCAGAACACCTAGAAAGAAGTCAAGATGTCTCCATCTGTAATCATCTCTATACAAATTTGGATGCTTAATGAAGTCTGAGAACTCTTACTGCAATTTTTCTTTCTATTGTGCTTTCTTGCCTTATTATTAAGGCAATTAATCACATGAAAAAATTATGGAAATGACTGGTGGCTACAGCATTCAGCCTTGAGGATTTGTATCAGTATTGGCAGTGTCTTTGATAAATTCCCTTTAATATTTCTGAATTTTCTCAAAATGATCCAACAAAGGCTATTCGGGGGGACATGGTTTAAGTACTTTACTGTGTTGAACTGGGTCTGGTGCTAATAGGAAATTTGCATGTCTGGACAGGATTCCTAGCTTTCTGGGTAGGTAAGTTATCCCAAATTCTTCTCGTGGGGTGTTTACTGTGGTAATTATTTGATATTGTTCTAGAATTTTTCAAATCATTTTTTACACAAAATAATTTTTATGGTTTTTTTTTTGTATGTTTTCTTGCTTTGGTTTTTCAAGACAGGCTTTATCTATGTGTTCCTGGCTGTCATGGAACTCACCTTGTAGACAAGGCTGGCATCGAACTCACTAAAATCTGCCTGCCTCTGCCTCCTGATATGTATTTGCCATCTTCTGGGTTCAAGAGCTGATACTGTATGATGGTTAATACTTTTAATACCTATTGATCTGGACAAATTGAAAGGGAAATAAAATGCAAATGTATATTTCATTTGTTGGGATTGGTGATCTTGTTAATTTTCTAGAAAATAAGCCTTCAATTTTATGTCACATTGCCTGGTTTTATCTTTAAATATAGGCAATGTTAGCCAGTATATATAAAACCCAGTCATGTGATCTATTATTTGCATACTATTTAAATTTCACCAGTATTTTATTTTGTTCATCATTTTTTTGTTACAGTTTTTAAAGCATTAATTTCCTAAGGCTACTGGAGGGGTGAAAAATGGTTCACATGGAATATAATAATGTCCACCTTTTCCCAATAGGCAAGAAATAGCTAAGCATATAATATAGTAATTTCATTATGACAAGCTCTCTGTCATCTGTTTACAATTAGGAGTGATGTCAGGCTTTGCCATCAGATCTGTCTCAAGCACCATCTAAATCCCTCAGTCTCCTCAGTGGCTCCTATCTGGTACCTGCATAATCACTTTTCACGTGTGCAAGTGAGTCACTGAGTCTTGCCAGTGATAGTCATGAAACACATTTTAATTGAGTTTGGCATGTCAAAGCCCTTTCTTGGGTTTTATGTTTGATGTACCCTGCCACATTTTCAATAAATGAAAAGCTGCCTCCTTGCATATTTATTACACACTCTCAGTTAGTGCAGTTTTGTTACACAAGCAGTTGCCTTATTGTTTTTTACACCTGCACTTTGATATCGCAGTGACTCATTGTCAATCAGCACAGTGTGTCAGAAGTGACACAGCTAATGAGCACACAGTCGCCTCAGTTCAGGTTGCACTGTGAAAGCTTGCTAGGGAATAGACTGTAAAAGTTGGGGGAGGGTTCTGACATTTTATAAATGTCATGTGTCAATCCTACACTGTGGTGGCTGTGAAACACTATATCCTGATGTCATCATAGTCACATGACAGGGCACAACCAGGTGATGAGATATGCTTTTATTACTATAGCACTAGAGAAAGAGTTACGTATGTGCATGGTAGAATGAGAGGGGGGATCTGGGGAGGGACAGAAGGATAAGGAGAGAGAGGATTGTTTTTATGTTAATGCTGAGACTTTTGACTTATATGCACGAATCAAGAAATATACCCTACACCATAGAAAAGTTTTATAAACACACCTTAAAGTAATGCTAAATAAAACGAGTGACATTTATTCTTTTGATACAATTTCTGATTTAAATTTACGGAAATAAAACATATCTCAATTATTACTGCTCTAAGATAAAAATATTTTATGATTAATTATAAAATGATAAAATCAAAGTTTGCATGTCAGCATTTTTTTCACTATCATCAAAATTTTGTCTCTACTCATATATATTAGTAATGGCAAATAATAGGCAATGTATTCATTATTCTTAATTGATAAGAGTTTGGGTTTTACAAATAGAAGTTTTTATTTTTAATTGCAGAAAATGAAATATCTTCATTTTTTCCTGCTGAACATGTGAAGTATCTAGTAGGAAGCACAATTCTGATTTCAGAACTTAATGACAGGGACCAGGTTGGCTATTTTCACTTCTGAAATTAAAGTTAATCACCTATGGGACTGAGTAGATGACGCTAATGAGCACTCCATGCCCTCACTCTAAGCCCTCGCTCAGTGCCCTCGATTCCTAGCTCACACATGGTTGTTCCCAACCATCTGTAGCTATTGTTTCCGGGAATCCGAGGCCCTCTTGTGTTCTCCTCAGGTACTAGACACAAACGTGCTACTTGCAGAAAAGATATTCAAATAAATAAAACATTTAAAACTTAAAGACAGAAAAATAACTAGTTATTTTAATATTAAGCATGACTTACTCTCACTGAGAATTCCTTTGCAGGAAGCAAGGGCAGGGCTACAACAGAAGGGAATATTAAAGAGCAGGTGCTGGGAACACCGGGAAGGGGAGAATACAACTACAAGGAAATCAATGAACCCTGAGGCCGACCCCCTTTCTATCAGAGTCCATGGACCATGTCAGGCTCCTTCACTGTTCCACAGGCCACATGCTCATGCTGTCCCCCATCACCGAGCTAGAGCAGTGGTGTTCCACCCTGCCAGTCTGTAGTGTTGTACAGGAAGGTAGGCACTATTTTTCTCTACTTTACAAAATAATGTTCCCTAGAATCAATAAGGAGCAACTGTGGACGATACCGTGACTACATGAATGTTGGCATTTCCAGACCAGTTTGCTCCTTCTACTATATTAACATATTTATATTTCTTTCCATGCAGAACATTTCTATGTAAACTCAACAATCCATAATTTGCAACAAAAGTGAGCTTTATTTGGTTTCTTCTAAGTCAAACAGATATGCTGATCTGGGACCTATGTTCAGAGAATAATCATTTTAAGTAGAGTGCCAGTATTATGATTCAAAGAATATAGTTGGAAGTCAGTTGCTTTTGACAATACGAGGTCACTACTTTAATGATGACTGCAGCCTCATTGTGGTGTCAGAATAGCTTAGTGCAGTTGGGAGTGCTTCTCCCATTTGAATAGGAGTGCTGGGGGGATGCTAAGAAGACATCACCTTAGACAAGTTACCACAGGTTTCCCCCTTTCATCAGCATCTGCATAAACTTTGTACTAAGGACATTAAAAGTATGAAATTTAATGGAAAGGACAATAGGGACAAATTATTCTGGTGCTGAGAATTTCTTTAGTTTGCCAACACAAATATTAACATTCCATTTTATAAAGCTTCAACTATTTTTTAATTAAAAAAAAAAGACTTCACTTTGTTTACCTATTTGTTGGACAAGGTCTCATTATGTAGCTCAGACTTGCCTCAAACTTGTAACTCCTCTGCCTCAGTCTACCTAGGGTTGGGATTATAGACAAAAGCTATCAAACTGACTTTGGGCTCTTCTTTATAATAAAACAGTACATCCTTCCTGTTTCAAAAGTTACGCCTCCAAGGTGTAAACTTGACATTTTGAAATTTTTACTGAAAAGGCATTTCTGGAGGATATTCAAGAATCATGTTTCCTAACAGCCATTGAGTTCAGAGCTGAAAATGTCTGCTTACTTTTGAGGATAGTGACTTGTTTCTTCTTCATTAGCATTCAAAAGCATTGCTAGATCTGGATATATTTTTTTCTTGGTGAAGTTTTGTGTGTTCTGGGGGATGGGCATGCATGTGGAGGTCAGAAGATGACCTCAGTTGTTAATCCTCACCTGTCACCAGTGTTGAGAAAGGATCTCTTGTCATTCATAGCTGTTAGCTGACCCAACAGCTTCCAGGAAATTTCCTGTCTCCATTTGCCACCCCTTTAGGGGCATGTTGGAATAACAGATGTGTGCACTACTGCCTTTGGCTTCCACAGGCCTTCTGGAGATATGAACTCATGCCATTAGACTTGTAATAAGTCCTCCACCCAAGAGCTATTTCCTATATCCTTGCTAGACAATTTATATTTATTTACTCTTCAGTGACACAAGTTTAGAGATTTTAATTTTATATTTTAAATTAGTTTTTGTGTTGGTTTGAGACACTGAAAAGTTTTAAAACACACATTGAGAAGACTTAGAAAAATTCTTTTTTTTTTTTAGCTAAAAATGACATTTATGTTAAACTTAAGAAACTGGGAGCACCATATTAGACTTTATTGGGTTCTTCCTTTTGTTGTTTAATTGTCTCTCTAGAAAATATGCACACATGCAATAGTGTGTTTGTTAAACTTGTGATTTTAACTTTGTCTAGCATTGAAATGCTTCATGTGGATGTCCTCTTTTCAAAATTAAGAATGATATTAGTTTTACTTAAAATGCATTTGTTACTGTTGTCAGCTCTTGCGGTGCCATCATCTGTAAGTTGCAAGTTATAACTTTCTTATCCTTTAAATGAAATTGACAACAATTCAGAAATATTTTTTCATGAAATCTGAAAATAAGAGCTTTGGTTTGGGCAGTGTATTTACAAATAATCTGCCCAAACTGTTATCTGTAAATACATTGTTAGACACATGCCAAGAGTAGACAGCACATTAAATCTTCTTTGTTTAAAACTACCCAGTTCTGTTGTTGGTAAGACAATTTATTCATACAATCATATAAAATCATTTTTAATAAAGAGCAATCCAAGGCAAAAGGAAAAAATGTCTTTATCCATAAGCAACCAGATGAGAAATGGATTTTTATTCAGTCAGATCCTTTTAGTCAATGAAACAGCATTTTCATGCATATTGCACTCAAGTGATAATTAATATGGTCTAATTCAGGACATGATGCCTGAATTGATGTACTGTCATCAATACCCCATGTTAAAATCAAACCTTGACAGGGGTTTAACACTCTGGAACAGGTCATCATGTGATAATACCCTTTGCCTCTCAGTATTTGTCTTCAACCAAGCAAAGTATTACAAGATGGGGGTGAAGGAGAAAAAGGGAAATAATTACAAATGAAGAGTGACGCGGGCTGTGAATAGAACATATGTTAGGCTAGGCAGAGGCATCGTGAATTATATCATTTCATGATGAAACGGCACTGGGGCTGAACAGGCCTATTTTAAACCTTGATGTATTTTATCTCTACTGTATTTGGACTGTCATCTTTGTAGAAAGACTTGGTATAATTGAGAGTCAACTCCAATCTGCATGACTCGAGCCTGAAGTGGGGGCCAGATGAGCAGGGCTGTGGAGGCCAGGGGAGCTTCTAATAAGATAAAATGAACAATCACCTTTTATGCTGCACAGTTACAGATGCATTCTGTGCATACGATTTCCAGAGTTATGGCTTCCAAATGTCACTCGTACTACAAAGTTCAGGAAGTGTCCTAGTAATTACAACAGAAGAGGAGGCCAGTGCATTTCAGTACTCGTTTTAGGGGATAGAACCGAAACCTGTTTTATATTAGACTCTCCTTGTAAAAACCCATTAGGTGTAATCAGCATAATTTGTTCATAATGTGTTCTCATTATGTTTGATTTTATTTGGCTATTTCACCAAAATCCTTGTCATTTTTGCATATATTAAGCTAAATACCCTTTACATGCCCCTTGCTTTCTTGAAATTTATCTTGATAACTTCCGCTAGAAGAAATCATTCCCGTATTGAGAAGGGATTTGTGCATTTAACCTCGCAGTCCTGCTCTGGGTTTCATATTCTTTCTGTTCAGCATGCATGGAGATGCCTTTCTTCTCAACTGAACTATGAGCTTGTCACAAAAGCCCGAGAGCACGATGCGAGAAGCATTTCATGGTGTACCAGGGCAGCGGTGTGGTGTGTTCCCTATAGCTATATTAAATATATATGGAATCTATATTAGCTTGGAAGCTAGTTCAGATCTTTATACTCATTCATACTTATTCCCTTCCACTCAGTCAAGCAAAGTAGTTTTATTGGGAAAATATTAAAAATTTTTGATGCTTGTTAAAGACTAGCAATAACTCACCATATTCATAGTTCCCATTAATTATCTACATAGAGTTGATGCAATTTTTCTTTGTAATTAATTATTTTTTTCCTGGAGAATGCCAGAAATGCATTAGGAGGTAGCTTCGATTCTGCCTCAAGTTTCTGATGAGTAGTTCAAACTAGAATACCTTTGTGGAAAAACATTAATGATGTTCAGAAAAAAATGGAATAATTTAGTAATTGGCTGTTTCCTGTACGTTGACCATTCAGCTAATAATCCTCTAGGAAGAGTATAGCCCATTCATGAAGACCAGTTAAATTGTACTCACTCCACAGAATCAGGTTGTGTGGACATCACCTAGCAAAGTAGGTGGAACTCTTGCTGTGCATTCCCCTATGTTCTTCCTCCCCTCTATTGAAGATGAACCAGTCATTTGCTTGCCCACCTACAACAGAAAGACGGCTCCTTCAGCTGAAGTCTTAGAATGATGCATGACAAATATATAGCCACAGCTTTGTTAGCCACCAGCTGTGAGCTTCGTCCCCTATACTAGCAAATGCCCACAGATGTTGTTGTTCTTTTCAAAACTATGAAGATTTTATATAATGCCAATAATAACTGGCACAGTATTAATGGTTCTTATTGCATACAATTACTTTAATGTTTGCAAAGAGAAACAGATTATACAATCTTAACACAGCAATCAGGGGAGGGTTTATTTTAGTCAAAGTTCCAGGTTACAGTCCGTCGTGTAAGAAAGTAAAGGGCAGGAGCTTGATGGACCTGGACATATCCTTAGTCAACCACAAAGAGAGAATGAATGCTTGCATTTCTCTTATTGTTTGTGCTCAGTTCAGTTTTCCACTACCTAGACAGTTCACTCCTTACACTCGAATGATGCTGCCCACATTAGTAACTCAGATAATTCGTCACAGACATTCCTGCAGGATAGCACAGAATACACACTCTCTCACGAGGGTCTCTTCCTAGCTAATTCCAGGTTGTCTCAAGTTGATTAAGCCTACCATCACATTCAAGATCTCCCAATACATTGAAAATACATAAAACACCTTATGGGAGATAATGTATACTATTTCATGATGCCAATATTGTCACTTAAAACTTAAAAATATGATTATGCATTTGCAATATTTTAAAAGTAATGTTTACTTAAATTAAAAACCATCTTATTTTACATACTAATCCTAGTTCTTTCTAGCTCCCATCCTCCCATTCACCCCACAATCTCCCCATTCCACCCCCATCCACTTCTCAGGGAGGGTGAAGCTTCCCATGAGGGATCATCAAAGACTGTCACATCATTTGGAGCAGTACCAAGGCCCTCCCTCTGTATCTAGGCTGAGAGAGTATTCCCACCATAGGGAATGGACTCCCAAATTCCCTTTGTGCACTAGGGATAAATACTGGTTCTGCTACTAGCGGCCCCATAGACTGCCCATGTCCCCCAAATGACTCCCACTTTCAGGGATACTGGTTTCATCCTATGCTTGTTCCCAAGCTGTCAGACTGGAGTCTGTGAGCTCCCCCTTGCTCAGATCAGCAGTTTCTGTGGGTTTCCCTAGCTTGTTCTTGACCCTTTTGCTCATCACTCCTCCCTCTCTACAACTGGATTCCAGGAGTTCAGCTCAGTGCTCCGCTATGGATCTCTGCTTCTGCTTCCAGCAACTCCTTTTATAAGGAGTCATAGGGAATTAATGTGTGTGTGCGTGCGTGCGTGCGTGTGTGTGTGTGATGTATATTAGTACACAATGAAATAATTTTTGTATTCCAGAATCTTTCCATTCTAAAAAGTATTTTAAGTTTTCATTTTGTGTCTATACCTTCATTTTCTAGATAAGAAACAAATATGCATACTTAGTAATTTTATCAAAACAACCTGAAATAGTTAATGTTTCTAATGAAGGAACTCATGAATGCTGATATCCTGTCCCTTGTTCTAATATATTAAGAAATAAATTACCTCTTATAAAATAAGCTCCCAAAGTCATTTAACTTCTATAATTGTTATTAGCACCACATCTCTGCCTTCAGCATCAAAGTTTTAAGTGTAAAAATTCACATTAGAAACACCAAATTAAAGAGTGAAATTCATCTTAACAATTTAGTAGTTGTGAATTTGTATATAGCCCTGAAAACAATGACAGAAGGTGTCTGCCTGTAACTGCCTTGCTCTGTAGGATTGAATCCTTGCTTTGCTTCTTTTTCTTATCCCAAATGAAGAGCCATAGATGCTTAAAGAGCCCACACAAATAAGCATTGTCATTAAGTTGTGGACATTCTTAATCTTGCTTCCTCTGTGCTGGCTGTAACTTAAAGAGATCAGCAATTCTACCAGGCATGCAATGCATGAATTCTTACACAGCCAAACTGTGTAAGAGGAAACTACTGACAGCAGGAAAAGGCATAGCCAGCACATCTCTCACCTGGAGCTAGTGAGTCTTAACACCTTCCCTGCTGTACAGAAAACCTGTTGCCATCACCAGTAGAGTTAGTAATTATAGTGCAAAGAAAGATGTTATAAGTGATGGGATGTATACTGAAACTAAAACTTATAATATTAATAAAATATTAAATAATAACAGATATCACCAGACCAAAAAAGAAAAAAAAATACAAGTAGTGCCTTTCAGTTCTATTAATTTGGTGCTTTTATGGCCCATGTAAGAGCCCAGTTTAAATTCCCAGCATGACAAATAGACAAAATAAAATTTAAGTTTTCAACACAGATAGAAGCCCCCAGTGGTTTTCAAGAAAAGCTGGAAGGACCTTGAGTTCTTTGTTGTCTTTACCCTGCTGTGATATCACTGGTTGTTTTTAATGTTTTAATTGTCATATTGTAACATTATAATGTATACCAACTATAATTTAAATGGCATATATTAATTAAAACATAATAAATAAAAATGCACAAAACTGGATTTCATCATGACATTTTCATACATGTGCATTCTGTATTTTGATCATATATGCTCTACTTCTTAAAGACCCCTTCTAGGGATGTGATTTGGTGAAAAATCACTTGCCTCGCATGCAAATACCTTGGGTTAAATTCCCAACGTTGTTAAAATCAACAAAGAAATAATAAATAAATAAATAAATAAATAAATAAATAAATAAATAACAAACAAGATGATTTTACAGGACATGGTTGGAGATCCCAAGTGCATACAAGCTAACTGGAACCCTTTGGAGTGATTGCACAGTTTCTCCAGAAGTTAGCTCTCAAGTAACCATGCATCTGAGTTTCCCATTGTTGAACTGGCCACATAACAAGAACTTCTCTAAAATCCATATAGACTGGCATAAATATGAAAGAATAATCAAATGAACTAATATGAAGATAATTTATTAAAAATTCAACTGTGCCTGTAACAGTAGTCATTGGTGGTTTACCACTGATATTTAGAAATGGATGGTAGACTACAGGATGCTCTGTACTTCCTGAGCCTGACTTGCCGCTGGCACACTATGTTTTGTTCATTTGTTTTGCTTTCAATCAGTAATGTCACAGAAGTAAAGTGAACCTGTGCCTGAACAACACTTAGTTCCAAGATTGTGCATTGGTGATGGCTATGACACAGCTGTCCTTTGAGAACTTTTGACAACAGTTATAGTCTTTGATTATTTCCTGTGTGTTATCCCCACCACCAAGTTTCAAAAGACAGTCACTCTTCTTCATTAAAACAGGGACCTTTCTTATTTTCATTGCCTAAATTGTGTTTGCATTTTTGGAATTGTCTATAAAATCCTCTGTCTTTTATGGTTTTTTTTTTTTTTTTTTTTTTTTTAGCAAATAAGTGGAATTTTATAAAAGGCCCATCTCCAATGATGGACTTACACCACCACATTCCCATACCTAGGGCACACGAAATGTCACAGAAGAGGTGGCAGAGGGGTTGTGAGTGTGGGGAGTGGGAAGGAGGGGCAAAGATATGCTGCAAGATCAGCTCTAGTTAGAAAAACAAATGAAGACAAATGGAGAAATGGCAGGTAGGGAGGGTTGTGGGTCAGGGAACGTTGGAGGAGTGAATATGGTAATATACATTTTATGACATTCTCAAAGAAATGGTAAATATTGTATTATTACAAACAAAAAATTAAAATGAATAAATCAGCTATGGGTCTGGGAAAATGCCTCAGTCAGCAAGTGCTGACTGCACAGGGTGAGAATCCGAGTTTCCATCCTCAGTGTCTACAGAGGATGTGATAACACACTTCTAGAATCCTATGAGAAGGGACAGAGGCAGGCAAATCTCTGGAGACCACTGGGCAGCATTTGGTGCACTCTGGACCTAATGAAAGACCCTGTTTCAAAAAAGTAGAGAGCAATTGATTGAGGAAGCCACCCAACATACCAGCACGTGTGCATGCACACATAACACACTCACACACACAGCAGATAATAGGTAAACAAGTCAGCTATAAGTAATCCTTTTCTTAGACATTAACATTTCCCACCTCTGTGTTTAACAGAAAGGGATAGGCTTTGTACTTTATACACCCCACCCCTACAATAAATAGAGTTTATAATATTAGAGATAAAGGAAGAGGTGACTGAAAAGTACCTTAAACACCCATAATTTGGGTCAATAACAGTAAGAATGATTTGTGATTTGTGGACCAACTCATTTTATGATTGGGGTAGGATTTTAATGCAGAGGCCTTGCTGTAATTTTAAGGATGTGCTGATAGAGCTATTTAAATCATCTCTGGTGAATATCAGAATAGTCCAGTTTCTATGACTCTTGACAAGCACAAAGCCTGTATCAGCTTTCACAGAATTGCCACATTGTTAGACTTGGCAAAAAGGGTGTTTAAAGCTGTTTTTATAAAAGTTTTCATTATTTTAACAAAAGCTGCTGCAGAACCTAAGCTTTTTATTTTTTCACATTTAAGCATATGTGTATTTGTTTATGGACAGATAGAACCAGAAGAAAAATAAGGAAGTATCCCAGGGTTTGTGCTAATGTTTTGCTGAAATGGATGCAGATTCTACCCTAAACATGTGCAATTCGCTATCTTTTCAAATTAGTCAGTTGACCTCCTGGTGTCTAACGCTAGCACCTCCTGCTGAGCTCACAATCTCCTCAAAGCTGGTGCCTCCTAAGTCAAACTCTTGTTTGTAATCCAACCTGTTTATATTTTTTGTTTTAATTTTGTTACCTTAACCTTACTATAGCCTTTATGTTATTTGTAACACCAACCTTTAATTGGGAAACTAATATAAATAAGAGATGGGTGAGTTAGGACATCTGCTTTTCGAGTCTGGAGGAACAGTGTAAACTAAGTTGAGACACTCACCTACAACCTCCCTACTTCCCTGTTCACTCCTGTCTAGAATTCCCTCAGTTGCCATCACAGCTGTTTCTTTCCACAAACTGAGTGAAAATGGCGTTATGGTGACACACAGGCCTTGATCTGTTTCCTTAAGAAAACCTCTTCCAGGGAGCAGAAGCAGTAGGCACTGTGCCTCTGCAACATCTCCTTCTCATATTGTTAGCGTTATAAGACTGAATGTCTCAGTCATCAGCATCCTCTTTGGGAGGCTCTGGGCTTCTCAAGTGCTCAAACATCAAGAGCATCCCAAGGTTGTTGATGGATTTTAGGAGTAGTGGCCACTTGAGCACTGTAGCATGATGAGGTACTGTTTGGCCTCATGGCACAGCATGCTATTACTAAAATAATGAGGCTAGTTTTTAAACTCACTATCTAATGATGAGTATTAAATGTTTAAATTTAGCATCTATTTCTGGAAGTTTAGTAAATGGGAAACTGGCATTTCCCAAATCCTTTCGTTAAGATGTTCAGAAGGAAGTAGTCTTTAATACAATAATTTCTTCAGATTCTAAATAAAGAAAAAGGCTTTTATAGTTCATCATTTCCCAGACACTTGAAATTTTAGCAAGAGCAATATAGAGAACTCTTGTATGAACACAGTAATTTTCTTAAAAGTCCTGGTTTGACAAATAAGATTTCTCATTTTCTTGGGGGTAATTATGCTTGTTTTCTAAATATAAGGAACACAGAGCAGCTGAATTACTCACCTATTATTGTTCATAAAATGATAGTGAACTATAAAATTTGTCAAGAGAAGATTTGGAAAGGACACTTGGTCACTTTTAAATATTTGATGAAGTACTGATTGTTTTCATATTTCTAGATCTTTCTGTGCATGTGCCTAAGCAGGCTAGTATGTGCTAGTTTTCTAGCTACAAGTCATTACTGTATAAAAGTAGTGCATATTATATGTGCAGCTGGAGGTAATGCTAAGGGATACAATTTAATAATAGGGACAATTTACTTATATGACAGTAGTGGCATCAGATTTATCTATAATATCTCATTTTCTTCATGTTGGCCATTCATGAGTGTGTATTATTATTCCCATTTTTATATGAGGAAACCGAGGCCTCAAGAATATAAGCCGTTGGCTAGTTGAATTAATGTAGTGAAGCCAGAGCCTTTTCCACACCTATCTTAGCAAATGGAAGCCCAGGTGTGGGATTAGATGAGCTCAGGGATGTAAGGGGCTAGTTTATACATTGTAGCAATCAGAACCAATGGTAACTCCATACAAGAAGCAAAAGGCAGAGATGAATTCCCCAAATACCAGTCATCACACCCACAGGCCTCCATAGACAAGTTTTTAGTCCAGCACTAACTAGCTAAAAAGATTGTTATTCCTTCTGAAAAATGAGTCCCCGACTAAGTGGCAGTTCCTGTAGGTTCCAGAAGAAAAAGAAACATAGGCCTGTCCTCAGAAAGCCTACCATCCACACGAGTTGAGGGATATGTGAATAGAGCTTAATTAGTCATGGTATTTGGTTGTGATAGGCATGGGTGGGATTACCAAGGACCTCTTGGTGAACAGTGAACACTTACCGAAAGGTTTATTTAAGCTGTATCTCCTTCCCTCTCCCTCTGTCTTACCCCTCGCTCCGTCTTCCCTCCCTCCCTCTTTCCCTCTCTCCTTCTCCCCACTCTCTGTCCTCCCTCTTTCCCAGCCTAATCAGAAAGAAACAAGAAACAGCCATGTTTGTAGACTCACTAATTTGTTTGGCTTGACCTTGTAACCATACTGCCATCACTTCTCATCCAAACCTGCCCTTAGCAGCAGGCAGACTTCTCAGTTAGGGGTTTCTGCTTTGCTGTCAGTGGGTCAGGCAATGTGCCCCTTAGGTAGTAGAGCTTGATTATAGTTTTCACCATTGTTTCCTGAATTACTGGGCATTCAATGCGCCATTATCTGGAATGTGACCTTTGAAGTTTTTGCTTCAAAAAGAGTTCCATCTAGATGCAATGGGGTGGACTGATCCCCCAGCTCAGCCTTAGTTTCTGATATATTCTTTCTGGACACTGTTATAAGTGCTGTTTAAGGTTAAGCCCATGATTATAGGGTGACTTTAACTAAGAGCTGTGAGCAGCAAATCAAAAGTGACACCACCAGCTCCGACAATGACAGGAATCACCTAATGGACTTTTCACTCTTCACAACTTTCTTAGCTCTACCAAACCTGAACAATAGCCGCCAAAGGCTAACCTTGAATTTTCCTTAAATCTTTGTACAAATTCAATATGTGTAAAATAGCTACCATTGTCTGAAAATCAAAAACAAGCTAGTTCAACTCCCTTCTTAATGAAGCATTGAAGCATTTTGGTATGCAACATTCATGTCCATAGACATTTTATGTTATCCTCAGTATCTGTGTAGAGATGTTTTAAAGTGTATTTGATAAAAATGAGGTTAGTCTAGGTGTCTTCTAGTCAGTACAATGTAGTTTAGAAATTGAGGGTCAAATAAACTTTGAAAGATTATATAAAACACTAGAGTACCTTTAAAAAAAACTGTCTTCTGAAATATTTATTTAATTCAACAAATATCTATTAATGTCTATCATGTGTTAGGCATTGCCTTTGGCACTTGGAGTAACATGAGTGAACAAAACAGTCACCATTTCTTGCTGTTAATTTATGTGTGTTCTAAAATCATCTTTTGGGGATAAATATTTCAATGGTCTGTAAGTTGGTGTAAATCACATACACAGTTTTTGGTTTTATTTACCAGCTTGATAAACTTAAACTTGTAATTTCTTTTCTTCCCTTGTACTTGTTTTCCTATTTAACATATATATATATATATATATATGTATATATATATGTTAAATATATATATATATATGTATTGGAGCTTCAGTAAAACAATAGTCTTTGCGCAGACTAGAGCTTTAGCCTAAGTGGGCCTAATCCAAATAATAAACTGCGATTTATACAGAAATTACCACATAGAGAGCTGTTAGGTAGAGATCTTTAGTGGAAGCCATATAATGTTTTTACATGACCAAGAGAGAACTGGTCAGGGGAAGCTAGACAATGTGGAGAGATGCCTGGTCTTATGAAACACAGAGAGGGTTATATTTAAGGAGATGTTTCCATTGCAGCCATCCTTGGCAGAGTCTTGAAAGAAAAGGTCAAGGGAGAAACAGGCAGGAGATATTTAAGAACAACAAAATAGTACAAGTTGATTGTTACATGATAGTTTTGGCAACTTGCAAATCCAAATCATGGAAGGAATGTAATGTTATGCTCCAAGTTTATACTCATTCAGTGGAAGTGAAAAGAGAGAGAGATCCTTGATAAATTTTTGTATATAAGTGGCACAAAATATATCATATCCAAAAGAATAAAGCGTCACCCTGTCTACAAGATGGTTGGTATCAGCTAGGAACCATGCTGTTGTGGTTAGAATGGGAAAGACCCATTTGGTGACAGCTTCCTTGCACAGTGCCTTAACATGTAATTAAGTACTATTTGGACCAATGCATAACGAGTCCTTGTGGACATTATCACGAACACCAGCCTGGACCTGTGTTCTCCAAATTCAATCCTGTCAACATGGTGCCTCTAGTGAAGAAAAAACATGGGTAGTTAGATACTGGGAAGCTAGTATCACATGTTAAGAGTATGTGAGGTCAGAAAAAGAAAAGCCATCAAGTGAGAAAATAACGAAAATAATTAGTTTATTCATACAATCAGTTAAAATATGTAACTTCTGTATAAAATGTCTTTGCCCCCATTTATGTGGGAAGACAGTTTTAAGTGTCACAGTGTTGAGATTGTTCAACTGTGCATTAGTTGCCACTGGAATAGAGGAATAGCCACCTGCTTGTGTTCAGTACATAGTGGAAAAGCTGCCTGGGTTCCTTATTTTAAAACATATCAACATCAGATCCATTAACGCTTACAAGATCTGTAAAAATATGTCTATGGTTGTCAGTGTAAGCATTCAGGAATTTGTGTTTAATTAGTTACCACTCTCATCATCTAAGTAATTAAATATCACAAAAAAATGTGTTGACTTGAAAAATTGTAAGTCTTAAACTTTTCCAAGTTGGGAAGCAATTGCATTTAAAATAATGATTAGAATTACTAATAATTCACCAAGAAGAAAGTTTTATAAATTATTAGGGAACCACAAATAATGTAAAAAGTCAGGTATACTGGTCTCGGCTCTGGGAAGGTGGTGTCATTCAGTCTTCACTCAAAGCAAGTTCAAGGGTGGTCTGTGACCTGAGATATGGCTCACTGCCCCACCTCACACAAAATTTAATATAAACCTTATGTCTTAACTGTCTTATCTCTGTGAAATTTACCATATCTACATCAATTTTTTTAAAAAGGAAATTATTTTTCTAGTACTAATGATCTTATTAGTCTATAATATGAACATTTCTTCTATCAAAGTTGTATATCAATGATTATTCCTGTGGTAAGTTAATTACAAATATTTTAGCATAGAACAGAAAACAGCTCCACATTGGATAACAGAAAAGACTTTTTATTTCGGTTATTACCACTGATTGAGACAGTGAAATGATCACGTAGGCTCCACATACCTCAATTTATCCATTCCCTCAAAAGACATCATATTTGTCACCAGGTATTTTCAAAGCACTTTGGAGCCACAAGCACAAAGAAAGTTAGTAATCAAGAGCAGAACTAGTATACCGGTCCAAACTATAATGAGAGCTCTTTATTATTGGAACTATTCAGCTCAGGCTTAAAGATAAAATCTCCGAATTTAGATTCCTACCTCCTTCTGCAATTTAGTCTTGAATGTTTATATTATTTCTGTCAAGCTGCAACCCGCTGAAGGTAATTATTGAATTCTTCTGCTTTGTTGAGAATCATTTTATTTTATGGCTTCCCTTAGCTTCTATTTTCAGAGCCTTCTTTCTCATTTTACACGCCCTATCTCCACCCCCAGAACCTTTACGCCTTCTGTCTCTTTTCCACTTTATATATTTTCATTTGAAAATATTCCCCATGATATTTGCCTTCCTCTGGTTATTGCTATAATCATTTCTTACAGAATAGAGGCAGGTTGTGTTTTGGTAAGCAATCACCTAAAAAATCTGGTTTTAAGAATGATACTGGCAAAACATTAGAATTTAAATTATTTCCAAAACCTAATAGTAACTATAAATTCTGATATTTTTTAATTTAGAAGACTAGCTATCTAAACTTTCTTACTTGACCATTCTTGTTACAAAATTATTAAATTAATTTTTTGGTTATGTCTTTGTCTCCCTCCCTCTGTCTTTCTATCTCTTCTCCTCTCCCTCTCCTTCCTCTCTCTTTTCGCTCTTTTGTGGTGCTCAGGATCAGCCCCTGTACCAGATAGGCAAGTACTTCACCACTCAGCTGTATCTCTATTCCCTTCCTTACTCATTTTTGAATTGATAGTTTTAATTTAAAATTGATATACAATGCAATGTGTAAATCTCAAACACATAATTCAGGGTTTTTTTTTTTTCAGAAAAAAATCCCTTTTTTGTCCAGTTATTATTTTGTTTGCTTTTGTGTCAATCCAATATTGCTTTTAGTGCTACATATACCTTAACGTGTGACAAGACATGTAGTTTTCTTTAAATATATGTGGCTGTATATTTCTTCATGTAAACTTTAAAGTAAGTCTGAATCTTTCAAACTGAAAATTTCTTGGATAAATTAATATATTCTAAGTTCTACTGACACAGCCATACATTGGTAAGATGAAGACATTTTTAAAACAATTTTAACTGGAAACAAAACCTTTAATACAAAGCTTTTTGTGGTTATAATATAAGCAAAGACATATTTCTTTATTCCATTATGAGGTTGAATAGAGAGCATCTTCCAAAAGGACAGAGAAGAATATATACAAATGGCTTGTTACTTCTGTGGCTCATATGCTGAGTTGACTGAGGAGGTTAAGTCAGATAGAATGAGATAGGATTCCAGGAAAAACACATAGCAGAGACCTGGGTTAAGTGGACAGTGGAAAAAAACTAGAACAAACAAGATGGGCTGTTTGGAAGAGAGCATGATACCAAAGCATGGAGGGCACAGACAGGCTTCCACACATGGCATAGAATCAAAGGGGCTGGGCTGTGGTGGTGCACACCTTTAATGCCAGCACTTGGGAGAGAGAGGCAGGGGGATCTCTGTGAGTTTGAGGCCAGCCTGGTCTACAGAGTGAGTTTCAGGACAACCAGAGCAGCACGGTGAAACCATGTCTTGAAAAAACAAAACAAAAATCAATCAAAGGGGAGCAAGGAGAATTAGTTCCAAGTCAGTGGTTCTTAATGAAAGTTTATGTAATCATTTTCCCTATCAGTGACATTAGTTATGTTTGATGAGTGATAGTTTTGACTGCCACTGGAGTAAGTTTTACTATTGCATGTAGTCGGTTGGCCAGGGTAGCTGCCAACATCCTACTATGCACAATGCAAGGTGACCTGTCACTGTGAAGAATCTTCCATCCTGAAAGGTTAATAGTATACAGATGAAAAAATCTTACCCTAAAAGTAACCTGCACATCAGATTACACAAGAGCATTAGAAATCTGGTAATTTCCAACCCATTTCCACCAGAATTTCTCTCTTCATAGGCTTGTGGGAACTTACTGGGCATCAGAGGCTGTGAAGTCTCCCTGAGTATGGTCTGCACCTCTGCTCCTTAGTGATTGTCAGCATGACACACTAGAGTTCACTGGGAGCAGACTCCCCTAGAATTTTCTCTTTTTAACCTGTAGACAAGTCTGTTGTGGGGTGGTTGCCACCCTGAGCTGATGATCCTGGGTATATAAAGGCAAACTGAGCAAGTCAAGGAAAGCAAGCCAGGAGACACTGTTCCACCCAGGTCCCTGCTGTGGTTCCTGCCTCCAGGTTCCTGCCTTAAGCTCTACTTCAGTTTCACTCAGTAATGAACTGTGATGTGGAAGTGTAAGCATATATTTATATGCTTTCCTCCGTCAGGTTGCCTTTGGTCATGCATGGTATTTCTTCACAGAAATAGAGATGCAAACTACAACAGGATCCATGTTGCTGAAAGGGAAACAATTAGATTAAAGGGAATTTTTATTGTACCCTTTTCCTTCCTGTGACTTTGTTGTTTATTTTTTCTATTTTAGTATTTTATTTTTTAGACTTTTTTATCTTAAAACAATCTTTCTCATTTTACATTCCAATCCCAATTTCTACTGCCTCCTCTCCTCCCACTCTCCCCACCTTCCCCCACCCCACTCATTTTGTTGTTTATATGACTCTCTTTCTGTGTGTCAGTTTGTGTGTGTGTGTGTGTGTGTGTGTGTGTGCGCGCACACACACACATGCACACACGCACAACTTAACTTTTTATTGAATTCAGCAAGAGTGTACACAGTTAAAATATCACATCCTCCACCAGAATATCTCATATTTTGCTAGCTTCCTGATAAATTTTCACGTGCTTATTGTATTCTGTTGAAGACCATATACTAAAACAAGCAAGATATTTTGTCGCAGGATTAACTTCTCTGTTTATGTTAATATTTAGAAGTACAGTATGAACAACTGGTTTGCTAATGCGTTAGCTGTTGAACATGATTCAGACAGTGCTTTCCCTCTGGTGTTGTTCAGCTTCTCATGCCTTGGAATAAGGTAACTGCTTTTGAACTAGGTTTCTTTTCCAAGTTCTAACTCTGTGGAGCAGCTAATTGTGTTTGGAGACTGCCTGAAGCAGCAGTCACATCCTTTAGCATTTAAGGTTAATTTTTCTCATCTTGTCACATGAAAAACACAGGTATGTCCTAACTGTTTCATCTGAGATGTTTTAGAGGCACAAAACGTAGTATGGTGTAGGGTAGATAGATAGTGGACCATCAATCAGTAGTAGCAGCTCTGAATGTAACACAGGCAGAATTTACAGCGGGAGAGGTGTGACCATACTAGCATCAAGAAGGCTAGTAAAGCATGCTCACCCAAATGGCTCATTTCATATACAGAACAAGAGTGCATCAGGCTAAGTACTCAGGAAAACCCAGAGGCAACTGACTCCAGAGGGAAGACCTGTCTTCTTCAGTGGGTGTGACTGGATTTGCTCCATCACAACCATACTCCATGGCCAGGAAGTTGGCCAAGACAAAAAACAGAATCCATGATTTTTGTGGACTTCTTATTTTATTTTGTTTTGGTATTTCTTTTTGTCTCATTGAGCTTTTTGTTTATTTAGATTTTCATTTTTCTTTTGTTTTTATTTTTGTTGTTACTGTTTTTGAGAGAGAAAGAACATTGAATTGGTTGGGTAGGGTTGTGGGAAGAGTTAGGGGAGGGGGAAAATATGTCATATGACATGTAAATTTTTATTAGAAACAGTAAATAAATAAATAAAACAAAAAAACTCCAGAGTTCAAAATGCTGTTCTAACAAAAAAGTTAAAAATCCCTACATGTAATTAACATAGATCACAATAAAATTTATCACTTTTATCACAGAATTAATTATATGTTTTACTTCTAGAATATCCGAGATATCTCTGGATTTGACATAAAGAAACTTAGAGCTTGATTCTGGATTTCTGGGTATGTTTTTATCTATAGTCTCCAGGCATTAATTATTCCTCACCCAGAATCCAGTATATTTTATACCCCAGCTGGTCTTGAAAACTCCAGTTTCATTATTTTTAAATATGTTTTCCACCCTCCTGGTAGTATGAACCTTCTGACATATAAAGCTAATTCTGTCACTCCACTGGCTACCAGACTGAGATTTTTGGACAGGTATATTTAATGCTTTCCAACTGCTGGGGCTCTGTTCACATTTTCCTGGCTGCCTTAAACTTTTCCGATTCCTTTTTTTCTTTGTTAATTCTATTCATGCTTTAGATGCTTCCCAGGAATGCATTGTCCACTGAACCTGCTGATTTCACATGTCCTGAAGTTTGGCTTCCTGGGACTCTCATTACAGACATCATGTGAATGAATGACAATTGTTTGGCCCTCCTATATAGATGGCAATAAGCTTTTGGTGACAGATACCTGATCCTAATTACCTTCCTTTGACATCCAACACAATGACTGGAAAAGAATGTACATACATAGGTTATAGAAAGGCAGAAGAAAAGAAATGGAGTTAAGAAAAGATGAGGGGAGAGAAGAATAGTAAGTATATGGTAAAGTAAGACTCATTGATAGAATGGTCTTAGAAGATGGGAAGATGAGGGATGAGGTCAGATAGATGGAGTAGAGGCCTTCTCTGATTTCTAAGACACAGCACACTGCAAATGAGTCATTGTGCACTCTTACTAATGTCCTTGTAAATAGAAATGTCCTTCTCCATAGAAATTTACAAACTGTGCCACAGTCCCTCTTACATTATCCTTTGAATTTGATTAGAACAATAATTCTAAACCTCTTAATTTCGGTTTCTTTTCTAACAAAAAACTTCCCAATCTTTTTCTGTTGTTGTTCATGTTAATTTTTCATATCAACTAAGCAGTTTATTTGAGTAGTATACACCATGTAATGTGTAAGTAGATCTTAAAAATAGTGAATAGCTACAAGATTAATGAATTATTGTTAGTGTCTACTATTTATTCATACTTTGTGATCTTAGTTTCTAAATATTGATGCTTTAATAAACTTATTCTTTTAAAAATACATTTTATTTATATTAGAAACAATTTTATTTTACATATAAATGCCAGTTCTCTCTCCCATCCTCCCCTGGCCCCATCAACCTCTCCATTCCATCCCCTTTCCCCTCCTCAGGGAGGGTGAAACCTTCCATAAGGGATCATCAAAGTCTGTCAGGGCCTGGGCCCTGCACTGTGTCTCTAGGGTAAGGGAGTATCCATCCACGGGGAATGAGATCCTGAAGTCCATTCGTGCACTAGGGAAAATACTGGTTCCACTGCCAGAGAGACGATATAGACTGCCAGGCCTCTTAGCTGATACCCACGCTCAGGGGGCTTGATTTGGTCCTATATTGGTTCCCTATGTTTATGACTGGGGTCTGTGAACCCACACTTGCTCAGGTCAGTTGTTTTTGTGGGTTTACCCAGCATGGCCTTGACCCCTTTGTTCATCACTCCTCCCTCTCCACAGCTATATTCCAGGAGTTTGGCTCAGTGTTTAGCTGTAGATCTCTGCTTCTGCTTCCATCAGCTACTAGATGAAGGCTCTAGGAAGGCATTTAAGATAGTCATCAATCTCCTTATAGGAGAAGAGCATTTAAGGTAGCCTCTCCACTATAGCTTAGATTCCTAGTTGGGGGATCATCCTTATGGATCTCTGTACATTTTGCTAGTGCCAGATTTCTCTTTAAACCTATAATGGCTCCCTCTATTAAGGTATCTCTTTTCTTGCCCTCCTTCTCTATTTTTCCCCGGACTCAGTCTTCCTGATCTCTCATGGTCTTCTCCCTCCCCTTCTCCCCTTCTCTGTTCCATACCCCCCATCCCCTCCATGCTTCCAATTTGCTTGTGGCTTTTGTCCCTTTCCACTTGTCTGTCTCCCTTAGGGTCCTCCTTGTTTCCTAGTTTCTCTGGAGGTGTGGATTGTAGGCTGCTAATACTTTGGTCTGTGTCCAATATCCATATATGAGTGGATACATACCGTGTTTGTTTTTCTGTGACTGGGTTACCTCATCCGGGATGGTTTCTTCTAAGTTCTATCCATTTGCCTAGAATTTCAAGATTTCATTGTTTCTTTCCATATTTATGTGGCCTTCATTCAAGACAGAAGTTATTTCTGACAATAGCAATGCAAAAGTAGAGGCGTCCTACCTTTTAGACCTGAAGTGCTGTATGAAATGCTGCTGTAGCTCTAACTTGTATCCCTTGACATCAAGATGAAGTTCAACTAAGAAATCCAAGTCAGAATAAGCCACAGTTTAAATTCTTGATTGTACAATATAATATCAGAGTGAGAGCTCCTTCTGGGCCCCTTGGAAATGTACATAACACGCAGTAGTTGCATTTCCACATTTCACATTTGTAGACTTAACATTTTCTAAATGAAATACTTATAACAAGGTAAAGTAGGAATTGTCACAAGCACAGAGCTTTCCCTGCTGTACAGCAAGAATTTCATAGGAGCAATTAACTCATGAACTCAATTAAAGCTCCTTCTTGAAATTTCAATTCTCCCATTTGCATGTAGAGACTATTAATAACACACTTAATCCTGACTAAATTAGTGGTATATTATTGGATCCTGATTCAACTTCAGTATGCTAGGAGTAATGATTAGTGTAAATTGTCAAGCTGATGTAATCTAGAAGCACCTGGAAAAAGTCTCAATGAGGAGGTACTTAGGTTGTTTAGTGGGCCATGTCATGGGGGAAATGTCTTGAGGATTCTGGAATATGTAAGAGGAGAGAATGTGAGCTGCACCTTCATATGCTTATGTTATTGCTATCCACTCATGATTGGGAATGTGATATATACAGATGCTTCAAGTTCATGCCACCTCAACCTCCAGACAGAGATGGACTATGACCGGAAATTGTGAGGCAAACAAACGTTTTCTTCCTTCAGTTGCTTTTGCTAAAGCTCATAAGATAGCTAGACACTTGTTGTTCCTTCTTGTACATTAGTATTGGATAAAGTTTCAGTTCTACAACTTCAAATGCTGACTATAATATTCAGCATTTGTCATAACTAATAGAAGTTGTTCCTGAATTTGCCAGATCCCAAACTCCTAATTCTCTTATATTGATTGTTTATGTTTTTTAAATTTATTCATGTTAATTTCATTTTATGTTCCAACCACAGTTCTCCCTCCCACCTCTTCTCCCACCACCTCCTCTACCCACTCAAGCCCAGCCCCATCCACTTCTCCCAACAGGTAAGGGCTTCCATGGTGAGTCAACAAAGTTTGGCACATTAAGTTGGGGCAAGATCAAGCCTCTCCCCACTGCACTAAGGCTAATCATGGCATCTCACCATAGAGAATAGGCTCCAACAAGCTAGCTCACAACCTGTATGTGATGAATATATATTTCTCTTATTAGTTGATAAATAAATGCTGATTGACCAGTAGTCAGGCATGAAGTACAGGTTGGAATACCAGCCTAGGAGAATTCTGGAGAGAGAGAATTCTGGAAGGCAGAGAGGAGTTGGCAAAGAGATGCCATGTAGTCCTGGGAAGATAGGACACTGGACATTCTCTAGTAAGCCTACACCATGTGGAGACACATAGATTAATAGAAATGGGTTAAAAATTAAGGGAGCATTAGCCAATAAGAAGCCTAAGCAATTGGCCAAATAGTTTATAATTAGTATAAGCTTCTGTGTATTATTTGGGACTAAATGGCTGTGGGGCCAGGTGGGACAGAACCTCCATCTACAAGCTCATGTACTGTAGACAGATCCTGGTCCTACTGCCAGAGAACCCTCAGATAGTCCAAGCTTCACATTTGTCTCCTGCATAGCAAGGACCTGAAGTCTTCACAGCTGTTAGTCTAAAGTTCATGTGTTTCCATAAGGTTGGTTCAGCTATCTCTGTATATTTTGCCATCATGATATTGACCTCCCTTGCTCATATATTCTCTCCTCCATTTCTTTTCTTGGATTCCCAGAGCTAAGCCTGGTCCTTGGGTGTGGATCTCTGCATCTGCTTCCATCAGTTACTGGATGAAGGTTCTGTTATAACAGTTGGGGTAGTCACCAATCTGATTATAGGGGAAGGCCAGTTTGGGCACCCCATTATTGCTAGGAGTCTTAGCTGGGATCATCCTTGTGGATTCTTGGGAATTTCTCTAGTACCAGGTTTCTCTCTAACCCCATAGTGGCTCTCTCTATCCTCCACTGCTGGTGGGAGTGCAAACTTGTACAGCCATTTTGGAGATCAGTATGGTGATTCCTCAGGAAAATGGGAATTACTTTACCACAGGACCTAGCAATTCCCCTCTTAGGTATATACCCATATGATCCACATCCATGCAACAAAGACATGTGCTCAGCTATGTTCATAGCAGCATCATTTGTAATAGCAAGAAGCTGGAAGCAACCTAGATGCCCCTCAACTGAAGAATGTATGAAGATGATGTGACACATCTACATAATGGAATACTACTCTGCAGAAAAAAATAGTGGAATCTTGAAATTCGCAGGCAAGTGGATGGAACTTGAAGAAACCATCCTGAATGAGGTAACCCAGTCACAAAAAGAAGAACATGGTATGTACTCACTCATATATGGATTTTAGACCTAGAGCAAAGGATCACCAGCCTATAATTCACACTACCAGAGGAACTAGGATACAAGGTGTATTCTAAGAGATTCATATATGGTCCCTCATAAAAGGGGGAAGGGACAAGTCCCCCAGAGCACATGGGAAGTGGGGGGGCAGTGAGTGGAGAGAGAACTAGGAGAAAGAGAAGGGGAAGAGAAGAAAGCACGTGCAACTAGGAACATTGAGTCAGGGTAGGAATAGAAGACAGAAAAGGGAGAGAAAGAGAGAACATAAAAGAGGGAGCCATTATTGGTTTGAAGAGAAAACTGAACCTAAAGAAAGGTCTAGAGACCTACAAGACTGACTCCAACTAACAATTTGAACAACCGTGGAAAGGTTACCATAAATGCCCTTCTCTGATAGTGAAATCATCAACTAAATTATCCACCATCATGGAGCCATCATCTAGTACCTGTTGGAAACAGAAGCAAACACCCATTACTAAACACTGAGTTGAACTAGAACCCAGATGCAGAGAGAGAGAGAGAGGACAAGACCAGTGCAGAAACACACAAAGACAGCTGACCTGAACAAGGAGGTGCTAATAGCCCCCCCCCAGACTGATAGCTGAGAATCCAGCATGGGACTGACTCAGACCCCCTGAATATGGGTCTCAGCTAGAAGGACTGAGCAGTCTAAGGGACCTCAGACAGCAGAACCAGGATGTATTCCTGATGCACAAAAGGACCTTGTGGACACATCCCCCATGGAGGGATACTCCCTTAACCTAGAGACAGGGGGGAAGTCCTAGTCCCTACTTCAAATGACTTGACAGATTTTCATGACCCCACCTGGATAGCATAGCCCTACTTGTGGAATGGGGGTGGGGGGATAGGAGGGGAGGGTTGTCAGGGTGTATGTGAGGGGGGAAGAGGGTAAGTGGGATGAAGGGAGGGAGGGAGAGGAAACTGGAATCAACATGTTAAAATTTTAAATTATATTATTAATATAAGATCTATCTCTCATTGGTCTCATACTTTGTCCCTTCCCTCCTTGATCATCCAATTCCTTCATGTTCTCATCCCCTACTCTTTCTTCCCCTTTATCATTTCCCTCACATCCAGTTTGCCCAGGAGATCTCATTTAATTTACCTTCCCAGGGGGATCCATGTATCTATCTCTCTTAACGTCTTCCTTATTACCTAGCTTCTCTGGAGCTGTGGATTATATTCTGGTTATCCTTTGCTTTACATCTAATATACACTTATGAGTGAAGACATTTGGTGTTTGTCTTTCTGACTCAGGATTTTTTTTCTAGATCTGTCCACTTGCAAGTGTCATGATGTCATTGTTTCTTGCAAGTGAACAATACTCCTTTATGGAAATGTACCACATTTTCTTTATCCATTCTTCATTTGAGGGGCTTATAGGTTGTTTTCCATGTTCTAGATATTATGAATAATACTGCTATGAACATTGCTGAGTAAGTGTCTTTGTGGAATGATTGAACATCCTTTGGGCATATGTCCAAGGTTGGTATTGCTGGGTCTTGAGGTAGAAGAATTCCCAAGTTTCTGAGAAACCACCATACTGATTTCTAAAGTGGCTGTACAAGTTTGCACTCCCAGTAGCAGTGGAGGAGTGTTCCCCTGACTCTACTTCCTCTCCATCATTAGCTGTAATTTTTATCTTGGCCATTCTTATAGGTCTAAGATAGTATCTGAGTCATTTTGATTTGTATTTCCCTAATGATTAAGGATGTTGAGCATTTCCTTAAATATCTTTTGGCCATTTGAAATTCTTCTGATGGGAATTCTCTGTTTAGCCCTGTACCACACATTTTAATTGGATTATTTTGTAGTTTGATGTCCAGTTTCTTGAGTTGTTTCTTTATTTTGGAGATCAGTCCTCTGTCATATGTGGGGTTGGTGAAGATGTTTTCCCATTCTGTAGGCTGTTGTTTTGTCTTATTTACCATGTCCTTTGCCTTACAGAAGCTTTTCAGTTTCAGAATGTCCCATTTATTGATTGCTGTTCTCTATGCTACTAGTGTCTATGTTACTAGTGTTATATTTAGGAAGTGGTCTCCTGTTCCAATGAGTTCAAAGCTATTGCACACTTTCTCTTCTATCAGGTTCACTGTAACAGGATTTATGTTGAGGTATTTGATCCATTTGGACTTGGGATTTGTGCATGGTGATAGCTATGGATCTATGTGCAATCTTCTATAATGTTAACATCCATTTATGCCAGCAACATTTGTTAAAAATTATTTCCTTTTTTCATTGTACTTTTTGGCTTTTTTTCCCAAAAATCAGGTGTTCATATGTGTGTGAATTAATGGCACGGTCTTTGATTCAATTACATTGGTCCATGTGTCAGTTTTTATGCCAATACTAAGCTGTTTTTATTATTATAGCTCGATGCTGCAGTTTAAAGTCTGGGATGGTAATGCCTCTGGAAGTTCCACTACTGCACAGGATTATTTTTAGCTATTCTGTCTTTTTTGTTTTTCCATATGAAGTTGAGCATTGTTCTTTTAAGGTCTGTGAAGAATTGTGTTGGGATTTTGATGGGGATTGCACTAAGTCAGTAGATTGCTTTTCTTAAGATTGCTAACTTCCTTGGGTTGCAGTTTTCCTTCTAGTGCTTTCTTTAGGGCTTGTGGGTATTGTTTAAATCTGGTTTTCTCATGGATTATCTTGATTTTACTATCTATGGTGATTAAATATTTTGCATGGTATAATAGTCTTGGTTGGCATCCATGGTAACTTAGTGTCTGCATGATGTCTGTCCAGGACCTTCTGGTATTCAGATTCTCTACTGAGAAGTTGGGCTTTATTCTGATGGGTCTGCCTTTATATGTTACTTGGCCTTTTTCCTTGCACCTATTAATACTCTTTCTTTATTCTGTTTTCACTATGCAGTGAGGGACCAATATTTTGGTCCAGTCTATTTGGTGTTCTGTAAGCTTCTTGTATCGCCTTAGGTATTTCCCTTTTTAGGTTGGGGAAGTTTTCCTCTATAATTTTGTTGAATATATTTTTAGTGCCTTTAAGCTGGTATTTATTCTCCTTCTATCCTTATTATTCTTAGGTTTGGTCTTTTCATGGTATCCCAGACTTCCTGGACATTTTGTGTTGTGACTTTGTTTCCCTTAATATTTTCTTTGACTGATGAATCTATATCCTCTATCATATCTTCATATATCCTCTATCATATCTTGCATTCTGTTAGTTATGCTTGCATCTGTAGTTCCTGTTCATTTACCCAGGTTTTCCATTTCTAGAATTCCCTCAGTTTGCATTTTATTTATTGCCTCTAATTTAATTTTCAAGTCTTAAACTGTTTCCTTCACCTGTTTAATTTTTTTTTTTTGCTTTCTTTAGAGATTTATTGATTTCTTTCAATTTTTGTTTGTCTTTTCCTCTGTTTCTTTAAGGGTCCTTTTTAAGGGTCTCTATCATCTACACAAAGTTATTTGAAGGTCATTTTCTTCTGCTTCTGCTGTGTTGAGATATTCATGTCTTCCTGTTATAGCACCATGAGTTCTGGTGGTGCCATATTTTTCTTTAGGTTGTTGAATATATTCTTGCATTGGTGTATACTCATCTCTTCCTCCAATCAGTGCAGACAATATCTTTGCCTCTTTATCTGATCATTTCAGTGGCTGACTGTGTCTCATGGAGCTGCTGAGATCTTGGGGAATGTGTGGGTTTGGGGGTGGAGTGGATTGATACCTAACTACTTTGCTTTCCTTTCTCTTGTTTAAATTAGGCAGACCAGCCTTCATTGCTTATGTCCCTCCTCATTTGTGTGAACCAGAACTAAGGTTTTCTGCTTATGATCTGTGTGAGTCCCAAACATGTGGGTTTATCTGATGGCTGCCTGCCTGAAGGTCTCCATACTTGGACCAGTTTGATCACCATTCTATATTCCACACTTCACTTACAAAGAGACTGAGGGTGAATCTTGTCCAGAGCCCCCAGAGATGAATGCCCACTACATGGAGACTAAAATCCAGAGCACATCACAGACACAGAGCATCTGCTGCTTTGACCCCATGATACTTACATTTTCTCCCTTACTTTACCTGCTCCTCAGGGTTTGAACTTTCCTCAAACTAGAAAATGAAATCTTAGCCACATTTTTTACCTCCCTTCCTCCCCCCTCCCATTTCCCCAGTGTTTATTTGCTCAAATCCTACTGTTGCTTTAGAACTTGCCTTCAGGTTTTGGTCACTCACCCAGAGCTTGTCTAATTCTATGGGCCTCTCTCCCTATTAAAAAATTCAATTGTATTTTATTGTGATATATTCTTTACTTTTTGTTCTCTCTAGAGAAGATACATACCATATATTATTATTGCATCAAAGTAACCAAGTTTATTATACTAAGATTCACTGGTTCTTATCCTCTGACAATGATGAACTCATTGAGGTCTTCTAAAATCACCATGCAGATATTTCCCCAAAACAGTCATTGTCATGTGAAAACCCCAACTCTCCAATGAATAATGTCTGACTTTTTATTTTAAAAATAACCCTCAATATGATATTATAAGTGACAGAACAAAAGAATTCATGGAAGCTTGTTATTACACATGCTGTAAGTCACACTCTGGCTTCTTCTTGTATCAAATGACCTTGCATAGCTGATGTGGTTGTCTCCATATTCCACATAGAATGATCACTCCTTATCCCCCAATTCTCCTACCTAAAAAAAATGTTTGGGTTTCTTAAAATAAAGAAAACCAACCTATATAATTGGAAGCCAACAGGGTTATAGTAAAGAAAACAGCTAAATTCAAATGCAACTTTTAAACAATAAATAACACAAGACAGGGTATTGAGCACTGTTTGCCATGCCAATAACCACTCATGTTCTTAGTCCAATTTTCTTCCCTAGTTTATGTCCTTTCATTAGACTCTGAGTTGGACTTCTATACATTGCTGCAGACTTAATAAAGATATTTCATTTTTCCTGGTGTGCTTCCAGAGACCTAGTTGCACTGAGGGTTTTATAGTCCTGCGCAGTGCAGCAGATGTCATTCCATTTGCCTAAGTCCTGCTGACATTTGGAGATGTGGATTAATTGAGCTACAGAATGAAATTTAATTAAAATTAAATACAGACTTGGCCATTGTATCTGTTCATTTCCTGCACTGGAGCATGTGTATTTGCAAGCAGTGCCACAGTTAATTTGTTTAATCAGGATGCTCTGTGGGGGGAAGCTGCAGTGTGCTTTAGACTGAAAGTCTCGGGGTGTGGTGGGTGCCAGGTTGGGTTTCATTGTGCAAAATCAAGTGCTGTAAAATGATGCTACTGATGAGCCTCTGAGGGCTACCTGAGAGAGCATGGTGGCCCCGCAGGAACCCATAGAGAAACAACTTGTCATAGACAATGCTTAGTGATGGCTTCTAAATTGGCATTACATGGCCATGGGAATCTCATCTGTTACCCATTAACATGTTGCCATAGTATTTTTTTTTAATCCAGATACCCATTCACGCAATTACTCAACCAACAGTTTTTAGTACCAACCATGTGCCAAGCCTCACATGTAAGGAAAACATTGTTATTACATAAACATAGTAAAAATGCAGTAGCCATATTCTTCCTGCCAATAATCTCAGTTAGGGAAGCATGTAATATGTAAAATGACAAGATTATCCTTTAGAACAAGATAACTCAGGGTTTAAAAAATTTGTGTCCAGGATGAGGAAAGACAATGCTACTTGTAGTTGAGAGACGATTGCATTGTGATCAATGGGGTCTACAGCAGCCTTCTCTGAGAATCATTTCAATGACCACCTGCTTGGGAAGGGGATTTTTGCTGCTTTCTGAAGTGAAAAACAAACTATGTTCCAACAACTATCCAAAAACTGACAGTTTTTCATTAGTTCCTATGTGTATATCTACCTTTTCTTCCTTCCCATGTTTTAAGATTTCATTGGAAAATGGCTAGGCAAACACTTCTTCTCCAGAGTATGTTCAAAGATTTTTTTCTCTTACACTGGTCACTTTTAGACATTGATTGATTGCATAAAAAATTGGATCAAAGAGTAAAAAGGAAAAAAGGATACTTATTGTATTAAGGTTCTCTAGAGTCACAGAACTTATGAAATGAATCAATCTCTATACACACACAAAAAAAATATGAATGATAACATGTGATATAGATAGATAGATAGATAGATAGATAGATAGATAGATAGATGATAATATATTATTGGAGTGACTTACACTATAATCCAGCAGTTGCTAGTTGTGAATGGAAAGTATAGGATTCTAGTAGCTGCACAGTCATACAAGTCTAGGTGTCTCAGTCAGCTGGAATGGATATGCTGACAATGCTAGGTCAAACAGGCAAAGAACAAAACCTTCCTTCTCACATACCCTTAAATAGGCTTCCACCAGAAGGTCTTATTCAAATTAAGGGTGTGACTTCCAGCCTCAATGTCTGGATTAAAGGCATGTGTCATCCATTCTCAAGAAGGATCAAAGGCATGTTTTTTTGTTTTTTTTTTTTTTTTTTTGCCTCAAGATTCAGTTCTCAAGTGTGCCCTCCATTTCTGGATTATAGTTCATCCAGATATAGTCAAGGTGAAAACCAAGAATAACTCTTATAGTTATTATACTCCCTTAGTTAAATGATTAATTTTCTATCAGTGAACTACAGTATCTTCAGGGGAAGTAGCCATGTGCTAACATAGTCAGTGCAACCTAGGATATTACCTTGCATTTGAGAAGGGCTTAATAAATATTGTTGGATCAGAAAAAGTGTCTAAAGAAGTGACAGTTTGGGCGGTTTCATGCTTTGTTTTTTAAGCAGTATGCATCAAGCACCCTCTTTGCTTACACTGTGCTTTGGACTTTAGGGGATGAGTGGATGACCTGTAAGGAGCTTGAGATGAGCTAATGTACCTTTACAAGAACATCTGAAATGCCATTGTGAGAAAGCTCATTGCACAGGAGACACAAGTAAAATGAGAATGGGTCCTAAGGACAGCTGAAAACAGCAGCAATAATCTTCCCCAGGGAGGATCACACCAACTGCTCATCCAATAACAAGTGGCCATCCCTAGAAAACATAATTACAAATAATATGCTGACAAAGCAGGTTGTATTTATATATTTAGAAATATATATGTATATACCTATATGCATGTAACAACTATTACATGAGAAATAGAGCACAGGAATTTGAAAGAGAGCTAGTTGGGGGTATATGGGAGGATTTGGATGGAGGGAGCAATGATGTAATCATATTATAACCACAACATAAAAGAAATAATTAAAAATATGTATTACAACACTCTAAGGGGGGAAATGGTTACAGAGAAGCTAAGTAGCATGTATTTAGCACAGTACCTCAGTTTTCAAGAGTAGGCTTCTGCCAACTCCTGGGCCAGTGTGGCTGAATAGGCAGGAAGATAACCACCAACAGGACTGCAATTCAGTAGTCTTTGGAAGTGTTCCGACCCTCTCCCCTTGTGAATGCCTCACTGTATTGGTGCAGCAGCTTGATTGTTCTGAAACTACCATTCTCCATGGCCACCCCACCCACTGGGGTTTTGTGACTAGCACAGGTTCAGTGCTACTTACAGCATGGTGCACTTGGGGAAAAGGATGCTTAGGCAACATTCCATGACAGTTAGATATGTAATTCGATGACTAAAGCCAACTGAAGGAGTCTGAGAATTGCTTCTGATATTCAGGTCCAGGGTAAGATGACAGAAGTCTACTGTGAATCTCCTTCTATTGAAAAATTAAGAGGATAATTATTCTTCCAATTAATACTCAGTTTCAATGAAATGTTCTCTGCAAGATAACCTCATTGCTGCCTGAATTATACTTAATCCTTACATGCCTTCAAAAGTGCTAGCAGGTATGGTAAAAGCCAAGTATTTGAGACAGAAAGAGTACAAAAGTAAACCCCACTAACATGCATTCTTTTTTTTTTCTTATTTACATTGCTTCCTGGGTTCATTAATGTAGTTTTCAAATCTCAGTACCCTTATTATTCTTAAAAAGTATTGAAGACCCCAAGGAACTTTTGTTTGTGTGAGTAATTTCTATCTACATTTACTATATTACAAATTCAAACCTAGAAGCATTGAAATTATTTTTATTCCCTTGAAAATACTAATCATATACTAACACAAAGCATATATTTCATGGAAAACTGTGGGGTTTTTTTTCAGAAAGAAATTTAAAGAGTAGCATTGATTTGTATCTTTGCCAGTATCTTCATGACTATCTTAATACAGTTAGTTTATTTTTCTCTGTTCTTTATTGACCCCATTTTTAACAACTCATTTTTCTTTTGCATAAAGGTCTCATTTAACTCAAGCTGGCCTTGAACTTTCTATATAGTCACAGCCAGGCTTAAACTCTTTATTCTCCTGACTCTAACTCCTGAGTGCTAGGTTATATAATTAATATTCAGTATTGAGTTTGGTTGGGTTTGTTGCTTTGGTTGAAGGATATAAAGAAATCTGGCACCATATGGAAAAGAATATCTTGGTCATCACTTTAATTGATTCTGGATATTTTTCTTTCAATAGTACACCAACATTTGAAATGTAGCAATTTCTCATTTTGCATAAATATTTTTCTTTTATTGAAAATGGATTTTTCCCATACAGTATATCCTAATTATGTTTCCCCCACTTCCTCTCTACCTCCCTAGCCCTTCTGATCCACTCCCTTTCTGTCCCTTACTAGAAAAGAACAGGCTTCTAAGAAATAACAATCAAGCATGACAAAATAAAATATACTAAAATAAAACAAACAAACAAGCAAAAAATCACATTGAGGCTGAACAAGGAAAGCAACCCAACAGAAGAAGAACCCCAAGAGTAGGCCCAAGCATAATATACTCACTCATTCTCAGACTCAGGAGTACCATAAAAACACTAAGCTGAAGGTTACATTATATACAACAGACCTGTTGCAGACCCGTGTAGGCCCCTTGCTTGCCACTTCAGTCTCGGCGAATTCATATGACCTTGCTCAGTTGATTTGGTGGGCCTTGTTCTCCTTCTGTTCTCTATCCCCTCTAGCTCTTAGATTCTTTCTTCCTCCTTTTCTTTGGGGTTTCCTGAATTCTGAGGGCAGGGATTTGATGGAGACAAATTGCGTTCCAAAGATTTGCACTATGTGTAATGTCTGGCTGTGGGTCTCTGCATCTGTTCTCATCTGCTGCCACAGGAAGCATCTCTGATGATGACTGAAGAAGGCACTGATCTATGAATATAGCAGAATATCATTAGCAGTGATTTTATTGAAACTTCTCTTTATTTCTCTAGGTCAGAAGTGTTGGCTTTTACCATAGGTCTCTAGGCTATCTAGTCTCTAGGTTTTTGGAACCTGAAAATTTGGGCATGGGTTCTGTCTTGTAGAGTGAGCCTTGAGTCAAATCAGACATCGGTTGACTACTCGTACAAGTTCTGGACCACCATTGCCCTCGCTTGTTTTGCAGGCAGGGCAGCATTGTAGATGAAAGGTTTTGTGGCTGGATTGGTGTTTACATTTCTCTCTTAGCAGCCTGAGGAGTACTTTCCCACACCAAAGCCATGAGAACATAGAGGTGACGGCTCAGTGAGGCACCAGCTCCACTTCTCCTTGTTTAATGAGTTGTGTGTTGTCCTTGGCAATAGAGCCTCACTGTCACTTTGCAGAAATCAACAGCCAAGATTTCTGTGGGACCCCCTTGGCCAACAACTCAGTTGAATCCAACTTCGTCCCACTACTAGAAGACTCATTTTGTGACAAGAGATATTTTAGGAAGTTTCCACTCCACTAGGTTTTCATATCATTCCCCAAGCGCCATTCAATTCTATTGTCTCTCCTGGCATTTCCTACCTCAACCTTATCTCCATTCCTGTTCCCATCTGATTCTCCCTTCTACCTACCCCCATTCCATCCATAAAATCTATTCTACATCCACCTCCCAGGGAGATTAATGTGTCTACTCCAGTCTCCTATTTATTTCTCCTGATCCTTATATAGAGTCGAGGTCTGTTAGCAGCTGTCTTAAGGAGAACTTTGCAGACTGCTTCCTGGCCTACTCAGGACTGATTGGCACAGTCAGGCTCCACTTCTGGTACCAGATATCATGGTTTAATAAGGATCAGGAAAAACAAATAAGCCGAATAGATGTTTATTCAGGGAAAAATAACTTACAACATAGACAGATGGACACTAGCATGTTCCACAGGATGCTCTCCTGTCCACATCCCACCAGCAAGAGAACACTCCTAGGCTCCTCCTCATACCTAGTTCCCTAGGTCACTTCTGCCCCTGTCTCCACCCACCAATGGGTGTGGTCAGTGCCACAGATGAGGACCAAGTAAATATCTCACTACAAGGAAGAGGAGTTAGCTTGTCTCAGTGAGAGAACTCTGAAACACCACAGACAAGCTAGGTTTTACACACATTGGTCAGTTGTTATTGTGCACTCATTCTTGAACATGCTGTCAATATTCACACATGGATTAAAGGAAGGCTTTGACACTTGTGAGGCCTTGGTCCTTGTTAATAAAATAAATTAACACAAGACTTCATTTGTTCCTTACACATTCACTTGGGGCTTCTTTAGTTCCCAACAATTTGTTGATTTCTGGCCAAATTAAACAGATATAAGTATTAATACATTCTACTATATAATTCCAAAGAATAGTTTTAATACCACCACTGATCTAAGAAATACACTTAAATATTATGAACCTGTCAAATTTTTGGTAACAGATATAAATTTTCTAGAAATCTGATTTTACTCAAACGTCTGAATTTAATACAGGCAATAACTACTGTCAGTTTTTCTTCAAATGGCAACCTTGCTGTGTTCATGTCTTAAAAAAATATCAACCAAGTACCTAATAGCTGTTCTTTCTCCACATGAAAATATTTTCCATGGCAAATTTAGCTAGGTCAATCTGTACCCCAATCACATGAGTGCCTTTCTCCTGGGCCATTATTATACAAGAATATGAAGCTGAGATTCATGTATGCCTCATAGTTCACTGAAGTAGTAAAAATATGTATGTATTAAAATATGTATAAAGATTCAATAAGATTGTGGGGTTTTTTATTTTCCATTTCATCAAGAGCACCCCTAAGTAAAACTCTCTCTCTCTCTCTCTCTCTCTCTCTCTCTCTCTCTCTCTCTCTCTCTCTCTCTCTGTGTGTGTGTGTGTGTATGTGTGTGTGTGTATGTGTGTGTGTGTGTGTGTGTGTGTGTGTGTGACACAAGTGCATGTGTGTGTTTATATTTGCTGTCATTGCATTGAGGCACACACAAAACCTGGCTCACTATAGGTTTAGCACCCTCAGTGCACACACATTTCACTGCAATGAAAATAGCAAGTACCATTTCAGTATTATTTTAAAGAATATTTTCATTTCATGGCTATCTGAGTATGTCTTAGGGCTCATTGATATCCACAAACCTCTATTTGAAAACTACTTATGTATTCTCTGCATTAGAATGATGCTAATTATAAGTTTATATGTAAACTAAATAGTAGCAAAGATGGTAAATAATAAATTAATAGTTTACAAAAAAAGATGAAATGGAGTTGAACTATGTGAAATTGACATCTCAATAGGCAAGTTTAGATAATGCCAATCTACAGATTTGCACCTATTATGTGTTTGTATGAGATCAATCATGCTATACAAATAGTATAGATTCAGAATTGGAACTAGTGGTACACAACTGTAATACCAGCACTCAGGAGGTGAAGGCATGGAGATCAGGAACACAAGGTCATCCTAAGTCACATAGAGAGTTTAAGGTAAACCTCAGATATAGGAAACCTTGTTTCAAAAATATAATGTGAGTATACAATTAGTATGCAATTAACATAAAGTACAGGTGAGAAGACAGAACCCCTTCCAAGAAGGAGTGACATTACAAGCACTAGTTCAGAAATGTACATAAATATCAACACATGACATTTCTGACCTAGCTGAGGCAGAAAAATCACTTGTGGGGCTTGAAAGATAAAGATAACTGGTATGGGTGAAGATGTGGACAATTTGGAAATGCTCTTACATTGCTAGTCAAACTCTGATGATGTAAGGTGAAAGCATGGAAGATTGTCTGTCTATTCAATCAACATACTGATTTTGTTTTGTGAGTGTCAGAGCAATCAAAGACCTCCAAGCTTAGTTATTAAAGCAGGTGTACCCAAAGACATATTATAGTGTATTGTTGCACATGTGTTTAATGCACTATCAGAACACAGATGAGCAGGAGACTTAATTCAGCTTGAGGACAGTGAAAATATCACAAGCAAGAGATGACTTTGTGAGATTGAAAGAAAAGATCATCAGAGCTGGCCAGATGGGAGGGGGAGAGGCATGCACTGAGCTGAGGAAATTGCATTGGCAAAGACACAGAAGTGTGAGGGGGACTTGGCACTGTTTGAAAATAGAGAATGTTTCATTGCAGTGAAAGGTAGAAAGTGTGCAAAACGCAGTTGGAAGATTGGAAACATTACTTGGATTCAAGCAGAACTAATGTGCGCACCTGATAGCCTGCAAACTCATTGGAGAATTCTTACCAAAGGCTATCTTACCACATCACAAGATAGTGCTAGCACACACACAGCATAGACCTGCAAAAGAGGAGCTACATGAATTAACTTACACCAGCCAGAGATGCTTATGTGTACAGTGCAGCAAGGCTGAAGAGAGAGCAAACATTCTTAAAAATCTTGACACCATTGGTAAACCACATATAGCCACTGTGGAGAAAAAGAAAAATCTGCAATCCCTTTACCTTGATCCCCTGACACCATGGTGATGGCATTAACAAAATGATACATACTGGAGAAAAAGGTCTTGGCAAAATGTAGCAAGTCCTCTTTGGGACATGTTGAGTTTCCTCCTGGAAAAGTTAGGATAGAAACCTAAATTTAGGAGTGATTAGTGTTCATGACTGTTGAACAAATGGGTGGAAATGCTCCCCAATGGAGAGAGCAGATGGGTTAGAAAGAGAAGACCGTGCCAAGGCACAAGAATCCTCTGCTGGCAGATGTGAAGGGAAAATGGATATTTAAGTGGAAGAAAACCAAAGTAAGAATTCTCCAGAAAGCAAGTGAAGGAGCTTACACTTACTAGATGACTGTGGAGATGTAGTGAAAAGTATAGTCAGACAGACGACTTAATAGCTAGAAAGAGGACTTTGGTACTGGAATCAGAAGTAAAATGCCAGATTCAGTCTGTTAGTGTTGCTCCAGCTAGAGGAAAAAGGCGAACAGGCCTTTGATGCCCTATTTTCTGTGATCCAATATCTCAACTTCTGTGTTTCTTTGAAAATCTCTAAAGTACCTACTGGCCTCAGAACATCCACTAAATGTCGATCAGTTGGGGTTCCTTGGTGTAGCATATCAGTGAGGCTTCTGCATACAGGTCAATGGCACATCCTCCAGTTTCTGCTGAGTGTAGTAAGAGCACACTGGGTCTGGAGTGGAACTGACCTAAAATTTCAGGTGTATGAAAGCTTTGTCCCTTATGACACAGAACAAAACAAATTACAATAAAACATCTGTGTTGAGATTCCAGATCATCTTGTCCTGCTTAAAGGCATCTCAATTCCTACTTCACTAGTCTGCCTTCTGTAAGAATCAAGTTTCAAGACTAAGTCAGTCTTCTCAATATATTCATACTCATATCCCACACCTTGTCCACACATGTTTATTACATTTCAAACACTCATTTGTCATCATGCCTATGGATTAAGTTACTTTAAGCTTGAGTTTTATCTCCAGTTATCTACTTTCAGCTCATTATTTCCCTTCTTTTTTCCTTTCAAAGTATTTGTTGTATTTCAGCAAAATTGTGCCCATTTCATCTTAATAGGAATAGACATGGCCTTTGAATTTGTCAATATACATCCAGTTTTTTAAAGACTATTAAGTGACCACACACCACACACTTGCCATTTTATTAACCATGGGGTATAATTGTAATTGAAAGGGTGTGGCCCTTGCTATAAACAATAACTGTGGTGTAATAAGAGACATAACTGTCAATGACATTCTTGGTGAATTAGCCAGACAAGACTGAAGGCTATGGAAGAAATGGTTCCAAATGCATCTTAAAACCTGAGTAAGTTTGTTGTGACCAGAGATGGAATCTAACAGAGAAAGGAATGAGAGAAAATTTCTTCGAGTTTACAGCAGAGTATTACAAGCCACACCTAACATGGATGTTTTCTTAACGGCAATTAAAAGCCACTGAAGTTTTAAAGCAAGAACAGTATGTCAGAATGTATAATTTTATAGCTAGTATTTTTTAATAATTGAAAAATGGCACATAACATAGTACCGTGAGTCTTCTTAAAAGCAATTCCTGGGAGCATTACTTAACTCTCTCTCTCTCTCTCTCTCTCTCTCTCTCTCTCTCTCTCTCTCTCTCTGTGTGTGTGTGTGTGTGTGTGTGTGTGTGTGTGTGATGTTTGTGCATGTTTGTGTGGGTATGTGCCCATGCCATGGCACAAAATGTAAAGGTCAGAGGACAACCCCCACCATTCACTGCTACATTTGCCAGACTAGATGACCCAAAAACTTCTGGGGATTCTTTTATCTCCACCTCCTAATTTCATATAGGAGCACAGGGATAATGCTACTATGTCTCTTTACATGGGTTATGGGGATTAAAACTCAGCTCTTCTGGCTTGTATGGTCAGCCCTTTATCCACTAAGCTATGTCTTTAGCCCTTTCAGAAGAATGATATCCATGTATGCATATCCCTATATAGAAGTATATAATACATGTATATGTCATATTTTGTTACAAATAAGAGCATATTTTAGAAGCTGTTCACTCTTTTCCCACTTTACCTTATAACATGGTTATTTTTCCATATCCGCTTTATTTTTTAACTTCATCCTAATAATCCATAATGTGGATTTCTATAAATTACCTATAAATACAAACCAGTTGTTAGGCATTTACTAATCTTTTACCTATTATTATAAGATTTGCTGTAATGTATATTCTAATTCATTTATCTTTGTATAGATATACTCTATTTCTAAAGGATATATAGCTAAAAGTATGAAAACCAATTACAGATGACATGATTTAATTAGTTAAATATATTAATTTATTTAAATTTTAACAAATATTCTAAATTTCCATAAAAACAAGCTATGCTAATTTACATGTTCCTTAACACTATATGATAAAGCTTATTAAACACACCCTCGACCTTCTTTTTTCTTTTAAAACATTTAAATAATCTGTTTATTAGTTCTTTGTGGATTTCATACAAGATAATTTGGTCTTATTTTCCTCAACACTAACTCCTCTGAGATCTGCTCCCATCCAACAATAGCAAGCCATATACTCTTTTTATCATTATTATTTTCTTATTTTACATATTGATCCCAGTTTCCTGTCCCTCCCATCCTTCCATACTCCCAAAGCCCCCACCCATCCCATTTCCCACCCACTCCATAGGGAGAATGAAACCTTCCAGGAGGGATCATTAAAATCTGTCAATCATTTGGAGTAGGGTCTAGGCCCTCCCTCCTGTCTCTAGGTTAAGGGAGTATCCCTCCATGGGGAATGAGCTCCCAAAGTCTGCTCATGCACCAGGGATACAACCTGGTTCCACTGTCAGAGGTTGCATAGACTGCCCAGTCTTAATTCTAATTAAGACTCATGTTCAGGAGGTCAGGGTCAGTCCAAGGCTGGTTTCCCAGCTATCAGCCTGGGGGTCTATGAGCTCCCCCTTGTTCAGATCAGCTGATTCTGTGGGGTTTTTTTGTAGTCTAGTCTTGATCCCTTTGCTTATCACTCCTCCCTCTCTGCACTGGATTCCAGAAGTTCAGCTCAGTATTTAGCTGTTTCCATCAGCTACTAGATGAGGGCTCTATGATGGTATATAAGTTAGTTATCAATCTCATTATCAGGGAAGGGCATTTAAGGTAGTCTCTCCACTACTGCTCAGATTGTTAGTTGGGGTCATCCTTGTAGGTCTTTGGACATTTCTCTATAGTCAGTTTTCTCTTCAAACCTATAATGGCTCCCTCTATTATGGCATTTCTTTTCTTGCTCTCCTCTATTCTTTCCCCCAACTCAATCTTCCTGACCCACGTGTTCTCCTCTCCTCACCTTCTCTTTCCCCTAACTCCCACTCCACTCACTGAACCCCCACACCCCTGATCCCAATATGCTCAGGAGATCTTGTCCCTTTCCATTGTATGAATATCTTAGGTTCCTCCTTGTATCCTAGCTTCTCTGGCAATGTGAATTGTAGGCTGGTGATCCTTTTCTCTGTCTAAAATCTATATATGAGTAAGTATATACCATGTCCTCTTTTTGTGACTGGGTTACCTCACTCAGGATGGTTTCTTCAAGTTCCATTTATTTGCCTGTGAATTTTAAGATTCAATTATTTGGTTGGTTTTTGTTTGTTTGCTTTGTTTTTGTTTTTGTTTTTTTCCACTGAGTAGTATTTCATTGTGTAAAAGTACCACATCTTTATCCATTCTTCAGTTGAGGGGCATTTAGGTTGCTTCCATGTTCTTGCTATTACAAATAATGCTGCTATGAACATAGTTGAACACATGTCTTTGTTGCATGGATGACAATCATTTGGGTTATGCCTAAGAGTGGGATTGCTGGGTGATGTGGTAGACTGATTCCGATTTTCCTGAGAAACCGCCTGATCTGCAAAATGGCTGTACAAGTTTGCACTCCCACCAGGACTGGAGGAGTGTTCCCCTCTCTCCACATCCTCTCCAGTATAATCTGTCACTGGTGTTTCTGATTTTCCCTATTCTGACAGGAATAAGATAAACCATATACTCTTAGGTGTGGGCTCTCCCACGAGCATGGTTAACAGAGTAGGAGCCACACCAATAAAGAGAGCTCATTCTCCCACTTACAGTCACTGTCAGTTGTCAAGAGCACCTCAGTGAAGGGAGGTGTTCCCATCACCCCTTCTCCATGTGGGGCTTTTGTTTGGCTTGAGCCAAACACAATTGGGGAGTTCACGTGCGCAACTGTCCTGTTATGTCAGGAAAATCATTTCCTTGTAGTCATGCAACAGTTCTTGCTCTTATAATCTTTCTGTTCTGTTTCCCAGGGTAATCCCTAATACAGAGGAGTCCTGTCATATAGCTGCCTCTTTGGGGAAAAGCACATCACAGTCTCACTCTCTGCACAGTGCCCAGTTTGTGGAGCTCTATGCTAATTGTCCCACACTGTTTCTCTGCTGAGGGAGAACATATGACATTTGTCTTTCTATGTCTGGGTTATTTCACTCACAATTATTTCCAACTCCATCCACTTACCCCTGAGTTTCACAATTTCATTTTTTTCACACCTGAATAATATTCCATTATATATGTGTACTGCACTTTCATTATCCAGCCATCAGTTGATGGGCATCTTGGCTGTAATGAATAGAGCAGCAATGAACATGACATACATGAAATCTTGATGGTAGAATATAGAGTCCTTTGGATATATGCCCAAACATGGTATCACTGAATCACATGGTAAATCTATTTCTTGCTTTTTGAGAAATCTCCATACTGTTCACACTGGCTATACACATTTACATTTCTACCAGCAGTGAATAAGTGTTCCGCTCCACCCAAATCTGCACCGGTCTTTGTCTTTCTTTTTCCTTGAATGTTAGCCATTTTGACTGAATTAAGATAAAATCCCCAAGTATTTTAATTGCATTTGCCTGGTGGGTAAGGATGTTGAACATTTAAAATAATATTTCTCAGGCATTTGTATTTCTTCTTTTAATAACTCATTGTTCAGATCCATTCCCCAGTTCTTTCATTTTTATTAGCATGTACTAGTTATACAAACTAATGAATTTGGGCAAGTATTTAATATACCTTGATCATCTTAACCCTCTATAATCATATCCTGCTTCCTGCTCATTGCCACCTTTCTTGTACTTCCAGATCTTCTTTCTACTTGGGTATATTATCTCTATTGTTTTCTTTCTTTAATTATTATTATTACATGTATGCATATACCATTTTGTGGTACTCATATGTTTTAAAGCTGATCATTTGTTCCTGGAAAGCCACTTAGGGAGTTCTTCCCTGGAAGAGACTGTTTATCCCTATTTCAGCATTCACTAGTGGTCTGTAATTCTTTATCAACATTGAGGATGTTTTAAAGGTCCAGAAAAAATCATATCATTTTATGTTTGCCTAAAATTACCTATAATGTGTATAATATATTCTAATGAAGCTACACCAGTAGGGACGATAAAGCTCCCTAAAGAGCCGCATTTTGTATAACAATAATCCCAGTACAAGGCATGAGAAACCACTTTTTAAATTGTTGGTCAGGAACATACAAGAGATCCCAAAGACAATATAGTCTGTTTCCATTGCCCTTACTTACTTCCAAACATTTGAAGTTATGTCTCTATTGCTTAAGTCACCACACATTTCAGACAGAGGATTTGGAGGAATGGAGCAGACTTTGAAGCATCCTCCCCAAAAGGACCAATACTTACAATACTATAAGATGCTGTGCAAGCTACGAAGGGATGAAATCAGTCAATAGCCCTACCAGCTGTGACACCTATGAGAGACACCATGATCAACACAGACGACAGTCCCAAAGCTACAACAGTGGCAATGATATCTCAGGGGTAGCAAACAGTGTCTAATTGTATGTAAAGCCTGCGCTATAGTGGGGAATTCATGCCTGGTACTACCCATGATTGCTGAGGCCATGAAACCTAGAGCAAATCTACTACTGCCAATTGTATACTCAAATTGAACTGTATTGTTTGTTTTCTTGAGGTTTATTTTTTGTATGTTATAGAAACTAACCCTCTTCTAGATATACAGCTTGTATTTTTATTTCATTCTGTAGGCGTCCTCATCTTTCATCTCCTTTGTTGCATAGAAGCCTTTTATTTTCATGAAGTATTGTTGGTCTTGATGTCTTTATTCCTGGGGTCCTGTTCTGAAAGTTCTTTTCTATGTCTATTCATGAAAACATTTTATCTACCTTTCCCTCTAATAGATTCAGGGTATCTGACTTTACTCTGAAGTCCTTGAACCATTTGGAATAGAAATTTTCTTCAGGGCATGAGGGATGGATCTAGTTATATTCTTTTATAGATAGCTATCTAGTTTCACCAGCATTATTTTTTGAAGATGCTATCTTTTCTCCAGGCTGTGTCAAAAAATGAAGGGGCTGTGACAGTGTGGGCTATATATGTTTTCAGTTCTTTCCATTGATCAATGAGTTTGCTTTTATACCCTACCAAGCTATCTTGGTAACTATGGCTCTGTAGTATATGTTTAAAGCAGGGCTGGTGGTACATCCTGAGACTTTTTGTTGTTCGTATGGATTTTGATAATATTTCTCAATTTCTATAAAGAACTGTGTTGGAGTTTTGGTAGAGATTATGTTAGTGAAGAAATAAATTGAAGAAGCCAGAATACAGGAGGATTTCCTATACTCATGGGTAGGTAGGATTAATATTGTGCTAATGGCCATTTGTCTAAAACAATTCACAGATTCAACATTTATGCCTCAAAGTTATTTCAGAATAAATCTAACCAAAAAAGTAAAAATATTTATAAAATGAAATTTTAATACACTGAAGAAAGAAATTGAAGAAGATACTTGAATAGAAAAGTTTTGAGGCTCAAGTTGGTTATTTATGAGAAAAAAATGTTTAGTAATATCTTTAGGTTATTTATTTATAAGTACTTTACTAGTATTGTGCCAAACGTTTTTAAAGTGATTGTTATCTGCCTATCCTTGCCTTTGTACCCCTCAACATGTTTATGTGTTTAACCTTTCTGAAGTCAACTTAATATTTTTGTTTCTCACAGATAAAATTTTAAATAGAATTTTTCTGATTATAATAACATTGATTATTAAGGATGACAACTATAGTATGCATTTGAACAATAACATTGTGGAAGCATTACATGTTATATTATAATTGAAATATTCTACTAAATATTATTTTAACATGAGATGGGAAAATGGATCATAATTAAAACTAATATATAACATTCTAAATAAGTGGTAAATGGAAGCAGAGTCTTTTTTTTAATTTTCTTTTTCCTGTTGGCTTCCTCTGCCAAACTGGTCATTGCAGCTTGCTTCAATGTGAGTCACATCTCACTGACTTAGCCTGATGGTGTCCCTCTGTCACTGGTGTGGTACTAATGTGAACTACAGATAACCTCTTCTATAAATAAGAAAGGTACCTGTGTTGAATGTGTCCTTACTTAAGAAACTTATACTTTAAAATTGGAGACCTCTGGAAGGTTTTTGGAGGGACTTTTGAACCCACACACCTCCCTGCTGTCATAAAGGCTGACAGTACTACAGAACCACGACAGGGAGATTTTATGTAAGACTTTTCTTACTAGATCCTGCTTCATATAAGAAGAGACTTAAAAAGCTAATTTCTTTCCTCCGTTTTGCACTGCAATCCACAAAGTGTGACTAATAATAGATTTAAATTTGCTAAGTGCATTCACTCCTTTGTGCCATCATAAAGAGAATCTATTACTGTAAAATTGAGGCTTAGTTCCAAATTGCGCCATTATGAAGTTTTCTTGCAGCAATGTTTTGTCTCTAATACACTTCCCTCATTGTAATTCTATTGCAAACCTGATGTCTAGCATCAAGTCTCACAATAATTATTTTAAATTGCTACTAGGAACAGTAGTCCTGGTGGGATATATTACTACCATTCTAACAAGATGAATTTCAATGCACTTGTAACCATATTATAGTAGATTATGAAAGAAAGAAAATCTTTGAGTTATATATCTACAGACATGTATGTATCACAAGAAAACAATTCTTATAAGCTTCAAATTACTTTATATTGAACTTCAACTCAAACTAATTATAAATCACAGGGACAAATTAGTATATCCAAGCACACTGATAGCGTAATTAGCATGCATAGTGAGTGACATCAAATGAATACATACTTAAAAGTAAAAGTAATGCTGCTAGTTATAGTAATTATAAATGATAATATATTTGTGTGATAGATTTTAAAGATTATATAATCATATTAACATAAGAGAAGGCCACTAAAAACTTTTAAAAATGAAATTGACATAAAATTTTATTCTTAATTTTAATATTTTCCTAATTTTAGGGGTCACTTGAGTGAATGAAATGTCAAAAAGTATACTTTAGTATAATTTATTATACATTTGAAACTCCAAAATATTGTCTTCAGTTTAAAAACCATTGGGCTAAGTCTGCTGCTTTACTACAGATAGGAATGAAATTAGAGATTAGCATTAGAAATTTTGAACAATAATTAATCACCTGAAACTTCAGTGTTGGAAGTATATGACTCATGAATTATTTATTGAATTTTCTTCCTAAGAACATCTAAAAATATACCTTACCTGAGCATTGTGTACAAAATTACAGATAGCTTAAGAAAATAATCATCTTATGCTCACTAAATGTATAAATCTTGAATTTAGCATGTCACAAAAGCATTCTCATCATAGATGAAATCATCATAAAATAATAATTTGAAATTATAAGCCGTTTCACTCCTAGTAATTTAAATTGGTTGGTACATACAAAGTAGAAGAATTTCCAAACAAGACCTCTGAATGTATAGGAATTCCCTTTTAAAATCTTTACATACGCCTCAAATGAAAAGTATTTATATACCTAATGAGTTGAAAGTTACCCTTAAGAGTTGATAAAGTGGGAATAGTTAATGGGAACTATTTCCATTAACAGACTAATATGATTATTGAAATTACACAAAGTATTCACATTTCACCTTAAATAATAATTGAATTAATATCACACACCAGCAGATATGGGGCTGTCAGTTGACAAACTCCAGTCATACCAATATGGCAGAAGGACACTCTGTTAATTGTAAAATGTTTCATATGTTACACCCAAACAATAATCCTATACCAGTTCTGCCATATAGGTTAATATAGAGTTATATCTGAAATAGCTAAGAAAAGCTGTCATTAATTCATCTGTAAATTCTTGGTTCTGTTTTGTTTAATTTTAGCCCCTACATTTTGGTTATCCAGGCCTCAAATTCCATGGAGACTATTGCTTCTGAAGCATTGTCAGTAGAAACAAATGCAATTTATTTTAAAGCAGTATATTTGCATTTAGTTCTGTATTTATATGTGCTTGTTTTTGTGTATGCTTATGCTATTTAAATATATTCTTAATGTTGTTTGGTTAAAACGGAGCTTAAAGCAAAAATGTCTTGTGTTCACAGTCCTTTAGGACTTGGGTTTGTTTTCTGAATTGCCAGATGTTCCTCTAGCATGATGACAAGAACTTCTTAGAACTGAGTACAGTATTTCACCTCCTATCTTCAGACTAGAGAAAAACAGGAAGTTGATAGAAAGGTAATTGAAACAGAGTGTCACCTTGGCTTTTGTTAATAAAAAAAAATAATAATCAAGCTACCCCCAAAACCATTTGTAACTTTCTACTCCCAATACCCACCCCATCTGTTTACATTTAAAAGGTTTTTGTTGGTGAGGTCCAAACAGAAACAATTGTCCAGAACAGCATGTTAAATTAATTTCTCCAAGAACAAGAGAAATCATGCTGACTTGTACTTATCAATGACCATTGAAGTCAGCATTAATTTTTTAAAAATAATAATATAGGCAGATTTTTAAATATCATACATATGCTCTCACTACTTACATTTCTCGAGTTTTAAATTGACTCTTTAAATGCTGTATTTTGTTCTTGAAACTAATTCCTTTCTTGACTACAAATGCATTATCCTTGCAAGGTTAAAAAACAAAAAAACAATTAGCTGGGACAAGTCAGCATCATCAGAATGATGGAACCACATACCACCTTCCCTAACCCTAGAGTGAGTTTACTCCATTCTTTCAGATTTTCCACCTGTGAAGGATTGTGTCTACAGAGACCTAGGATAGGTAGGAGAGCATATCTTAAAAAAAAAATATTTAGCCTGGTGTAGTGGTACATGTTTTTTTTTCTTAAAAATGTAGAAGAATTTTTGTTTGTTTGATTGTTTTACATGTCAATCTGAGTTCTGTCACCATCCTCTCCTCCCCTATCACCCCAACCAAACCCCAGCCTACCCCCTTTCAGCTCCCTGGGGAGGGTGATGCCTTCTTACATTTTTTAAAAATTATCTTAGATGTGCCAAGAAACCCTTCAAAACTGACTATTTTAAGTTTAGCATTAACACAACCAGGAGTAAAGAACATTTATTTCAAAAATATATGACAATACTGGATTGCTTTTGCTAATTCAAAAAATGGTGGCTCCAAATCTAAAGAAGGATGGATTGGTTGATGTATTACCTCCTGCATATATATTTGTGTGTATGTTCAGAGCATTTTGCTTCAAACGTTTTCCTAAAAAGACAGACTAGCAAAGTATAGCCTGTATTTTAAGTGATGTTTTTGATTGACAGCCTGAATGAAAGTAATTATTTGATATCTCCTAGAAGTGCATGATAAAGAGATCTTAAACCCAGAAAGGATATTAAGTCTTCTAGACTAGCACACTATGTCTAGGAAGGACTCCATCAAATTTCTCTTAGCAAGTGGATTTGTTTATATCTTACATTTCAAGGAAAGACAAATATTTAACTTCCCGTCATAATCTCCCCCCATGTGTCTCTTTCTTTTCTCTTTTGATAAGAAAATACAGCACTTTTCATTTATTTGAGTATCCCACAGATTCATACAGTAACTAAGTTGAACTAGACAAATCTTAAATCATTACAGAATAATGAATATGAACTTCTTTCCAGTGAGCATGAACTGAATGCCCGAGTATATGGTTCCTGTCTCTTTCTGGAACAAGAATTCTTTTGAAGCTCTAAGAGTTCTGTGACTGGGGATGTTGACATGTATATCAACTCTGCATCTATTTCCAGGCAGTGTGTAGACCTTGCTGCCTCCTAGGCTTTATCTCATAGGGAGAAGCCATCCCTGAATGATAATACAATGTTGCATAGCACCAGTAATCCATAATGGAAAACATTATGTCATTCTGTTTTCTCTAGCTTGCAACAGTTGAGTAGTAAATTCATATATTCTAAAAATATTTCCAGGATATATATAGTGGTTATCATGAACTACTATACGAGCTGATAGAACAAATCTGCAGACATCAAATGATTATTCTCTGAGGGATTGCAATGCCCAAAGATGTAATGGTAGATATATGTGAATACAAACTAGGTGACTGTGTTGAAATAAAGACTTTGTGATATTTATCTCCAAAAAATGCACATTGTACCTTGAATTTGTGCCAGTGGTATGAAGACCTACTTCCAGAACAGATCCTTATTTTATAGAGACTTCAACAATTCACTTCATCTTTCATGAACAGATTCAAATTCAAGTCAATTGCTTGAGGGGGAAATCTTTTCCAAGTGTGCATTTTTATAAGACTGTCATCTGTCTGAAAAGTTCAAGGTAAATCAGTTCTATCTGAAATAACATCACTTGAAGCATGAGTAAACCAAAATCTTTAAAATATCTTACTAATAAGAATTTTATAAATGAAAAGTACATTTTCTCTCTACCAACACAATGTGCTTTTCTATTCTAGAGAAATGAGCAGCTAAAATCAACACTTTGTTTCTATTCACAGAGTACCACTGTGTCACACATAGAAGTCTCCATCTTCCATAACTGTCCCAAGCTGTCTTTCCTACCCTACTTAGTCATTCTTCTTTTTGCTTGAGTAAACCATGTCTGTACACATTCATCATATCTGGACTCCATGCTATTTATTAGTTGATCGTATAAATCTTTTTCATATAATACACCATTCTAACATTGCTTAAGAACAAATCTACTTCTGCCTAATGCCGTGAGGATTATCTCATCTACTGTTTCCATTTCCAAGCATATGAAGCCTTATAGTCCCCAACCCCCTTCTAATCAGATGCCACTGTCACAATAAATATTTATTGTGCCCACTGTGATTTCAAAGACACATAAATTTTTATTTTATCCATCTACTTTGAAAGTTAGGGTATGCAAAACACTGAATAATAACAATAAGAAATAGCATAGATTAAGTGATACATGACACCTTCTAATTTATCTGTTCAGCAAGTCCAAATGTCCATACACTTGTGTGGCTTAAAGAGAAATACATCTGTAATCCTTGAGTTACTTTGCCTTTATGTCCTCTAGCATAGTGAAAAATAGTGTGATAATACAGTGACATATTACTGTGATTTCAGGCTGTTTTTATAGAGGCAGAGAGGTCTGTCTCATGAGTACCACAGTGGAATGAGACAGACAAGACAGAAATTCTAACGTGGAAAATTACCCTGACATTTTTGAACTTTTTCATCTACAATGAACTTGCCAACACCATGGAGAATTATGACATCTACACAATTAAACAAGACTAACTGTTCAGAAGATATACTTGTGTTTGTCTTACCATCAGAGGAGGGGGGATGATTTCATTTTTTGTATAGCACTCACAAAAGATAGTACTGACACCCTCTGCAGCCTGTTATCAGAGATGGATTTGCAATGATCCACTTATACTCTCTGATTTGGTTGTTGTGACCAGTAGCATTTAGAAACTCTCAGAGGATGAGGTATCAATATGTTCACAAAACAAAACTAATCAGCCTGCCTGGAAGTGGAACAATGACCTTAATTTCATTAGCATCGTCAGCTAGCCAACAGAACTAATTAAAGATAATGTATCAGAAGGTGGTGTAACTATATTTTCCCAAACTTTTCCAAGATTTAATATTGATCCATAAAAATGGAGTGAATTATTAAAGACCAAACATTGGAATAAATAACTCCTGCTGTCCTCAACAAGCCTGTCTACTTCAGCTGGTTCAGATCATCTCAAACACCGGTCCTGATGAGACTATGGAAGAAGCCTGCACCTCTCTTACCTATCAAGACTCTAATGGCAATAATTAGAAAGTGTTCTTGTCTGAGTCATGAGAGGGTTATAAGATGATATTGCTACAGAGAACAGTCTGAGAGAGAGGGGGGAAGGGAGGGAGAATATTCGTTGACATTGCATTCACATCTTCACCTCTTGGGATTGATTATATCTTTTCACTGAGAACATGAAGCAAGCTTAATGAGGAGCTGATATGAAGTAGCGCCATTTCAGTAATTCTTAGTTCTTTGAACTTCCAGGCAAGGTTAATGCACATGCTATTTCACAGAATAAAACAAAATATATAATGTTAAAATAGTCCCTTCTAGATATATGAGTGTAATAGAACTCTGCAGTACTAACCAAGTACCATGTAAATCTTAATGCATATGCTGCAGATTTCAAGTGGAATGGATGGCCTATATGGCCCAAACTAGCTAAACTTGACTTCAGCAAAGATAAAATACTGAAAAATTACCTCCATGATGTATTAACCCAAATAATCACGTTCCTGTAATAAAAAAAAAGAAGCTGGAAATTAAACATGTAGTTATGAATACTGTGTCTGCACATTGTGCTGCATGCTCCGCATGTGTTAGAATTTCTTCTCAGTTCTTTTTTTAATCTTTTATTCATAGCATTGCAGGTGATGAAAAATTTATGCCTTGAGTCTGGCATTGAAATTAAATGCAAAATGAAAACAGAAGCAGTTTATACTGACAGCTTAAATATCTTTATCTAGCATACGGTTGCACTATAAAAATCACTGGGTGACTTTTTTAAATCTCCCACATGTAAGAAACCAAGAGTTGTGCAATAATGAATAAAGTTATATATATAAAAGATGTCAACAGAAAAGTTGTATTTTTATTAGCACTCTTCATTAATTTCATTTCACTCTGATTTTCTGTTTCTGTTTAATGGGTACCAATGGTGAACATAAGCTTAGAAAAAAAAACTGCACAACTTAATCACTGATATTAGTTCCTCTGAGTGGCAGCAAATAATTGATTTTTGCAGTATTTTTAATGAGTGTGATTTTCCTGCTAGATTTATGTCTTAAGTTGAATAGAAAACATTCATCTGTACCTAAGGTAATACTGCAGTAAAGGTTAATTATTCAGGTGAATCAATTTGTTCATCATTATATTAATCTGAGTGATGTTTTGGAAGAATGGCAGTAATTACAATCATATCCACAGTCACTAGGATTGTGAGTTTTTGAGTACATTTCTTTCATTAGAATGGCTGTAATGATTTTGTACATATTATTTTAGTATTCACAACTCTGTTGAACAAATGAGGTTGCCTCTAAGTGGCCCCTGTCTTCCGGAGATGTCGAGTCTTCTGTCCGCAGTATATCTGAACATCCTGCACTGCACACAAGGGTTCACTGTGGCTTTTGTTGATGGACTAATGTGGAATTTCAGACAGATAACTGGTGAAGTAAATTAATTGAAGAAAATAATTGCCTCTTAGTTTTGTGAGTAAAGTACAGCTTTAAAATACACTGTGTGTGTTTTATATGTATGAGAATTTAGAAAAATAACTCTGGATTTATTTAGCATTTAAATAAGGAGAGCATTTTAGAACAGTCTGCAGTTAGGTGAAGCGCATGAACCACAACCACCACCACTTAGATTTCCACACTTAGAAGACTTCAGCACGTAGCCTAAAATGTTTTACACCCAGCCTCTGGTTTGTAGCTCTTCTCTTGGTTGTTTTATGTAAACATAACTATGTATGATTATGCAGATAATTTTATACAGTATTAATTGCTTTAAGAGCACGGAGAATGTGTGTTTAATTCAGTAATTCATTTACATTTTAATGATGTTAATAACATAAGATTACCAAATCAAATCATAATATGTGACCATTGTAGCTTGAAGTGCAGAGTCCAAAGTCACATTATATCATTCAAAATATATTTATCACATCTGGCTGATGACAACCTATGTTTAAAATTTTCAATGTTCTCAAACATATATCCAATAAAAAGTGGTACTCAAGAACTGTAGCGTAGCAAATACTAAATTTTAAAGCGTGTGTAATGCCTGTCTCAGCACATACAGTATTAAACTGGCCTGCATCTTCAAAATGTAGTTGATGGGCAGTAATGAATGCTTTTAAGTCTGCCTGTACAAAAAAGAGCCAAATACATTTAATATAGTTCTCTTTAATGTAGGAAAAACAGTTCTGGATGTTTATTATAGGGAGTGGGTGAATTCCTAAGTTTGCATTGTAGAGAGTATCTGGAGCCACTATCCAAATAAACGAATTTCAGGCTGGCATTTATTTCTTATTTCTTTCATCATGTACGGATTTAATATCATCAGGAATAAATCTAAATTGTTTGCCTCTTTCCTCTTAATTCCTGAAGCAATGTAAAAGTCTAGAGAGGTTTGAAGTGACAGGATTACAAGCAGTCTTTTGCATACATGGCCTATAGGGATGAGCGGCTACCTTGCATCTAATAAACAAGAAAGTGAAGTCGTTGAATAATGAATTAAGTGGCATAAGTTGTGATAACAAGGAGCAAATGTAACTTCAGACGAATAGTATTTGCTTTGTGTGGGGTTATCTGAGAGGGCTGATGCTCCGCCAGGGGAGACAGAGAAGAAGGCTCATTATATTAAGATGTTCTTTCACAGAACACAGCCTAAAATGATCTCACAGTTTTCCCCCCCATTTGCTGAACTCCTTTGTGCTCTTCTATCAAATCATCCACCTCCACCAGGGGATAACTAAGGTTATTTCAGACTGTGAGTGTTGTTTAAAATGAAAATTCCTAGTGAGTTTTAGATGGGTCATCCAACAATTAAAAAGAGATGTCTAATTGGTTCATCCATATTAGGGTCAGCAGCTGGTGGCAGAATAAAAGCTTGTGCTGCCCTATTGCTCAGTTCTGAACCAAATTAAATTATTAATCTACTCTTTGCTGCAATGTAGCTTCATGGGGATTCCTAACCTGCCATGCTGAATAAAACAGAACGACGGCTTTACATTTTCATTATGGAGAATAATATTTTAAATTGCAAATGTTCTTCTATGTGGCCTGCATTGCATACCTTATTGGATGTGTGGAAATGTCTTCAATAGCCGCTGCTTTTACATTGTTTTGTTAATAGTTTTAAGTATATTTTTAATTGAAATAGAATTGTATCATTTTCCCTCCTCCTGCACTCACAGCTATCCTTCCTGTAGTCCTTCCAGTGCACCCCTATCAAGTTAATACAATTTTTCTTTTATTGTCATTGTGACACACACATACACACACACACACGTATGTATGCATGTGTACATAAATATAAACAAATACAGTTTGCTGAGTTCCCTTATTGATTGTCCAATGCAAATGGTCAGCACTGAAACCATATACACACAAACAACAAAAGCATGCTTACCAAATTGTTCAGTTAATTTCTAGTCATGAATGGAAATTATGATACCATAGAGAGAGAGAAGCAGGGAGATAGACACAGAGAGGTTATCTGCATATAATACAGTATCAACCCCCTTGCCAGAAGTAGTTGAGCTCCCCAAAAGGTCAAATTAAGTCTTTCAGAGAGCCATTATCTGGACCCTCACATTCAGAGGAAAGTATACCGTGGGAGGCTCTGTAAGCTAGCGTGAGCTCCAGGGTAATTCAGCCATGCTTATTTACAGGGTAGTAGAAACTGCAAGGGGTTGAAGTCCTAGACTTTGTAACCTTGTTTAATTCTTTTGATTTTTCTTTAATTTAGCTACTTAAAACCATGAACCTTGTAGAAAATTACAAAAATACTTTACTTTGCTTATAGCATTTAACAATATCTTAATAATTTTGTTTCGAAAGTAGTTACAGTGACTATAAAAACTTTTAGTAAATATTCCTCTTTTTGAGAATTTCATAGATGGGTATTATATTTACATCATTTCCACCCTGTCTTTTCCCACTAAAGACTTTCCCTACTCCCTCTCAAATTCATGACCTTCTCTTCTATAATTATTATTGTTTTATACTCACATACATATGCACACACACATATACACACATGCACACACATATACACATACATACACACATACACACACAATATATATGCATACACACATATGCACACACACATACATGTGCATACCCACACATGTACACATAAAACCTACTGAGTCCGTTGAATGTTGTTGCTTATATGTACTTGTATTTATGGATGATCACCTGGGATTGGAAACCCAGCAAATGTCTCATCCCCAAAGAAAACTGATTCTTCCATATAGCAGCCATTGATTACCTCTTCTGTAAGAGGGGCTTTGTTAGATTCCCGTTTGCACAGGCAAATCAACATCACAGTCATTGTGCAGGTCTTTTTAGGCAACCATTTGTCGAGATTGTATAGTGCAGTTCTCTGTCATATTTAGAAGACACCATGCTGAACCAGAGAATCACAAAGAGAAAAGATCAAATCCATGGTCGTCCAACTAAAGGAAACTTTATTTTAGGATGCACATTGACACTGTCCAAAGAACTGTCTCACTCTAGTTTGGGATTTGAGAGAGCAGCTCCTGCTGGCCTCTTGAAGCCCCTTTTATAGGAGAGATAAACTGTTTACAGGGGTGAGAGAGTTGGCTGTTACACATTGTTATAATGATTCAATGAAAGGGAAGGAACAAGCGTAAGGATGTACATCATGTGGATGGGGTGGCAAATTTAGTGTAGGCTGAAAAGCATGCTTTGCCATTTATGTCATATCTAAGAAACAGGAACTTATTTTTCATTGCAAATAGAAACCTTAACTTGTAAGAACTTAACACAGGACAAACAGGAAGTTGTTCTTAACTGTCTTAACTGTAAAGAGAAACCTTAACCTGCAAAGTATATTGGTCCTGTTTTGGTCTCACAACTATCTCACAGCAGACATCCTTATCTTCTGGCTCTTACACCGACCTGGCCACCTTCTCTGTCATGATGCTCCTAGAACCTTCCATGTGGGGATTGCACTCTAGATTTCAACTGGAGCTAGGCTCTCCATGGTCCTCTGTGTTTGGGCTAATTGTGGATCTCTGTAGTAGTCTTCATCTGCTGCAAAAACACATTCCTTTGGTGAGGCTTGACAGGTGCACTTGTCTGTAAGTGTGTGGACAAGTATTAGATTGCACTCAGAAAGAACACTGCTGTAGAAAAGTGACGGCAGTAGATTTTCATCTATAGTCTGTGGTCTATGACCTCTCCAGTCACAGGTAGTTGACTAGGTTTATAGCACAGACGTAAATTTTCTCATTAAACAGGGATTACATCCAATTAGACAGCTATTGGTTACCTCCAATATGAAAGTACCTCTCTCTAGTGCACCATCAGGTCCACCTTGACAACCCAGTCAATGCTGTGTTTGGGAGCATCATAGCTCAGCGAGAATAGTGATTGCTTCTCTCCCACGGCAAAGTGAATAGTGCCTTCTAATACTCTGAAATTTAAAGCCCCAGGAAGGGGGCTTCCAGGTTAGCTCCAACTCAGTTCCTCCACATCCTACATCCCATGTGTGGTGACTTCAGCCATAGGATCCTACCTTCAGGTTCTGAGAGGTAACCAAGGGCAAAAGCAATAGCAGTGATCTATATTGTTTTGGGAGTCTCTTAGACCCTACTGACCAGCAACTTAAAGGGATGTCTCTCTTTTATGGCGTGTGAGATTTTGTTAGCTATCCTATAGCATTTGGAAGCATAGTATTCTATGGCATGTTTACTGTAATCATTTTAATATATGCTTACTTTTCAATCTCACTGAAAATTAAGTTATGAAAGTCACAATAGAATGAAACTAGATTCTTATAACTTAGCATGATATCTAAAGTTAAGTAACTTGGTAAACAACTAGATGGGATTATTTATATTATATAGTATTAGCTAAGTTTTGAATCTCATTCATTGATTCATTTGTATATTCAAGATTATACAAAGCGTAAAATTGGTAAAGGTTTTATATATTAGAAAAACTCTAAGATAATCTAGCTAGTTCAGTAATTTATCAAGACTCTGGTTGTTGGGCACCTAGTTATTCCAAATACTGTTTGAGGAGCCACATGAACAGGAACAAAAAACAAAATAAAGAACCTTCGGTTGGGATGCTTACAATTCAATGGAGAGGAAGTAGACAATAAACAAGTCCTCAAAAAATTAGAAAGACAAAAAGCTAAATATTTGTGAAATAGAGCAAAATAGTATAATGTCAAAAGAGTAAGTACCTCCTCCAAGCCCTTGATGAGATGGATCAATAGAATGTCCCCCAACCCCACATTCCCGCCAAAGCCCTTAGTGAGATGGTGCAATTTTGACTTTTCTGAGATAGGAGTAGAGCATGAGTCATGACATGAACAGTCAAAGCAGAGAGTAGTGAGTGACAAAACCCTGGAGTGGAAATAAACTTGCCATAGATGAACCCCAGAAGGAAGCAGAGCTGGCTTTCTCGATATGCAACTTGTACTCTTATGCAGCATTTCATGCTTAGGTGGATCCCGTTCATTCCCCACTGTCAGCATCTTGAAATTCTTACTTTTTATATATGGGACTCCACAGTGTTCTTGAAGATTATGTATCTATCAAGTTCTGAAGAAAATGAGTTGAGCAAGAATGTGGCAGGAGGATGTGAGAAACACACAAAAAAGTAATAGTTCTGATAGGCATGATAAAGACCACATATTCTTAAAGATGAGGTGTAATTTACAGCATAGGCATTTTTGCTTGCTATTAATAAAAGTAGACTTTTTTGGAAGCAGAGATATGCAGATCTCTGTGAGTTCAAAGCCAGCCTAGTCTACTGAGCAAGTTTCAGGACAGCCTTCATAGCTACAGAGGAACCCTGTCTCAAAAAGCAAACAAAAAAGTAGATTTTTTTTCATATTATCCACAGATACTAAGTTCATCAATGGTAGTGTTTGTCTTTTCTATATACTATGCACACTTCATTACTCCATATGACAAGATAGTCTATGAATACTAATTGTAATCACAGGGATTTCACTTTTCATTTAACCCCATAGGACCTACTGTTCATGTTTCAATTCCTGCTTTCTCTCCACAGTTATAAAATTATAGTTCCAAATCTGCATGACTACTTAACAGTTAGAGTAATCTCACATGGTACAGGTGGTGGTGGTGCACACCTTTAATCCCAGAACTCAGGAGGCAGAGGCAGGTGGATCTCTGTGAGCTAAAGGCCAGCCTGGTCTACAGAGTAAGATCCAGGACAGTCAAGGCTACACAGAAAATCCTGTCTCTAAAAATCAAAAAGAAAAAGTATTAGAAGTAATTATATGAAGTTGCCTATGTATAAACATTGTACATAGAAAATGTCAATTTTAAAGACTCATGGGAATAGAAAATAAAGATTTATTTAAGGATGTAGAATAGAAATAATATAATCATAATTTCAAGTCCAGCAGAAAGATCAAAAATTTCATACAGCCAGGTTCATTAGAGAACCAAAGAGCTCAGCATGTAGGTGTCTTGCTGACAATCTCCTTGAGGTAAATCTACATTGCAGCAAGACCTCTGTCATCAGCAGTTGCTTTCCTGGCCCCTAGGAAAGGAGGCTAAGGCTGACACCCAATTTGTATTTTCTATAACAAGTCATGGGTCCCAGTAATTATTATGTGAGTGATCATGCCATGGGTGTTTGATCAAGAGACTGATAGTCATTGGAAACCTTTCTTTTAGGCAAATCTGTACTACTTATTACTGAACTTGATGATTTGCCCAATGACTGCTGAGGAGAATACATTATGAGGCATGTGACAAGCTGGTCTACAGAGATTTGACTGTCAAAGCAGGATACCATTTCTCTACTCAGGACAAAATGTTCATCTGATAACTCAAAACAGGTGTTGGATTAAGTTTTCTGGAAGTCTTCTCAGTTTCCTGTGGGAAGGCTGTTGTTCTTATATGTTGCTGCCAAGTCACTTCTTATCTGGTCCTTGTCTGTCCTTAGCTGTTCTCCAAACCATTCACTTATGATTCATACATATATGTTCTGTTTCATGCACTTTGTCAAAGTCTTCACTTTCCTAGCATTTCCCACATGTTGAACTTCATTCCTGTGTGTGTGTGTGTGTGTGTGTGTGTGTGTGTGTGTGTGTGTGTGTGGTGTGTGTGTGTGTGTGTATGTCACATTTGAGTTCCTAGTGGAATTATGAATTACATTAATTCATGACACTAGTTTGCATTAATTTTTTTTAATTTTTAAATTTATTATTTCTGCTTACATTTTCCATTCAAGGCCTTCTTCTAAAAGAAGACTACACATCTATTCAACTCTACCCATAGTGTGTGCTTGACTTTTTCCATGTTCAAGCTATTGAGGACTCCTGACTTAAAAGTTTAAAAAAAAAACCAACCAGTTTTGAACATTGTAGTTTATATATCTTCCTACAAGCTTTTGGACTGACACTTATAACATTTCTTGAATTAATATCCTCAAGGAACTTATCATGATAGCATTTGATGGACAATGACAACAGAATATGATAAGGACTCACTACCTGGTCTTGGGTAATCAAGGAAGGCCTCTTTAATACTGTTGTTAACAGAATCTTTTGGCATGCCTATGGAAGATTATCTTAATTATGTTAATTCATACAGGAATACTCACCCTCCCATAGGTGGTAATATTCCCTGATTGGGACCTTACAATGTAAGTGTGGAAAGGGAGCTAGGCAGGAACATCCATCTGTTTCGTGGTTGGGAATATGATGTGACTTCATACTCCTGCTAATTTGATTTCCTAAGCCTAATGATTGTAGCTTAGGCAGATTAAATCCTTTCGCCCTTTTTATTTTTCAGAGTAATTTTATTTCACAGCAATAGGAAAAAGCAAGACAGCTCCCAAATATGTATATATATATATATATACATATATATATATATATATATATATAGCAAAATTAAATTAGTTTTAATGTCTGTCCATGAACATTGTCTTCTTGCTCCATACAACTAAGCAGAAGTTGGACTTGAAGATGTCTTTGCTCACATTTTCCTGCCAACAATTCTACTTACTGACTTAATTTCAAATTTCTATTCCAAGAGAACCTATTCTGTTTTTTGGATTTCCTTAAAGTTTCTGTTCTTGCGTATTATCAATACAGCAGTATATTCTGTGAATTATCAGAATGTTTATAGGGTGCATAATCAAGGGGAAATGGTTAATGACATGAAAATGTATCATATACAATGGCAATGTTTAGACACAAGGGAACACACTAAAGGCATGACTAGCTGATGGTGGGGGATCTTCGTGGCTGTGACAGGTGTAGGGAAAGTATAACTTGGCATAATGGGCTCTTAAGGACCTTCCTCCATAGTCCACTGTGTTGGCATCTGCACACTTTAGCCATCATTGCTACACTGACAACTAATTCTTATGTATCCTTAGGTTAAAAATGGAAAGGTGAAGGTGGGGAGATGACAAAGGTAAAGATAATGCTGACACATAAAGGAGAATGGAAATGTCAGAAAGAACAAATGGCTGAATTCCTTCTATGTTTTTTCCAAACTCAATTACTATCACTTCTCAGAATAGAATAATCTGCCTGCTCTAGCAGACCTTACACCATCCAAATGACCCAGCACAACATTACATCAGAGAAACATGGGCTTGGTGGCAATGGACCTTCTGGGTTGTATCTCAAATCTTCTGCTGGCTAATCATGTGACCTTGGAGTCACCCTTGCTTAACCTCTATCTAGTTAAACTATTAAAATTCATATATGCTGACAGAGTAGATACCTAAAGCCTCCATAAGATAGAGAGGCTGCTGTATAAATGCCCCATCGTTTTGAAGTACATAACCCAAGATCAAAACTCTTCAACTGTTCACAAGTCAAGAGGACAGTCTCTAGAAAAAGCAAAGCAGATGATGAGTTTGTAATTACTTTATTCTCTGAGACAATTCTTATGGCATTTTATTTGTTGGCTTATTAGATGGTACTCCACCTCCCTGCCCCGCCCCAAGGCTCACACCAGCATGATACAATCTATATTCAAGAGCCCAGAGAGAAGGAGCTTGTCACAATCAGCTTATAAGTACTCATACTCTGAGATGAAAAGTGCATCATTACTTTCTACACAGTAAGTAGAGGAAGTTATTGTTAACGAAACACCCCATCTAAACTAGACAGTACACAGAGGAGAGGTTTCTGACCATCACCATTTTGAAAACAATCATGCTTTTTCTTGTCTCCAGCCAGAAACATGGAAAATAACTCTGTTGTAACTATTTTACTGTGTCATCAAAAACTACAAAATGCCACTAAAGACTGTTCCATCCATGGTCTTTTTTTTTTTTTTTTTTTTTTTGATAGATGGGAAAAAAATTTATTGTTGAACTGAAATACTATCTATTACTCATTCACTTTTTCTAAAGACAAGGCTTCCATAATGGAAGTTGTAGAGTACAGTTCACATTTAGACCTTTTAAAGAACCAAGTAGGTTGGAAGCCAGCTGAGCTCGACCTTTGAACAGCATTGTATCTCCCCCCACCCCTGCTCTCAGAAGCCAGTGATAAGAGTTTCAGTTTCACAGTCAAAGGTGTTCTCATTCAGGCATATGTGCCTCCTCCATCTAATGTGATAATCTGTCATTTGAGTCATGTATCAGTCAAAAAATCTTCAGTCTCCATTGTGTTTTATTCTCATCACAGAAGTAATTTACCCAATGCATACTAATTCAGATTTGTGAGATATGATGATTTTCTGGAAAGATACAGAATTAGCAAGAACAGCCTGGAATTTGGCTATTTCAAACTGTCAAGAAGACTGAACTGGATTAATGCCTATCCAGCACTAAGAGAGTTGAGTTTGAGGCTAGCCTGGGCTAGAGAGAGAGAGAGAGAGAGAGAGAGAGAGAGAGAGAGAGAGAGAGAGAGAGAGAGAGAGAGAGAGAGAGAGAGAGAGAGAGGAGGGAGGGAAGAAGAAAGGGATCATGAGAGGGAGGGAGCAAGAGAAAGGGGAGGGAGGGAAGGAGAGAGGGAGGGAAAGAGGGAGGGAGAAAACTAAGAGAGAAAGAAAAGTGGAGAGAGAGTGTGTGTGACAATTCACTGCTCTGCCTTAATCAGGGACTCTTTAGACTTTGGCATATGAGGAAGAGGAAAGAATATTCCCTTTGAGTTTTGCTGTTGTTGTCGTTGTTGTTGTTCTTGTTGTAGTTTTTCATTGCAGGGTTTCACTGAGTAGCTTTGAAACCTGTCCTGGAACTCTCTCTGTAGGCCAGGCTGACCTCAAACTCACAGAGATCCATCTGCCTCTGCCTCCTGAGTGCTGGAATTAAAGGCATGTACCACCACCTCCAGGCTGCATTTTCCATTTGAAAACTGGTTTCCTATGTTAATCCTCTCTGGACAACTGTTACATCTTGAAGGAAGAAGAGAAGGGGGAAAGATTGGAAAGGAAGAGGGGAAGGGAGAGAAAAGGATACAAGGAATGAAGCAGTAAGGAGAGAATAGAAGGAAGGAAAGGGAAGGTAAAAGTGAGAAAATTCAAACTAATACTTAATTTGAACCTAAAAATAAAGCATTTAGTTTCTCTATTCATAGCTGCTTAAAGCAGACTTCAGAGTCAAATCACTAATTTCTCTTTCCTTGGATAAAATACGGGATGTAGCAGAACAAATATTCCTTGAGGGATTGATTAAACATTTGGAGGTAATTTCTGTTAAACAAATTATCGAACTGGGGTATCAGTAATTGTGACATCTCTAGAGGAGGGTTCACTAGAAGTCTTGAAAAACCCAGTCTTGCTGTGTTTGGAATGTTTCTTGAATCAAAAATGGCAAAGCAAACCACATTCGTGGTCTATCCAGCATTATGTGTTTTGTCCTTAGTGAACACATTCTTTACTCTGACCTAAGAGGAGAGGGCGTTTCATTTGAAAAGCCATTTTCAGTATTAATTAGCTGAGAAACTATTTAGAAAAAAAAATTCTTCCTTGTGCATAAAGATAGACTTGTCCAGGAACTAGAGGCTTATTTCACAGAAGGCCTTGTTATGACAAAGTTAAAATTGAGAAGCCCTGAAGCCCAGCAGGAACCAGGACCTTGTGGAAGTACCTGGAAGACAGAGATACAACCAATAAGACAAGCCAACCATACAATTATTTTTCTTGCTACTTCATACTTGTAATTCTGCTATTTTTATGAATTGTAATGTAAATACCTTTCTTTTTAATGGTCTTAGGTCAATGAAAGGGTCCTCTGACCCTCCCCCCCCCACACGCAAATGGTTGCAACACACAGGTTGAAAACCTCTACTATAGACTACTACCCCTACTTTTAGAGGTGAAATGGAAGCATAAGGTGGTTGTATAACTTGCCCACAGTCATACAGCTATTTAGTGGCAGAAATATGCAGGTTATGAGAAGGGGAATAAAAATAGCTTGATACATAAAAAAAATCACAAATAAGGAAATATAACAAATGAGAAGTCATCTCAGCAGAGACTTAGAGGGTGGGTAAGATGGTAGGAGAGCACTTCAGAGTGAGAGCTGAGGGTCTGAGTGGAAAGGATAGTGGAAAAAAAATGGAGGCTGAGAGACCCTTCATGTTGGGCACTCCAAAAATCCAAAAATATAGGAAGTAGTCCTAGAACAAATGTCTGAATAAATCAGCATCAAATACAGAAGTGAGACAACCATGGTAAGGTAAAGGGGAGTATTGGAAAGAGGCTGTACAGGTGGGGTCTACAGAACTTAGCCACTGGCCAGGATTTTGAAAAAAATTAACCATGGGGAAGAGAAGGTTTAGATTGGACAAGATGAGTCTGAAGATACTTACTTTTTGGTATGTTCAAGAGTAGGAAATGGCGCTTGGTTTTTTCAAGTAAGGTCACCATGGACATCTGGTGAGGGGTATTCTTCTGTTTGCTGTGAATATATGTTTCTCTTATTGGTTAATTCATAAAGCTGTTTCAGCCAATGGATAGCAGGATGTAGCCAGGCAGGAAGTACAGGCAGGCCTACAAGACTAGGAGAATTCTGGGATGAGAAAGGCTAAGAGTGGGTCTTAAAGAGATGCCATGTAACAGCCGAGGAAGAAAGAAATCTGGGCATCACTGGTAAGTCAAGATCATGTGGAGATACAAAGATTAGTAGAAATGGGTTAATAACTAAGAGAGAGCTAGTCAATAATAAATCTGAGCCATTGACTAAACATTTTATAATTAATGTAAGCATCCCTGTGTTTAATTGGGACTAAACGGCTACAGACTGGGTGAGACAGAAACTTTCATATACATACATCTTTCAGTTAACCTGGTTCCTAGTGTTGCAAACAAAATTCTAAAATTGACTTTAAAAATCACATTTAGCCTATATTTTGTCACTGAGGACAGGCAGGAGACAGTCTGTTAACTTGTAACAGGAATGGTGCCTTATTTCAAGAGAAGATGGTGTATGTCTTAAATAGCTATGGTCTGTTAGGGAGCCCTAGGGATATGTACCAAACAAATGAAGACTTAGAAAAGATAAGTTGTGCTCAATCAAATTAGTACATTTTTCTTTGATGCTGAAGTTCTGGGAATCGGATTTACACTGAGGGAAAATTTGAGGTCATGTTCTGGAAATGAAGGGTGGAGATTTCCAATCTAAGACTTTAAAAGAATACTAGAAGTTTTACCTGTAATTTAATTGATCTCTCAAACTTGTGAAATGTAGACAGGAATTTGGGGGAGTTGTTTACTTTTGTTTTTAAATTCTTAAAATCCTTTATAAAGTTCACTAGAAAAGGAAGAAAAGAAAGTTGATTCAATAGAAGTAAGTTGGTTTGTCATCAGAGGAAGGTGGTCTGTTTCTGCCAGGCTCTTACAGTACCTTCACATCACAGGCTAAGTGGGAAGTGTCTGCAATAGTCAGGGCATGAGATATCTGGGGAGGTGAGAACAAAGGAGAACTTTTGGCAAGGTGGAGCTGTCAGTTTGTCCAGGTCCAGGAGCATAGGCATTGTCTCCATGCAATGTGGTCCACTGTGGAAACATCTACGATAAAATTCTTCTGAGTTTCTAGTGAGGGACTTAAAACTTGTCTCAGTCTGTGGGTGCAATTTTTATGCCAAATCAAAGGCGCTTTACTGTCTCCTTTTTTATAGAAGGGCCAAATGAGATAGGTTGGAAATATGACCTTTCAACAGCCATCTCAGAACATTTGCCAAGCAAGATTAAAAAAAAAAGTTTGGGAAAGAAATCAGGCACGGACTCTGCAGATGCTGGATGGACTGCACCAGCCATCTGTGGTAAGAGTTACTTCATATCACATCAGGTGAGAGCTATGAAGTGACACCTAGGTAACAGCAACAACTTCATTGTTAAATGGCCCCATTTGTTTAGCAGGCAAGTCCCTGTTTACAAAGGGAAAGACATTGAATGGGTGCTGCTGTTCCTGGGAGAGACAATGAGTGTGTCCAGAATTATTCAGACAACAAGGACTCTCAGCAATCCAACTGTTAGCTCAGTGCTGGTGCATCAGCGTCTGAAGGAGGCAGATTAATTTCCTACGGTGAGCTAAGTGCATTCTTGGCTCAAAGGTGGGATCATTGGCTCACTTTAGCCAGAGATCCCATTTTTGACAGCAAATGTCATTGCCTGGATTCCCCTTTGACAGTCTGGCAACCCCACACCCCTGTTATAGTATCCATTTATTTGTCTTATTTTCAGCCAGATTAATCCATTCTGTTTTGACAAGAAGACTGATGGGTAATTGATAACTGTGATAGACACAAACAGAAGAGTTGGTTGCTGAATAATTCAGCACTTTTCAGTATCAATAAGAGAACAGGTTGAAGAATTTGTGTCTCTATTTACACTTAAACTAAACTAAGTCAGCCCAGACATTTATGCTGCCAGTCTATCAGAAAACCAAACAGTGTACATTCGGTTTCCACCCGACAAAATGTTTTATAAGCTTGTAACAATATGTGTGAAGCTGCCAGAATAATAAATAGGTACAGCAACCCATGCATGCTAATGTCATGTTGTAAGCAGTTTTGTTGACAAGTGCTAATGCTTCTTTCATACTATCATCAAAAGCAGCTAATACAACAGCCATTATTTGCTGGCTTTCCAAGCAAGACATGATGGATTGTGACCTTAATATGGGTTAGCCGAGTTTTGAAAGTTAAACAACTTGCAATAAATCATAGAATTATTACAATGCAGTTTAATTGGTTAAGGACTGTTTATTTCCTAAACAGGGTAAAAAATTTCTGTTTCGGCACTTTTAATTTGCAAAGTGCATTTTCATTATGAATGGCAGTTTAATATTCTGCTCCTTTGTCATGCAAAATATGCAACACACAGGCAATCTATTAATTGGACAAAAATGCATTGCAAGCGTAAATTATCCTTTATATCATCACTCGTGAGCCTTTGCATCTATTAAATGTGTTAAATGGAACATAGTTAAAGACTGTACAACTTGCAGGCCACTTCTGAAATTTAAGGCCAGCTTTAAGATGATTTTAATGACCTTTATTTTTGGCAAAATGAAGCAATTAAGTAATTGTAAACAAAAAGGCTGATTTAAAGACTCACAGCTTTCTTAAGACATCAGTGCGTATGTTTTATTGATTCAGCAGCTCAGGAAGCAGACAATAGCACTGTTTCATGTTGATAAGTTTTGAGAAATGGAACTCAGCCCCTTATATCTGCTCCTCTCTTTTTACAGTATAATTTCTAGAGCAAAAACTTCCACTGGCAAATCTGTGATAGCCATGGAAGGTAGTAGCAGAATGGCATTGCTCATCTTAACTGGAAAAAGTCACCTCCATATGTTCTCTCTCAGTGAGGTGCCTTTGTGCAGGACTGTGCCAAGCCCAGAAATATAACAAAATGCTTTGTACTAGGATTGCGGATGTTCTGACATGTTTTTAAGTGTGCTGAGGTTTGAACCCAGGATCTTGTGATGCAGCGCCAACACTCTATTAGTGAGGTGAATTCCCAACCCATGTTTGTTCCTTAGAACACAAGACCTCTCAACATGTTCCTGTGATAATGCCTTAAAGTAAATATAACCCAGAAATTTACATGCATTTCTGAGACTGTTCTCATATTTATCGATACACACTTAGACATTTAAAAACTTAGAACTTCCAAAGAGAACTGTCTCCAGTAAGTTGTCCTCTGACCTCCACAAATGTGGCCTTAATATACAACACACATACACTAAATAAATAAATAAATAAATAAATAAATAAATAAATAAATAATGTGAATGACTGAAGGAAGTTAAATACTTTATTGCTTCCATTGATTTAACCATTTTCCATAGATTGTTCCAAATGACACTATAGGAATTCTTTTTTATACTTCCATTTCAGGTCAAAGATGAAGTTGTCACCAATACAAAGTGAAAAATACTTGTTTCTTATAGGCATTCCATTCACTTTTTCTAAAATGAAAAAAAAAAAATGTATATACATTTCATTTTTTTAGACTTTAATAAAATTTTAATAATATTAGTAAATAGCCAAATTACAAAATGACCCATAATACAGAGGAAAAAAATCTCTGAGATAAAATAAAAACCCATGAAAAAAATAAAAGTATCCTAAAAGGTAATAATCTTTAAGATAAACTATTTTACCAAAGGCACTGAGCATGTTTAACAGAAGTTAAATGAAATTAAAAGCAAAGCACACAGCAGAAAATTCCCCAACCACATTGATCAAGGAGACACTGCGTCTGTGCCCGAGGACACAAAGGAGGTGCCACCACCAGTGGGAATGGAATGGACCACCCCTAGGTAAACAGAGTTTCCCACAATGCTCTTACAGGACAGGAATTAATGTACTCTCTGGTTGTGGGGTGCCCTTAGAGATGAACCATATTGGCACGTGGAGCAGGAGTGACATGTTTCCACACAGCAGGGGAAACGGGATGCAGGGATACCCCACACCATCCATCCATACAACTCCAGCTGTTACCACACAGTGCCTGGTCCAGGGGGAGTGATAAGCTGCCTCCTCTAGGAACCACTTATCACTCGGATAAATTTAACAGTGCTATGCAGCCAACAAACCAAGGATAAAAGCTGGAACCACAGGGTCACTACCCTCCAGAGGGATGGCGTGCCAATGCTATGTGCGTGGCAGGAAAGCAGGAACTTGAGAGTAATTTCCTGGTTCAGTTGTGCCGATCATCTGCGGGGACACACACCATCCTCATCCATCTCTGGATAAGAGGGCAAGAGCTCCCCTCAACTCTGCAGCAAACACTTTGCTGCCACCATCACATTTGGTCCTCTTTGTGTTTCCAAGGGTGTGAGAGGGTATGCTTCGTTTGGGCCAGATGTTCACATCACCGTGAGTCTGCTCATCCTGACTAAAAACACAAAGCAATTATTTGTATTTCCTAACCCATGTAGCATCGAGGAGGGGCTGTTGGAATTTGGTAGATGACAAGAGAGCCAACACTCTGCCCTAAGCCTCATCCCAGCCAGATGGGCTGCGAAGGTGGAGAGACTCACTGCAGCACCACGGGCAGGCCCTTGGTTTCTCAATCAAACTAAATCAACAGCTTGAACAGATGTAGATCCATGTGTGGTCAGGGACAGTAAAGAAGATTCAACGTTTTATACATCTTCTTTAGATGTCTATGTGTGCTGCACTAGCTATTAAAAAGTTATGTGCAGCTTCAAGATGAAAGGTACTGGCGGCTTCTTAGAGCAGAGGACCCTTCTGGGGGTTTAACGAGACGGAACTCACTGAAGCTTCTGACTTGTTTGGCTATTAATTGAATCAAAGTCAATGAAAATCTTTCTGTGCTTTGGTGTAATTTCCTGAACGTAACCCCAGCCAGTTTAAACATGAGCCTAGTGGCTGTCGTCTCTTCACTGTCATGGTATTTTTCTGACATGAAAATAACTTCTTTTATACCTGCTTGGATGATTCATTACATGGCAGCAAGGCAACGTACATATTACAGCCCTTCACATCAGCCAAATTCTTGTTCATGATGGCGTTCAGCTCAGCGTGGCACACATAGGGATATTTAGTATCCAACTTATTTTCTGCTCTTCTCCTCCATTGGACCCGATCCCAACAATCTCGTTTTCCGTATTCATAATGCAGGTTCCAACTTGGGAGCTTGGATCCTTGCTTCTTTGGGCTAACATTCTATTATTTTTACAGAACAATTTATCACTCACTAAAAAAAAATACATTGTGAATTTGTGGAATTTCAATGATAAAAATGTAGAACTCAAAAGTTGTGTAAATTGAGAAAAGTTCATCTCTATGTTATATAATCACAAACTGCACTTAGACATGGCATTCAAATAAATGACAAATCCAGCTCTATAGCTTTAATTCTATACTGGTGTTGATAAGTTTCATCTAGATCCCATGCTTACCTAAGCTGTGCAATTCTCTACATAAACAGAATGTAGACCAGAATGGAGGTTGGCAAGGCATGGAGACAGCCTGACAGAGGCAGGCTCTGCTCTCTGGGTTTGTATCATTACAGACAAAACCCTAGGTAAAGACCAGATGCCTAATAAGAAATATGTAGCTTTCAAATCAGTTAGCACTAAGCTACACGGAACAGTATAATCTTAATGAGTTAATATTTTGTTTTCTGAATTGTATAGATAAGGATTTTTTATCAGAAATATGACCACTCTTTGGAGAGTATAACCAAACTTCTTAACTTATAAAGTAAATGAAGTTAAATTGATTGTACTACCTTCTAGAGCACTTCTCAAAGTCATGTTATTTACTAGATTAACACTCTTCATATTTTATTATGAAAAGTTTAAACATACAGAAAAGATGACACTAGTGTTACATAATCTCCGAAATCTCCAGCACCCTGATTTCACCATTTGTCTCTTCTTGCTTTTATACATTTCTATCTCTCTAACAATATTTCTACCTACCAGATGATATGGGTCATGTTTATTCATTTTAAATAGGTTGCATCCTTCAGTGTCCCTTTCACAATTTACAGACTTTTCTTTTAAGGGGATCTTTAAATACAACACCATGCATGATTCTAAGACACACACTCAGTGTGTTTCTATAAACTTTTAGTGTGCTCCAGCAATATTAATGAATCCAGTAAATATTGACATAAACTTAGATTCAGTAAAGACAGGGACTTCAAAGTCCTGTTTTCAAAATATCATTGCTATGATGAGCTAATTTCAGGTTTACGTCCTGCTTCTTCTGCAGGAAAAGAGCACTTCTTTCTGCAGGCCTAAAGTCAGTCTGTTTTGTTAGGAAGGTTAGTTTCTGTAAGTGGTTTCTATAATTGTACTACATGAGGGTATCTATTATGTAAAAATTATTTTATTATGATGGAAAACACAAAAAGGTCTATATGTCTTTAAGAAAGCAAGAGCCTTTTATAAAACATATGTGCTATATACCCACAGTGGAATAATGTAAGACTGATTGTTTACTATAAAGCCAAGGAAAAAAACACAAAGGGAATTCAAAGGAAAATGTTAAGGATGTTGTAGAGTATGTGGGCAAAGTCTAGATTCCATCCTCCACAACCTCACTGGCAACTTTTTCTTTTCTTCAAATACATCATCGAGCTCACATCTTACTGCAGCTCTGCATTCATGGCCCCTTTGCTGGTTTGTTGTTGTTGTTGTTTTGCATTGAGCATGAAGGCAGTGTTTCTTTGAATCCATTTGTTTGTGTGTGTGTGTGTGTGTGTGTGTGTGTGTGTGTGTGTGTGTGCTGTGTGTGTGTGTGTATATACTACTTGTGGGTATTTTTTAATGAATATCTTTGGTTTATGTTTCAATCAAATGTGTAATTCTTGAAAAACTTTTCATAGCTATCCTCCCATTCACCAGCTCTTATATTCTTTCTGCCTCCTTGTTCATGAAGTTTCCTGATCTTTGTTTGTAGATGCTTTATACAGATGTTCAACCATAGCTGAGCACTCAGAGTTATTTGTACTCAGCACTTTCACCAACTGTAAGTCTATGAGTTCATTTTAGATTTGTTGTGCAATGGTATAAATTACATTCACATTGTTTTACAACAACACTGCTTTCCATCCCCAGAGCTTTATCATCTTAAACTAAAACTCCATTCTACTCATTAAGCCATAATTCACCCTCTCTCCTAGCCCTAAACTCTGGCACCTATTTTTCTACGTTGTGTTGCAGTGAATTTGGCTACTTCAGGCACACATATAAGTAGAATCACACAGCACTGTCAGTTTGTGCAGCACTTATTCACTTTGCATTATACCTTTGAAGTTCATCCACATTGTAGCCTTGTGAGAATTTCCTTTTGAAGGCTAAAATTACTCTTTACTATAGACATTGTATAGATTTATGCATTCATTTGAAGATAGATCATTAGCTTGCTTGTTACTTATATGATGCCCTTCCTGCAGCCGTGTTTGATAAAATGTGAGTCTCCGTTCATGTAGCATTTTCCCTTTAGTTTATTCATCATACAAGGATTTCAGTAGGTTGACTCCTTACAATAATCTCACAAAATGTGAGGCAGAAATTTTAGTATAAACAGGTAAATAGATGATGCATGGATGAATAAATAGATAGATAGATGATAGATAGATAGATAGATAGATAGATAGATAGATAGATAGATGATTGGTAGATAGATGATGGATAGATGGATGGATGGATAAGTAGGTAGATGAGAAAAACTTATAGAAGTAAAATTACTGAATTTTAGTGTCCAGTGGTTTGCTTTCTCCAAGGATTTAGCACAACTTAATTTTAAAAAAGGCTCTTGTTTCTGAAGATCTGAGACAAAACATTAATCACTGAAGCAAGTTATTAAATTCCCATATTCGTCAGCCTCCTGCTTACTAACCCAGCCCTGCTATAACAACTCCTTCCACAGCCCAGTCAGCACTTCATCAGCTTCATAAATATGAATTATTATATTCAAAGTGTAAACTTTTTTCAAATTGATCTTTCACAGATGTTACCTGAATGTCGACATCCAGATAAAAGTTAAGTATCCATGGGTTACCATCTTGGTTAATGCATAAGCATTTTAAGGACCCAAAATCAAGACAAGAGAGACAATACATATCCCCATGCTTCATATGTGTGACCTACTCCTTTGAAAAGGCTGTCTCATTATCATATTTCTATTACTGCTTATCATTCAAAATATTGTTCAGTAACACCTCATTGCTATTCTAGAATTCCCAATATTTCTCCTTGTGAATAGTGTCAGTTTGAGTTATGGCTGATGCTACTTAGATTCAGTAGAAATAAGTTTGAACTGCTCAAAACATTGGGTCTTTTCAAAACTGTTCTTAAATGCTATACAGGAGAATAGTCATATCATGCTAATTCTTAGATTCTCATATTTCTTGTACTTGCTCCTTCTGTGGTCTTAAGCATTTATGAAAATCACTTCTGTGTCCAAAACCCCATTCTTCATTATTAACAACATATAATTTTGGAAGTTAAAATAATATAATTTCCTACACCAGATTTGAATCTGACATACCTTAACTACTATTTGTTAATGTGTTTTAAAGCCATCTATCATTCCATGATCCCTAACTGCTTTATATGAAAATTCAAATAAATTTATTCAGGAAAATCTTTACTTTTTTGGTTACATGGGAATCACACATATTAATTATATATATAATTTGTCTGTATGAATCTTTTTACTGAAGCTATGGAATTTCTCACAATATTTAGTAAACTGCATTCTCATTACTTTTTATTCCCCAAGGTTGGAAGGAATACACTTTCCTTTTTGGAAAAACAAATAAACTCTTTGAGTTGGTAAAACTATCAATTACAAGAGTGTATGCCCTAAAAGTCACATTCATTTTGTTTGTTATTGCAAGTTATTAAAAGGCTTCCAGGCATGCATATAAAACCTGAAAAACAACAGTTGAATCTATCATATTAAATTAAAATCCCTCCATAAAAAAAGTAAATGCAAGTAGTTTATCAGTTTGGAAAGCCATTCTGCCCCCAAAAGTCAATACAAATAAGACGTTATTAAAGCATAACTAAAATGAAGTTCCACATGAGCCCTCAGTGGAAATTGCTCAGCCTCAGATTCAGATGTAGAGAAAAAAAAAAATATATCAGCTGACCTCAATTCCTTTGAAATAACAAAAAGAAAAGAAAAAAACTCCATGGCTAACAGGAGGAATTATACCTCAGAAAGAGAATAATAGAGAATGATGGCATCTTAAGTCAGACAGATTTCTACTCCCATCAAACACGCTATCCAAAGCCCATGCCTGTAATAGTACACAGCTATTACAAGTGGGTGGTCCAACTCATCTTCTTCTGTCTTTAGTCACTCTTTAATATTTATCTTATCATTAAATATTCATTTCTTAATAGTTCTCTAATCTCAGATCAAATCCTGTGTTTACTTGCCAAAAAAAAAAAAAAAAAGAGAGATTTCTTAGATTTCTTAGGGTCTTGAACATCAGCATTCAGTAGAGACAAGACAGGCTTACAGAAACACGCAGTTCCCAGAGTGGTAGCTATGGCTCTACCCATATAAATGAGTGTCATCACATCCCATCTGAAAATTTATGCTCTGTCTTTTTACATGAAATAACTACAATGTATTTCATGGAAGAGCTGTCTTAAATTAGATTATATGACTTCTCTGTAACTGGACATTTATTCGACCTTTACTGTTTTGTATAAATAACAGATTTTCAGCTTTTCGAACATCCTTCTAAATAAATAATGAACAAAATAGTAATTTTTAAATATAAAAACAAAAATCAGTTACATAGGAAAACATTTTAGGGGTGGCAGGTGATGAGGGAGCACACCTTTAATCCCAGTACTTGAGAGGCAGACGGAAGTAGGCCTCTGTGAGTTCAAGGCCAGCCTGGACTACAGAATTAGTACCAAGACAGCCAAGGCTGTTACACAGAGAAACCCAGTCTGAAAAAAAAGGAAGGAAGGAAGGGAGGGAGGGAGGAAGAGAGGGAGAGAGGGAGGGAGGAAGGAAGGAAGGGAGAGAGGGAGGGAAGGAGGGAGGGAGGGAGGGAAAGACAGGGGGAGGAAAAAGGAAGGAAGGAAGAAAAAGAAAGAAAACAATTTTCAAGATTTTTAAAAAACTTATATATGTTTGATGTGAACCTGTATGTGTACTGTGTTTGGTGTGTAAACCTGTGTGTGTGTGTGTGTGTGTGTGTGTGTGTGTGTGTGTGTGTGTGTACTGCTCTCACAGAGGACCTACATTTAGTTTCCAGCACTTGTGTCAAATGGCTAATTGCCTATGTCTTCAGGTCCAGGGAATAAAGCACAGTTCTGTGCCCCCTTTGGGCATGCACACAATTGAAATAAAGCCTTTTTTGAAAAATGACTTAAAGGAATGTAATATAGTGTTACAATTCAAAATGCAGTGTATCATGGCAGTAAAGTCAGAGCAAGGGTTTGCAGCGCCTGGTCACATTGCACAATCAGGAGAGACAAATGCTCAGTTACCTTTCTTTTTCTATAGCCCAGGGTTCCAGTCATGGGCTCTCTTCATTAAAATGAGCAAAGTGAACCCTCCAGACATGCCTAGAGGCTTATCTACCAGGTGATTCTAGACTCTGCCAAGTTGACAACAGTAACAATCAAACTGTGTGTGAGTGTGTGTGTATGTGTGTGCACTTGCACACATGTTGGGGCTCCTTGTACATGTGATAGGAACAGATCAAAACTGGGTCATTTTCCTGTCACTCTCAACCTTATTTTTTGAAGCAGATCCTCTTGCTGATATTCTATATAGGCTGTCTAGTGTGGCAAGCATTTTACCAACTGAACTATTACCCCAGTCCCATTCTGCCAAATATTTATATTTAAAAGTATTTCATCATTCGAGTTTTAAGTATTCATTTTATGTCAGGGACTAAAATGCTTTCCTGCTGCTTCCTTGCTCATCCACTGAACCTCAGAAATCAAATTGATACAAATAGTTTTTTAACTGTCTTACTAGTTTTTAAAAAGAAATGGCCTCCTTATAAACACTATGCAACCTTTCATATAATATCTCAAGTATGAAAGATACATGTGTGTCTATGGTCCCCAAATGAGGTTCCGTGTTTATGGTGACGAGTGTTTGAAGACATACCATTCTGCTGCTTGTGTAAACTTGCTTTGGCATTTAGCTGAGAAATTAGTCTATACGGAACAATTTCATTCAGTGCCATGATGTACCTTGAGGCCCCACTGAGACACATATGGCACAAATTTGTGTTATGATATTTTTATGTTAAAAGAAGAATGATTTCCCCTTTTCAAGAAATAAAGACGATGTAGTTTTCCCTCATGGTACCAGTAACAGTAACACCTTGCATGGAAAATGTTGAGCATCTTTTATGGAAATATTTACTGTAGGGCAGACTGAAGAAAGGTTTCTTCCCAGCTTTATTTCTACATGGAATTAGTTATAATTTTCTGTTGAACTGTTTTCTTTTCCATTATCCGTTTCTTCTGAACACCTATGGCCTTGTGGCATGACTGTCTATTTAGAGGTTTTTGAAATCTAAACTAACTCAAAGTGAGTAAAAACACTACTCTTTTATGTTGTACATAAGAGTGAAAATGTTAGGACAGATATAAAGAAGACCTGATGAGCATCACAACTCTCAGCACTCAATGCTTGTCAATGCCTCCTCAGTACTAACTCAGGAGGCTTGCACATCTTTATAAGAAACTCTAGGGAGAACACACATGAATTTGAATTTATTTGGATAATCATTAACGTTTCATTGAGTACTGTATGTTAAATATAGCAGATTGTTAGACATGGTAGATTCTTTCAAATTCTCAAAACATGCCAGGAAAGGTATTTTGATATGGTAACTTGATAAAGACAAAAGAAATAAGAGAAAGAGCAATAATATTGAGAGATGTCAGCTACTTGAGAAATATAAAATAAGTAAAAGAGTAATTATCCGAGTACATACAAGAAATACTCATGTGAAGTACGGGGGTGAAATTCCACCCACTGAGTCCTCCTGGGATGGTATCCACTAACTACCAAGTCCCTGCTTAGCATGGCATCTACTGACTGGTGAGGCCCTCCTTAGCATAGTATCTGCTGACCGCTGAGTCCCTCTTAGCATGGCATCTACTGACCACCGAGTACTTCCTTAATGGCATCTAATGACCACTGAGTCTCTCCTTAGCATGGTATCTACTGACCACTGGGTCTCTCCTTAGCATGGTATCTACTGACCACTGAGTCCCTCCTTAGGGTCACTAGAACCCTGAACTATAAAAAAAAAAAAAAAACTAAGAAAGGTAACTGAGCAGCAGTTACAACTATCTGTAACTCTAGTTCCAGGGGATACAACAAAGTCTTCTGGCCACAGTAGGCAATGAGCATACACATGGTACACATTCATATATGCAGGAAAAACACATAAAATAAAAATAAACATTTAATAAATAGATACTGAGTTACTATAACAAGGGCAAGGTACTATACAAGATGACCAATTTGAAAATATGAAATTTGCTTTGTATATTGTGGTGACACCCAAGTTCTATGATCCCAGAAGTCCCACCTGGCCTTGGCCTGAGCAGCCTGGCAGTGATTGTGGAGCCACAGTCAGTAGCTGAAACAGAGTAGATTCAGGTGCAGCCACTGTGGCAACAAAACAACAATTGTTTGTAGGAAACTGGGAGCAACTGGAGATCATTACATTAAGTGAAATAAGCCAGTCTCAGAAAATCGCATGCCTGTATATGACATGATAGTAGAAACAATACTTTACAGTGAAATAAAGGAAACTACTGAGAAGGACAAGAGATAAAAAGGAGAGAAAAGTAGAAACTCAATGGATAGTATATGCTTGTATGAAGATGATGTGTAATAGGACCATGTAAAATGCATATATACAAGAATAATCTCATAATATAAATATAGGAATTTGTAAGTGAAAAAAGAAAATGGAAATATGCTAAAAATTCAATAGAAGTTAAAATGTAACGTTGAAAATTTTTGTCATTAATTCAGAAAGAAAAATCAGGCTGGCTCAGTGTTCTAGAACTATGGGCTGCCTCAGTGCTCTTGAACTGTGAACTGGCTCAGTGCCCTAGGGCTGTGGCCTGACTCAGTGCTCTAGGACTGTAGACTGCCTCAGTGCTCTAGGGCTGTGGCCTGACTCAGTGCTGTAGAACTGTGGGATGGCTCAGTGCTCTAGGACTGTGGGATGGCTCGGTGTTCTACAACTATGGCCTAGCTCAATGATCTAGGACTGTGGGCTGGTTCTGTAGTAGAACACTTGCCATCTTAGATGACCCCATGTTTAATCCCTACTACCTCAAAAGAGCAAACAAAACTAAAGTAGGAAAAACAACATTCAGAAATATGGAGGCTAATGCTAGAAGATCATTGTATTTAGTGATTTCCTCTGAGGCACAAGAAGGGCCTAGATCATTTTCTGTCTTCTATTTCATATTATTTAGCCATTTAAAGCCATGGAATATATGCCTTAATAAAATGTAATATTCATTCAAATTGCCCAAAGGTACAAACCTAGAGAAAGGATAATATTGAAATGACACTCCAAGGTTAAAGGCTCAAAAGTAGAATTGTATTTGGGTTTAGGGATGGTCTACTTTGCAGAAGCATTCCAAGTCATTCTGGCTAAGAGAGGAAAGGTTTGTTTGTTCATTAGACAAAACACACTTGATTTATCCTTTCTCCTTGTGGTCTCTGTCACTACTGTTTAAAAATCCTAATGGCTTAAGTAATAGTTTCTGATTATTTATTGTTTTAAGCATTTAGCTGAATTCCCACTTAAGAAGAATGTCTTAATTCAGGCTGCTATGATAAATTACCATGGACAGGTGGCTCCAACAACTAACATCAATTTCTCACAGTTCTGGAGGCTAGAATATCCAAGACCAAGGTGTCCACAATCTGGTGTCATCAAGGACTGCCTTTCTCAAATGCAGATGGCCATCTTCCAGTTTTGTCCTCACAGAGAATCACTCACAAGATAGGCTCTCATGTCTCTTCATATAAAAGTAGTAGGCCCATTCTTAGAGATCTTGTCACAAGGCCACACTTCCTAATCTCAAATTAGCAGTTAGGATTGCAACGTGAATTTGGAATGGCACATAAATAGCCAGTCTGTAATAGGCAAAATACAAAGTTGAAAACTTTTAATTAAAGATGAACAAAATTGTGATTAGGCCTGGTTAATTTGGGAACAGCTTACTTTCCTCCAGCAATAATTCCATTTCTGATACATCTTTTTTTTTCTCCTGTGTTCTGAATCCCAGAAGTATCTTTCATTTCCAATGATGCCTTTTTCTATTATTATGCACTCTGATGTTTAATCTTTTCTGTTCATCTGAATCTAGTAGAATTGTTTGTGCCACACAGAGTGGGCATCTCAATTTACTTCTCCTAGCAGGAGATGCAACTTTAGGGCATTGCACAGCGAAGATTCTCAATAAACACGTTGAAACACTGTGATGTAGAGCAGATATATAAAAAGGAAACTTTCAGCAAACAAACAGCTAATTCTCCCAGGAAAGGTAGTGAGGGCTAAGTGGAGATGGGAAGAAGGTAAACTAGGATCCTGGCTTAGACACTGAGCAAAGACTGTGACTTTATTAGACAAATAGAAGGGGGAAGGAGCCACCTCAAGAGGAATGACACTAGGGCAACCCCAGAAGAGGACTCAATCAACAGAGAGCCTAAAGGGCAGCACAATCCACAAAAAGCACATCCTCGGAAACCCAGGGTCCAGAGGTAGTGTGTTTACTGTTAGCCTTTAGACAATACTGAGTCTTGTTACTATGTAACTTTTCTTTAAGAATAGAACAAGTGATTTATTTGTGCATAGTCCATAACTAATCTTTAGAAAATAATCAAAAACATTCATAGTTATCAACCCATGGACAAGTTTGCCCTTCTTGGGTCTAAACTAATTGAAGTAGAGAATCATGGAAGCTTTGCTGGCAGAGAAAGCATCTAATACCATTTAAAGAAAATAAAAAGGTCTCTATCTTTTATAGAAATTTGCATTCTGATAATATTTTATTTGTATATTTTTAATGTCATGACAAGAAATGGATTTGATTTTGAAAAGGAATGATTTTGAATAATTAGCCATGATTTACTCTAATTAGAAGAAAATGATTATAGGTTGGACATAAGCTCTTTTGAATATGAAGGATGGAGTAAAAGACTATTAGAAAAATAATACCACCTGATAGATGTTGGGATGAATCTGAAGAGAGCCTTTCTTTGAATTAATCTCTAACTGAGGCACTTTAAATGCCTCCCATTAGAAAACATTCACATTTCTGCAAGACAAAAATTATTACTAAGCATATGTTGCTGGTTAGAGATTCTGTAGTGTAATAATTAGGACATATTTAGCTCTATTTCAGTGAGAAACTGGTTTCCCTGACCCTCTTCAGGACACTTGCTGCTTCAGGAGACTATTCTATAGATTATGTGTATTTGTGCATTGTAACACTGCATAGGAAATTGTCAGTGCAATTTAACAGATTTGGGAAATGCCAATTTGCCAATGTGAAGTGTTTCTCTTGTGGTTACTGTTTCCTGTAGGGACAACCATTTATCAGACAGAAGGGTTACTAACAAAATCTGCTTGCAACCAACTGATACTTCGTAAGGTTCATGTGTGGGGTAACCCACAAAAATGAACAGCCAATGCAAAGTATGTGTTAGAGCTAAAGACAGTCCAGGTCTGGCATGGGGGATGTGTATATTCAGGCATGATAACATAATTAAGTAAGCCTCAACTAGATCTCTGATTTCCCCCTAAGCTTTTCGTCATTGTTCACTGATAGTACAATGCATCTAAAACATAACAACAAAAACATTGTTTGATCAAATTTTTGGAGTGGTGTTGATGTGATGGAAAGATGTGAGAGAAAGCACAAAGGACTTAAGATACACAGAATGACTCAGTGGAGAGACTAACTGAAACAGATGGACCAAAGTATTAGCATTTTTGTGTTTGGGTTTTGTTGTTGTTTGCCAAGAATATATTGTAGATGTTGTTGCTACACACAAAAGGAGAGCTGCATGAAGGGATAGGTGTCTTTGATCCACTACAGTAACTACTGTACATATGAAAATATCATGTTGACCAGGTATGGCATTGATCACCTATAAGCTTAGCAATCAGAGGCTGTGGCAGAGTGTGTTTTTAAGGCCAATGTGGGTTCCACAGTGAGATCCTTAACTAAAAAATAAAAGTCCCTAAACTAACTTGTTCTTAAGTATATACCATACAACATAATGTCTTTTACATTTTACTTATCAACATATTGATAAGTATATGGCTTATGTATTAAATATATAATATTATGTACACAATTATATGTATACAATTGGCTGTTTGTACTCTCAACCTGAACATTGATTCTTACTAGGCAAGAAAACCACAAATCCCTAAGGTACCTTGTGGCAGGGGAAGGAAACCACAAAACCCCAAGGTACCTTGTGTGTGGAGGAGGGGAAAACCACAAACCCCCAAGGTACTGTGTGTGTGTGTGTGTGTGTGTGTGTGTGTGTGTGTGTGTGTGTGCGTGTGTGTGTGTATGTGTGTGTGTAGGGGGAACCACAAACTTCAACAGTACCTTGTGGGGGGGGGCTATTAAGGAAAGAGACAAAGTCCAATGTGTGTTTTTTAATATATGGGAGGAACTTACCAAAGTCTAAGGACCTAAAAGACACATTCTCCAGACTAGATTTCCTAGAACCTAAAAATGTGGACAGCTCAGGCAGCCAGGCCTCCCAGTCCAGAGTGCATCCTGCATCCTGCATCCTGCATCCTGCATCCTGCATCCTGCATCCTGCATCCTGGCCTGAAACCAGTCAAGACTGACAAGCTTTCTTTGTTCTGTCCTCGGAATCTTCCTGTTTTCAGGGTGCTTCCTTGTTTGTTTGTTTGCTTGTTTGTTTGTTTGCTTGTTTGTTTGTTTGTGGGGTATTTTTATTTTGTTTTTGTTTGTTTTGTTTTGTTTTTGCCTTGTGCTCATGAGAGCTCAGACTGGCAGATTCTGCATATCCCTTGGCTAAGGACCTCTTATCTTGGACATTGTAGTTCATGGGTGCTTGTTTTGGCTGTCTGACTTCACAAAGTCATCCTTAAACCCTACTTTCGCAGAGCAGGTAGCTGGCTATCACAAAAACACACCCCGTGCATTAGGGTCTTTAACAGTTACAGTGAGGATTATGGTTGTGAACCTCTCCTCCAGTGCTATTAGAAGGAGGGGACGATCCCAATATGATCGAGATGGGGAAGTGGAAAGCAGGAGAAGCAAAGATGTTCAAGGCATGGAGGGAAAGCAAGAAGCAATCAGAAGGTGTGGAAAAACACTTGAGTTTCATTAAAAAAAAATTGATCAAGCTTCAGAAACATTCATTCTGATCATTTATAAGGACTTTAATTTCTATTCCAATACTATTTTAATGTGATACTGATAGGAACATAGTTTTATGAGTTCTCTTTTTATTCCTACACCCTTTAACTTTGGGATTACTAAAAGAATCTTTTTTCAAGGAAAACTTCATATTTGCTTTACTGTTATTTTATCATGTGGTGTTTTTATAACAAAATGTAGCATATAACCAATGTTATTCTAGTTTTGCTACTTTGAACACACTCATGATGATTCTGTAGTATTCTTCAGCATACCCAAGAATTATAAGAATGTTTAGCATTGGTAGTCATGCCAGAGGCTCTGTGAGGACTTCCTGCCTTTCCTGCCTGTGCTTCTCCCTGCCATTATTTTGGACTCTGGTCCAAGCCTAAATATGCTTTCTCTGGTCTTTTGGATTCTCTCTCTCTCTCTCTCTCTCTCTCTCTCTCTCTCTCTCTCTCTCTCTCTCTCTCTCTCTCTCTCTCTCTCTCTCTCTCTCTCTCTCCCCCTCTCCTGTCTGTGTTTGTGTTTCTGTGTGTCTGTGTGTCTGTGTCGATTTCTCTCTTGTCCTTCCTTCTTTTCTTCCTTCCTTCTTTATTTACTATAAATAGTATTAAGTTTATTTTCACAAGCTATAACATGGTAAATTCTGGATTCCCCAGACTGCCATTTTTCCCCTTCTCAACTGGATCCAGGATGCCATTGATCTGTGATTATAGATTATCTTTCATTTTCTGTAATCTATATAAATGAAAACACAGAGGCTGAAGTTTTCAATGAGAAACTGATTTTATAAAAGTTGATAAAATTGTAATATTTTGATTTTTTGAAATTTTTTTACTTAAATTTGAAACAAGCTTGTTTTACATGTCAATTCCAGTTCCCTCACCCTTCCCTCCTCCCCTGTTCCTCCCACCAAACCCCATCCTATCCTCTTTCTGCTACCCAAGGATGGTGAGGCCTTTTATGAGGCGTATTCAAAGTTTGTCATGTCATTTGGAACAGGGCCCAGGTCTTCCCCCATGTGTCTAGGCTGAAGAAGTATCCCTCTAAGTGGAATGAGATCCCAAAGTCCATTTGTATACTAGGGATAAATACTGATCCACTACCAGAGGCCCAATAGATTGCTCAGACCTCCCAGCTAACACCATCCAGGGAATCTGGGTCAGTCCTGTGCTGGTTTCCCAGCTATCAGACTGGAGTCCATGAGCTTCCAGCTTGTTCAGGTCAGCAGTTTCTGTGGGTATCTCCCGCCTGGTCTTGACCCCTTTGTTCATAATTCCTCCTCTCTGCAACTGGATTCCAAGAGTTCAGCTCAGTGTTTAGCTGTGGGTGTCTGCTTCTGCTTCCATCAGCTACTAGATGAAGTCTCTCAGATGGTATATAAGGCATTCATCAATATCATTATCAGGGAAAGGCATTTAAGATAGTCTCTCCACTGTTGCTTAGATTGTAGATCCCTGAACATTTCCCTAGTGCCTTATTTCTCTTTCAACCTATAATGGCTGCCTCTGTTATGGTATTTCATTTCTTGCTGTCCTCTATTCTTCCCATGATTCAATCTTCAAGCTCTGTCATGCCCTCCTCTCCCCTCTTCTTCCTCCTGACTCCCCCCCCCATTTTCCCAATTTGCTTGGGAGATCATGTCCCTTTCCACTTCTCTGGGGACCATACATACATACATACATACATACATACATACATACATACATACATACATATCTTTGGGTCCTCCTAGTTTAGTTTATCTGGCAGTGTGGATTGTAGGCTGGTAATCCTCTTCCCTGTGTCTAATAACTATATATGAGTGAGTACCATGTTTGTCTTTTAGTGACTGGGTTACCTCACTCAGGATGGTTTCTTCCAGTTCCATCTATATGCTGTGAATTTCAAGGTTCCACTGATATTTTCCACTCAGTACTACTCCATTGTGTAAATGCACTACATTTTCTCCATCCATTTTTCAGCTGAGGGACATCTAGGTTTCTTCCAAGTGCTGAACATTACAAATAATGCTGTTATGAACTTGCATCTTTTGGGTATATATCTAAGGATCTTGTGATAGACTGATTCCCATTTTCCTGAGGAACTGCAGGAACTGATTTTCAAAGTGGCTGTACAAATTTATACTCCCATCAGCAGTGGAGGAGTGTTACCCTTTCTCCACATCCTCTCCAGCATGAACTGTCTTTGGTGTTTTTGATTTTAGCCATTCTGATGGGAGTAAGATGGTAGCTCAGAGTTGTATGATTTGCATTTCCATGATGGCTAAGGATGTTGAGCACTTTCTTAAGTTCTTTTAGCCATTTTAGATTCCTCTATTGAGAATTCTTTATTTAGTTCTGTACCCCATTTTTAAATTGGATTATTTGGTGTTTTGTTAACTAGCTTCTTGAGTTCTTTATATGTTTTGGAAATCAGCCATCTATCAGTTGTGGGGTTGGTGAATATTTTCCCATTCTGTGGGCTGCTGTTTTGTCTTATTGACTGTGTCTTTTGCCTTTCAATTTCAGGAGGTCCCATTTATTAATTATCGATCTCAATGTCTGTGTTTCTGGTGTTATGTTCAGGAAGCAATCTCCTATACCAATTCATTCAAGGGTACCTCCCACTTTCTCTTCTAAGAGGTTCAGTGTGGCTGGATTTATGTTGAAGTCTTTGATCGATTCAAAATTAAGTTTTGTGCATGGCAATAGATATGGATCTATCTGCAGTCTTCAAAATGTCATCATCCAGTTATGCCAACACCATTTATTGAAGATGCTTTTTTTCTCCATTGTATAATTTTAGCTTCTTTGTCAAAAATCAGGTGTTTGTAGGTGTGTGGGTTAATATCAGGGTTTTCAATTTATTCCATTGACCTTTTGCATCAATACCAGATTGTTTTCAGGACTATAGCTCTATAATAAAGCTTGAAGTCAAGGATGGTAATGCCTCCAGAAGTTCCTTTGTTTTACAGAGTTGTTTTTGCTAACCTGGGTCTTTTGTTTTTCCATATAAAGTTTTCCAATTTGTATACTCTTGATCCACTTTCCTTTTAGTACTGTTTTCAAAGTGTCCCATAAGTTTGAGTATGTTGTGTCTTCATTCTAATTGAATTCTAGGAAGTCTTTAATTTCTTTATTTCTTCCTTGACCTAGGAATGGTACAATTGTGCATTGTTCAATTTCCATGAGTTTGTAGGGTTTCTGAAATTTGTGTTGTTGAATTCTAACTTTAAAACATAGTGGTCTGATAAGACACAGGGGGTTATTCCAACTTTTTTGTACCTATTGAGGTTTGCTATATTGCCAAGTATGTGATCAATTTTAGATAAGGTTCCATGTGGCACTGAGAATAAGGTATATTCCTTTGTGTTTGGATGAAATGTTCTATAAATGTATGTTAAACCCAATTGGATTATAACTTTTGTTAGTTTCTTTGTTTCTTTGTTAAGTTTCTTTCTGGTGAACCTGTCTAGTATTGAGAGTGGGATGTTGAAATTTCCCACTATAAATGTGTGAGATCTTATGTGCTATTTGAGTTTTAGTAATGTTTCTTTTACGAATATGGGTGCCTTTGTATTTGAGGCATAGATGTTCAGAACCGAGATTTCATCTTGATAGATTTCTCCTATGATGAATAAGAAATGACCTTCTTCATCTCTTTTGATTGATTTTAGTTTTATGCCTAATTTGTTAGATATTAGGATTGCTATACTGCTTGTTTCTTGGGTCCATTTGATTGGAAAATCTCTTTCCAACCCTTAACTCTGAGGTAACATCTGTCTTTGAAGTTGAGGCATGTCTTTTGTAAGCAGGAGAAGAATGGATTCTGTCTTTCTATCCATTCTGTTAGCCTGTGTCTTTTTATAGGCGGGTGAAGACCATTAATATTGAGGGATATTAATGACCTTTGGTTATTAATTCTTGTTTGTTTTGGATTTGTTGGTTGTGGTATTATGTGTGGATATCCCCCCATTTTTCTCTTGGCTGTTGGTTAAATGGGATTACCTATCGTCTATGTTTTTATGGGTGTAGTTGACTTCCTTGGGTTTGAGTTTTCCTTCCAGAACCTTCTGCAATGATAGATAAGTAATGTTTAAATCTGGTTTTGTCATGGAATATCTTGGTTTCTCCCTCTATAGGGATTGAAAGCTTTACTGGGTATAGTAGTCTGGGCTGGCATCTGTGGTCACTTAGTGTTACCCAAGCAGTATGAAGTATAAGTTCTGTCTCATGGAGTAGGCGTTAAGACAAATAAGACACTAGTTGACTACTCTGTGCCACCATGCATAACAGTGGCACTTGAGTTTATAAAGGAAATATTTAGAGCTTCAATCACACATTGATCTTCACACACTGATAGTAGGGGACTCCATACCCTCCCCTACCAGTAAGCAGGTCATCCAAACAAAAACTAAGCAGAGGAATGCTGGAGCTAACTGATGTTATAAATCAAATGGACCTAACAGAGCATTAGGTCCACTTACAGAACATTTCACCCAAGCACAAAAGTACATACTTTCTTCTCTGCACCTTGTAGAAATTTATTCAAAACTGACCACATACAAGTATCACAAAACAAGTATCAACAGCTACAAGAAAATTGAAATAGCTCCCTGCATCCCATTTGACCACCATGGGTTCTTTCTTTTTTTTTTTTTCTCGAAAGTTCCTCTCTGCCATGGGGCTGCTTGTCTTCCTTGTGGCTGACCTCACACAGGTCGTGTGGTGCTTTGTCTCCCCCTTAGTCTTACGCCTATAAATCTATAACAACCTTACCACTACAACTCAAAGAGGAATATTCAGCAATGAGAATATTGTACTATTTGAAAAATAAAGCTGCTATGAACATATTTGAGCAAGTATCTTTGTCGTAGGGTGGATAATTCTTTATCCTCTGGCTATATGCCCAGGAGCAGCATTGCTGGAACTTGATGTAATTGATTCTCAATTTTCTGAGAAACCACCATGTTGATTTCCAAAGTAGTTATACAAGTTTGCACTTCTACCAGCAATGAAGGAGTGTTCCCTTTGCTACACATCCTCACCAGCTTGAGCTGTCACATGTATTTATGATCCCAGCCACTCTGACAAGTATAAAATGTAATCTCAGAGTCATTTGGATTTGTATTTCCCTGATAGCTAATGATGCTGAACATTTCTTTAGGTGTTTCTTAGTCATTTGAGATTACTTTTCTGAAAATTCTCTGTTTATATCTGTATCTAGCCCATTTTTAAATTTGATGTTTTTGATGCCCAGTTGCTTGAATTTTTTGTTTTCTTCTGTTTTGTTTTGAGATAAGGTTTCTCTGTGTAGCTTTGGAGTCTATCCTGTCATTCACTCTATAGACCAGACTGTCCTGAAACTCACAGAGACCTGCCTGCCTCTGCTTCCCGAGTGCTGGAATTAAACAACACCGCTGGGCTATTTCTTGAATTCTTTATATATTTTAGAAATTAATCCTCCATCAGATATGGAATTGGTAGTAATCTTTATCACATTCTGAAGATTTCTGTTTTGTCCTATTGACATTTTCCTTTGCCTTACAAAAGCTTCCCAGTTTCATGAGATACCATTTATTAATTGTCTATCTTACTACCTATGCGATTGGTGTTCTAGCCAGGAAGTTTTCCTGTGCCGATGAATTCAAGGTTATTTCTCACTTTCTCTTTTGTCAGGATCAGTGTTTCATTTATTTATTTATTTGTATCAAGTGTTTTGTTGAGGTCTTTTATCCACTTGGACTTGAGTATTTGTATAGGGTAATAGAAGGGATCTATTTACCTTCTTCTATATGCCACCCCCCAGTTAGGCCAGCGCTATTTGTTTAAGATACTTAATTTTTTCCATTCAATAATTCTGGCTTCTTTATCAAAAATCAGGTATCATAGGTGAGTGGCTTTACCTCTGGGTCTTTAGAATCCACTGATCCACCTGCATGCTTTTATGCTAATATCATGTGGTTTTTATTACTATAGATCTTCAGTAGAGCTTGAACCTAGGGATAGTGATACATCCAGAAGTTATTTTATTATATATAATTGTTTTAGCTATTCTGCATGTCTTGTTTTTTCATATGAAGTTGAACTTGTTCTCTCAAGGTCTGTAAACAATTGTGTTGTCATTTCAATGGGAAATTTGTTGAATCTGTAGATTGTTTTTGGTAGGATGGCCATTTTTACTATGTTAATTCTACTGATGCATGGGCATGATAGATCTTTCCATATTTCAATATCTTCTTAAATTTCTCTTTCCAAAGATTTAAAATTGTTGTCATGCAATCTTCCACTTACTTGGTTTGAGTTATCACAAGATACTTTATATTACTTATGGCTATTTTGAAAGGTGTTATTTCCCTGCTTTCTTTCTCAACCCATTTAGCCTTTGTATATAAGAGGGCTACTGATATTTTTAGTTTATCTTGTATTCAGCTACTTTGGTGAAGATGTTCATTGGCTTTAGGAGGTTCCTGATGGAATTTTTGGGTTCATTCATATATACTATCATCTATCCACAAATAATGATGGTTTGACTTCTACCTTTCCCATGTATACTGCCTTGATCTCTTTCAGTTGTCTTTTTGCTCTCACTAGAACTTCAAGTACTATATTGAATAGATACAGAGAGAGTGGCAACATAATAAATTTCCTTTATTATGTTTAAGTATATCTTTGTATCCCTGATCTGTCCAAGACATATATTATGAAGGAGTGTTGTAATTTTGTCAAAGACTTTTTCAGGATCTATGAGATTACTGTGTATTTTTTCTTATAGTTTGTTTATATGGTAGATTACTGATTTTCTTATATGAAACCATCCCTGCATCTCTGGTATGATCATGGTGGATGATATTTTTTTATGTGTTCTTGGATTTGGTTTGCAGTAGTATTTTGTTGAGTATTTGTGTATCAGTGCTCATGAGTAAAATTGATCTCTAATTCTCTTTTGTTGTTGATTCTGTATGTGGTTTGGGTATCTGGGTGACTGTGGCTTCCTAAAACAAATTTAGACATGTTCTTTCTGTTTCTATTTTGTGAAATAAATTTAGGAGTATAGGTATTAGCTCTTTTTTGAAAGTCTGGTATAATTTTGCACTAAAACTGTCTGGCCCTGGGCTCTTTTGATTAGATATTTTTTTTTCAAGACAGGGTTTCTCTGTGTAAAAGCCTCTGCCTCCCAAGCACTGGCATTAAAGGCATATGCCACTATACCTGGAATGGTTGGTAGACTTTTTAAAGAATGCTATATTTTCTTGGGGACTACATGACTGTTTAAGTTGTTTATCCAATCTTGATTTAACTTTGGTAAATAAAATCTATCAAGAAAAATTTTCATTGCTTTTATGTTTCCCAATTATTTAGAGTTCATTTTTTTTTAATGTGACCTAATGATTATTTGGATTTCCTCTATGTCTGTTGTTATGTCCCCCTATTTGTTTCTTATTTTGTTGATTTGGATAGTCTCTTTATGCCTCTTAGCTAGTTTGAATAAGGGTTTGTCTGTCTTGTTGATTTTCTTCAAGAACCAACTCTATTTCACTGATTTTTTGTATGGTTCTCTTTCTATTTCACTGATTTCATCCCTCAGTTTGATTATTTCCTGCTGTCTATTTCTCTCCAGTGTATCTGCTTCTTTTTGTTCTAGAGCTTTCAGGTGTACTGTTAACTGCTAGTATGGCCTTTGTCCAAATTCTTTATGCAGGAACTTAGTGCTGTGAACTTTTCTCTTAGCTCTGCTCTCAGTGTCCCACAAGTTTGGGTATGTGTGCATTAATTTCCATATAATTCGAGGAAGTTGTTAATTTCTTTCTTTGTTTCTGCCTTGACCTGGTAGTCAGTAGGTAAAAAGATATTCAGTTTCCATGAGTTTGTAGGCTTTCTCTTGTTTTTATGGTTGTTAAAATCAAGCATTAACCCGTGGTGATCTGATAGGATACAAGGGATTATTTCTATTTTCTTTTATCTGTTGAGGCTTTCTCTGTGACTATGTGGTCAGTTCTGGAGAATGTTCCATGATGAGCCTAAAAGAGGGTTTCAATATTGCAGTTTTTAAATGCATGCTTATCTATAGCAGGGGTAGTTCATGAGGGTCCTGTGAGTGTAGATAGTGTGTACCACATCAGAATCTCATTCACTTATTTCTGTTCTGTGGCAATAGTGGCTCACTGTGGCCATCATGCTTCCTCCCTTGTAAACCTCTCCTCACCTGTAATAGAAGCAATATTAGACACCACTGAGAATGTATACTTTTTTAATAGTGAAGCCTTTTATTCTTTCTACATTTCTTCATTATATTATGTACACCAATTTTAAGACAATAAAAACTATGTACAATAGTTATATGAAGCTGCATCTGCACTCACCAAATAAAATAGAGAATTAAAATATGTGAATAACTTTGGAATGTTTCATTCAAAAATTGAGATGCTTTAGTTCTAGAATGTTTGAATAATTACTGCATATTCCACTCTTTTGTGTATATATAGTAAAAGAGGAAAAAAATCCTTTGAAATGTTCATATTTTCCTCTTGTGTCAACATGGATATGTCATAATATTTTTTGTTTTATGGGGCTTGTTTCCAGTTAATGCAGAATTTTAAAGTGAAGATAATCACAATAATTAAGGAGTAAATGTGTAAATGAGAGCTGATTTGAGTTATTTAATTAACATAGATTCATAGAAATTTGGCAACTAGATGATTAAAATATGGATTTTAATTTAATCTATCTCTGCTCTTCAGTCCTCCTAAACTATCACCAAATAAAGGGCAATATCAAAGAATTAACAATGTGTGGAAAAATGAGCCAGCTATTCCCATGGCCTGGGTGGCCTAGTATTACCACATTGAGAAGCTCTTATAGATTCTTCTCATGAATCTTTTCTATGTAGGGGAAATGAGAAGATGGAAAAAATAGCTCTCTTCCAAATACAAGCCTCACAGTGTTGATTAACCTGTTCAATAAAGACCAAAACCCTCTAGAGTGAATGGGTAATCCTGCAGGGAGTAGGGAGAGGATCAGCAGGCAGTAAATGCCTTATATACATTTACCACAAGTTAATTATTAAAAATCCAAGTACGCAAATCTAAACAGCAACTAAATAGGCCTTCTGGTCCAGCTCAATGGAGCACACTCCTGCCAACCATTCTCTCATCATATCTCTGACAGGTATTCTTCCAATGCTCCCTAACAGCTCAAACTGCATTCATGTGAATCAAGCCTAGATTATTTCTATGCACTTCTACAGTCATATGCAATGCTTTTTGCCGTGTTCTTTCCTTGCTCTCTGCTCTATATAAATGGAGAGATCCAACAATATCTGCTTAATGGTCAAATGAACCAGCTTGTATGTATTATAAGCTAACAAGATAATGTTAAGGTGATATTGAGGAAGCCCCTTTCTGATGTTACCCTTGCTTTCCCTAAATGTGATAAAAAGAAATCATAATAGAAGAGCTGGGAAAGGTATTGAGGCAATGAGATAGACTGGACATTGACTCAAGGTGACAAGTGTTCACCTTCATAAGAATGTCTCATATCGGAAATACAAATGGAGGCCTTACTATGGAGGTCAAGAGTGTAAGAAGTCTTGAGGATACTTATACAGTTACATGAAGGGAAGTGGTGAAAGATGACCAGGAAAGGATTGCAGAGGCTGGAAAGGAGGGTTGGGTGGATGGAGAATTGCCAGGGGAGACCACAGATTAGATTCCAAGGAAGCCCAGGAGGAGAATGTCAGAGAAGACAGAAAAGACTTTTCTTACTGAATTTCTGTGAGGGCAGTTGGACTGTAACTGGAAAGTGCTCTCTGAGTTAAGCCAAATGTATTACAGTGGCCATAAGAAAACAGTTTAAGCAACAAAGCTTACCCTTTTCAAAAAATATTGGAAAAGAAAAGGAGTTAAGGCAGTAATAGAAGATAAGTCAGATAGCTACAGAAAAAATAAGAAAGCAATACCTAGGTCAATGAAACCAAATGGAAATAGCCTTTAGAAGATTTATCTGGGAAAGGGAAACAAGATAACAGAAAGTCTTAAGTTATGTTCTATTGCTATGAAGAGACATCATGACCAAGGCTACTTATAAAAGAAAGCACTTAATTGGGGACTTGCTTACAGTTTCAGAAGATGAGTTCATGACCTCATGGTAGCAAGTTAGCAGGCATGGCACTGGAGCAGTAGCTTGATCTACAAGCAGGAGACAGACAGAGACAAAGGGAGAGACAGAGGGAGGGAAGGAGAGAGAGAGAGAGAGAGGGAGAGAGGGAGGGAGGGAGAGGAGAGAGAGAGACAGAGAGACAGAGAGAGACAGAGAGACTGTGCTTGAAGTAAGCTTTGAAACCTCAAAGCTCACCCAAGTAATGCACCCCTTCCACAGCTCCTAATTATTGAGGGAACAAGAATTGAAATAAATGAGTCTACTAGGCAATTCTCCTTCAAACCACCACACTGGCCAATAGTGAGAAAGATCAGCAATAAATGAAAAGAGGGGATTTGATTTCCTAAGTCTTGCATTTTACTCACACCTTGTGTTTAGTTGTAAACAACAAGCATTTCTTTGTATTCTTTGATTTGTCTATTAAAAACAAAGCACTGTCCACAATCCTCGCAATAGGTCTAAAGGCAAGTTTTGTTCAGCCCTGCTGTCAGTCTTTCCTTCCATCCCCATGGGCATTGACTTACCTCTAATTCTGGGATATATATAAAATGTATCTGGCAAATATTTTTTGCTTGAGTCACACTTGGCTTATTTTTCTAACTATTTTTGTTAGCTTCAGTTCTTCACAGAAAATTAGGATTTTTTTTCCTTCACTCTATCCTTTTCTCTTATTGACTGGTACTTTTGGCCATCATTTTATATTTCCTTCCTTGGTGTCCCATCATGCTTTTACCAGATGCCTTTTCTCAATTCTCACTCCTTTTATATTGGTCTTTGAAAGTGTTAGACTGGATCAGCAAGATATTCAGTAGCCACTTGCCATCAAGCCTCATGATCTGGATTCAGTCCCTGAAACTCACAAGGTGGAAGGAAACTTGAACTCCTACAAGCTGTCTCCTGACATCCATACATGCCACATAGCATGTATGCCACCCTCCCATAGACACAAAATAAATAGCACATCAATAAATATGAAACACTGTTTAAGTTGTTTAGCTGTTGTATTTCATTGATAAACAGAAATAGAGACAATTTAATATTCACTTAATACTTTGTCTTAGATTACTATCCCCTTAAACACTCCTTACATTTCATGTGTATAATTCAAAGTGCATCAATGACTTTTCTTTGTCTAAATTCAAGAGAGGTCCTCACATCTTTATCATTTGGTCACCTACCTGATGAAGATAGAAACACCAAGAAAGGAGCCTTTTGCAGAAAGTGCCCCATGAAACTCCCAGAATGGTTCTGTGTTTAGTTAGGATCTCATTTTTCTTATCCATGAAATATAAATAAGGGTATGTATCTTATGTAATCATTCATAGAATTGGCAACATACACATTTATTTTACATAATATTCTAGGCCATATGAATACTAAAAATAATTGCTATTAATATTTAACACTTTATTAAGGTGGTAGGGTTTTAGGGTGCTTGTGATAGTTTCTATTCCAAATTACCTTTTCAAGAATAATCCCCTAGCAAACAGCCTTGTAAGATAGAGGGGCAGAAAGGGAATTTGTTTCTCTAATAGGATGGCAGAAAATAACAGTCCCCTTCGGGAAGAGGTGGGGCTGGTCTGCTGGGGAAACAATGTGTTTGTTCAACTTGAGTGAAACAGGTGCATTTCCTTTGCCTTCACTCCCATGTCTCTTCTCCAGAGTTATCTGACCAACTTCTAAATTCTGACTCTGCACTTCTGTAGCAGCAAGTGCCCCCCTCTAAGCTGAGGTTCTCTGGCTGCTATGCAAACAGTGTATAGAGCACACTTGGGCACTCTGCAGAGGGCTAGAATTGTGAATGTGAAGCCCCTGTTGCTCACAGTGCCAATAAGCAATGTGTATTGTAAAGCTCTGATACAGTCACTTCAAAAGACAGTTTTCCAGATACTGGACACTCTTATAATTCTGATTGTGAATGACATATAAGTAAGACAAGAATTTTCTATTTGATTTTAAAGAATTAATGTTTATGTGACTGTGAAAAGTTTGAGAAATGCAAGATTACTTCACATTTAAAAGGTTCATTTGTCCACATATGATGAATGTATATTATATTAATCCTTACTATAGAATAATTATAAAGCATAATAAATACATTCAAATAACACATAAATAGTTTAGTATAAACAACAATCATTTACTAAAGAGCACATGTTAAGATAGTAAATTGACTAGTAAAACTGTTAATGAAAAACAACAGAAATTTATCTATGTAACATGTAATCTCTTGTGTGACTTCTCAGGGTTTATTCTGATATGGAAACATAATTTCAAAAGGCACCAATTCTTACGTGTGTGTGTGTGTGTGTGCGCACGCATGCAAAGTATCTCTTCACATCTCAGAACCTAGTTAAGGACATGCTTATAAGAAAATGTGACCCAACAGTAAAAGATAATGACAAATGTGTCATATGAGTCAAATGTAACCAGATGCCATCAGTGCTGAAGATGTTTGCAGGCTAAGAATAAAATGAGACAAAATGGGAAGATAAACTGAGTTAGCTGCAGGTAAGACTCAATACACAAAATAAAGGAGTTGTGTTTTGCTTTGATCCTCCAAGGAAAAAATGTGATAGACAGGGAAACAAAATGCCCAGTATTCTATAACAGGGTAAAGGATGAGAGAAATCAAGCCTTGGGCTACCTAGGATTCCTTGAACAAAGATCACTAGTCATGTGACAGATGAATTAGCTGTGAAGAAAATTTAATTTAGAAGCCAATGAGTGACTTAGGGGTTGGGGAGCTAAGAGCCTTAATCTTCTAAACAACAAAATGAGTGCAAATGGAAAAGTACTAAAGAGAAAGAAAAACATGAAGGCTCCCGTAAGCCACAATACCTCAGATATAGAAGTAAGATTCGTTTGTCATGATATGAAGCAGAGGTATCTCATGATTTTAAACAACAGGTACCACTGTCTTTGACAAGTGCAAAGTCACAGCCAAGTTAAATGAACAAATGACCATGGTTCTAAACTGTACAGTACTTTGACGTTCAGTTGCACTATTTGGGCATACCTGGGTGAAAGAATAGACAACAGGAAATAATCCACAAAGAAGACAGGAGAGACTGGAAGCCAGAAACTAAAATTTTGTAGTTTATTGTCAATACTATTTCCTGTCCTATCCTGGGTGGGAGCAGACATGAAGATACAGTGATTAAAAATACCTCAGTTTGGCAGACACAGACAAAATCAAAAACATGGCCGTGTTTAAAACCATCAAAGTGTCAGGCATCCTTTTCACTTGTACACTCCATCTATATTTATTATTCTGTTAGATAAAGCCTCTTGTCATTAAACTCCAGGCAAAGCTGTTAACAAGGAAATTCAAATCTCTACCTAGGCTTAATTTTTTAGCACTGTTTCCTCTTTGATCTGTGCATTTCTGAATTTAATTATGGGGTCTGACTTGATGCCCTGCCACTGTATCATCGCTTTCATCACTCTCTGTTTTGTTTTTTTAAAAAGGAAGAGTTTTTTGAGTCTAACACAAGCTTATTTTTAGTTAGTTCATTGAAAGGTGCCACCTTCTACTTCTTGTTGCTTCTGGGTCCTTTTATTCTTTGTCTCATGAACAGGCACAATTACTGCCTCTACATTCTGAAAATACAGCTTGCAGAATGAGTTTCCTAGGCATATAATTTTCAAAAGTCCCAGATATAAGAATGACTCTGAAGCCATTTGATGAGGCCTCTGTTACATCTCCTCATTTTCTTCCTTCCCAAAGAGATTTTTGATTTTTCGCTCAGAACATGCTTATCGGCTTAATGCCCTGCAGCATCATTATGCTGTGAAGATTTGCTTCTGCGGCACAAGTGCAAGAGCCTTGAGTGAAGAGCTTGCTAATCATGTTGCACTAAGCAAATAAAAGTCAGAACCAACCTGATCTTGCTTGCCTAATATCAGTTTCTGCAGACTTCAAGTGTAATGTTCTAATCATTGGCGCAAAGCAGCCAATTAATTTGCTTTCCCTATGTGTTTTTACTGGCCAAAGCACATAGAGGAACAGTCCGTTCCGTCATAATCATGCTCCACAAAGATGGGGAATGTTCCCTTTGAGCTTCTAATCATTAGGCCAGCTGAAGTGAAGACAAGCCCATTGACAAGTGAGAATGGCAATAATTTATTTTCTATTGATGGGTTGTGACAAATCATGTCGAAGCAGTGGCTGCATACTGTGGGGCTCTGCTAAAGAAGACTGTGATGGCAAAGATGAAACCCTTCACAGCTCATTTAGTCCAAATGTAGCCACCTGGGTGGTGAATCGGTTCAACATCCCAGCCCAGGCATTCCAGCACAAAATTAGATCACTAACAGGCAGGCCATATAGGGGTTCCTGGAAGGCATTAATCAACAGGGTTGAGCTGTCAAAATGCAGTCTCTGAAATTAAGAAACACCAAACGGATGAAAATGTGGCAATGCTGTCAAAAAAATCAAAAATGTGATTCCTGCTGCAGGGTTCTGGGCACCATTAGAAAGTCTCAGAAGAAAAATGAACCGTGAAAGGGTGAAGAGGCACCACCCTTCGTGAGATGCTCCTAAGGTTTTTATACGTTTTCATTAGCACAAGCAGCATGAATATGAGCGTGAATATGTCCACACTGATAGGTCAGATTACATCCAGCTACTCCTTAGTACCCCATAGAAGAGTTCATCTCTTATTTAAATTTCCCTTCTACCCAGACCCACTAATGTGCAGAACATTTGGTTTCTCAGCTGCCTCTGAGTACCAACACTTCAAATCACAGAATTCTTGGACTTGCACAGCCTATTTTCTTAGCACTGTTTTTAGTAGAGCAGAGATTTCTTGAATTTGGTATTCAGAACCTGTTTGCATGAATATGTTGGTGTGCCTCTGTGTGTCTCTGGGGATAAATTTCTATGAGAATAGCATTAAGGGTTTATTACATGTTTTCATATTATAAAAATATCTAATGCCATAAATAAATCCACGCAGCCAGAGTTTCTAAAACTCAGCAAAATCTTCTTAACCAAAAGAATGAAAATGTTTTTATTACATTAAAAAATAAAATCTAAATCCTAAAGATTTTTTTGGTTTTCTAAGAACCCCATTTGCATGTGCCTGAAAGGATGACCTGTGGCTCACACATCGGTAGAATCTAGAACATTCATTGAAAATAGGTATACTGACACTTCCTCTTTAGAACTTCTGTAGACAAATCTCTAAGTGAGGCCTGAGAGCTAGAAGACTTGAAATCTGTGACTTCGACACTGGAAGACTAATTTTTCTTTTAGCAACAAGCTCTAGTCCTGTTTGTACTTCAAACACTTGTTTCTTTCCATCACACCTAACATAACTCCTCTCAGGCAAGCTGTCCCCAACTTTCACAAAACCTTGACATATTCACAGTTCTGTGCATTTAGTCATGCTGGCCCCTTCCTATAGAATGCTTCCCTAACCCCCAAGTCAAATCCCAGCTTTCCCAGCCTCCAAGAGTCAACTCTAATGCTCGCTCCTACATAAAGCCTTTGTTTAATTCGCAGCTCATTGTAACTATGCTGCCCTCTGTGTTTGGGCTTTTGTTTGTATCCTTCCCAGCATTGCCACACAGCCTTTTTAGGCAGTTACCTTTGTATACACTTTATCTCTCAGATGCTGGATATTCACTCCTTTAGGCTCATGTTTTACATGTCCTTTTAATACCTCATTACACCCACCTTGTTGCCTTGTGCTATGCACAGTAAATGTTTGCAGAATTGAACTGTTGAATAATAGATGTCAGTTCATTAAAGTCTAAGCTTTATACTTTCAAGTCATTCATGAAAGTAAGTGTTTTTCACTGTGTGCTCAGGGTTCTCATTAAAATCTGTAGTAGGTCTTTTTGTGAGCAACTCTGTGTGTGTGTGTGTGTGTGTGTGTGTTATATATGTATGTCTGTGTGTACAAGAGTGTGTGTGCATGTGTGTGTGTGTGCGTGTGTGTACGTGTGTGTGCGTGTGTGTGTGGTGTGTATGTATGTCTGTGTGTACAAGAGTGTGTGTGTGTGTGTGTGTGTGTGTGTGTGTGTGTGTGTAGTGTGTGTCTGTGTGTATACCTGTGTGTGTGGTGTATGTCTTTGTATGTGGTGTGTTTGTGTGTGGTGTACGTGTATAGTGTCTGTGTGTGTGCTGTGTGTCTGTATGTGTGTGGGGGGGATTATGTACATATGTTTGTGTATGTATATGTGTATAATTATGTGTACAAGGAAGGTGTTATTTTACTTGTTTATTTATTTATATTTTGTTTTTGAAATTTTGTTTTACCCTATATTTCTTGATAGCCTTAGAGATATGTTCTCTGAATGGATATTACTATTTCAACTCTTTAGCTAATACACATTTATAAAGTGAATTAATTGTATTAGAAAAATAAAATATATACTACCATAGCCTCTTTATTTTGTAAATTTTTCACTTACTAAAGATAACAGAAAAGCAAGAACTATATTTCTTTACATATTTGAGAGTTTAATGTGGTGTTTCAGTGGCTATAATTATACCTAGTATAACCAATATGATAGATCATAATATAGCATGAAGCATAGGAATTATCGTTTGGTGGCCTGAAAAACAAAATTGGCCTGATTGTGAGCAAAGAAGTGTGCTACTTGGCTTCTCTATAGTCAAGAAGTCTAAGAAGGTTTAGAAAAGTTTGTTTGGCAAATGCTATCAATCACATTCTTGATGAATTTCTCTGCAGCCCACATTGTACTATTTTATTTGTGTTAATGATGTGGGCTTTGATGACACAGAAATGTGTAATTTAGTGTGTACAGAGCACATGAGGAAGACGAAACAACCAGGCTAACTAACTCCAGTCAAATCCAGTTGGCTCTAAAGACAATCACCCTTCAGGAATGAAAGATGAGGTGAGTGCAAAAGACTGAGCAGTGTAGGACTAGAGCCCAGGGCTGTGTGGGAAAGTTCTGGAGGTCTAGGAAAGTATCCTTTTAGTTTAAGGCAGTCTGTAAAATACCTTCTCACATCTCAGTTTGTTGAGGTCTGATATGAACAGAGTTTTCTGGGGACACACATCTGGGGAGCCATACTTCACAAACGTCTGTCTCCATTTAGTTGGCATCTCAGTGGGTTTTATTCTAAATCAGTTAATAATTAGAATAGAGTATGTTACTTCATTTTTATTTATATTAGATTTCTGGTCATGGGTACTCAGGGAACTCTAGGTATAACTAAAACCTAATTAGAGGAAAATAAGATTGCTTGCTCCATTTCCAAATTGGAGAGTAAAATAATAGCAATAATTACTGAGATAGCAACATACACCATTTCAAAATGAATAACTAATTTGGAAGAGTGTGCTCCTCTTCTGCAAACAGCCTCCCAGAAAGTGGTGAAGTGCTTTCTGTAGATCCACTCTGGTCTTCTGCTGTTTCTTCCATCTGGAGGTATATAATCCCCAAAACCATTTTCATAAATCCATGTCACTAGAGGTCAGATTAATACAAAAACAGTTGATGTAGAGTGAGAAGACTTTATGTAGAGAACAAAGGGAATGTGATAGAACAGAGAAAGATGAAAAGAAGCTGTGGTGTGAGTATGGGAAGGCTTTGAAGTAGGAGAAGTATTTCGGCATTAGACTAAAGGTTCACGAAATTGACCTCATGCTATTTAAGATACAAAGTCAGAATGATTCTTCAAGGAGACATCCAAGAATGATTCTTTGACACAGCTGCAAAGCACAAATAAGCAGAAGCTAACCTGTCCTTTAGAAAGTACTCTGCCCGTTCTATCAGCAGAAATGAATCAACTCTACCCTACCCACAAAACCCAAAAGATAAAAGGAGTATAATCAAAGCCAGATGAAAAATTAGCAATTAAAAAGAACACATAGAAACAGGAAGTGTTGAAGGAATAGTTCTCCAGGGTTGCAAAGAGTATAGATAGCAAGACTGCAGAAATGATAAAAATTAACCCAAAAAGAGACCTAGAGCAAGTGAGATGGCCCAGTGGCTGCCTAACAACCCTCTGACACACATGGTAAAATTCTCCCATGTTATCCCCTGATGATATCCAAGCTGAGGCATATGCACAGGTGTATACACATGCACACACACACACACTTAATAAACATAAAATAAATGTTAAAGGGGACACAGAGGAATGATACAGAATAAGAACTGAACTGGAGAAAATCAGGGAAGAAATTAAAGAAAATTAGAAATCCTTACAGAAATGATAGGCAATAAAATTCAGAATATACAGTCCTAAAACCAATGTCATGGAAGACATGACTGAGAAATACAGAATCAGAGAACGAGGGCTCAGGCTGGGGAGTAGGCTCAGCTGATAAGATGCTTGCAGTGCAAGTATGAGGAACTGAATTGGATCCCTACACACATGTAAAAAACTGGGCATAGTAATGGATGCCTATAGTCCCAGCCCTGGGGAGGCTGAGACATGAAGATGCCTGGATCTTGTTTGCTAACTAGTCTTTCCAATTAGTGAGTTTGGGGTTTAGTGAAAGATTCTGTCACAGAAAAGCAGTGTGAAGAGCTATAGAGAAAGACACCTGACATTGACCTCTGACCTCCACATGCATACACAATTGCATATACTACCTACATGCACACCCACGGACAGATGACATAGAAATCCTTTTTTTCTTTCATTTTTCTTATTTTACATGTAGATTCCAGTTCCCTCTCCCTCCCTCTCCCCTCCCTCCCTCCCTCCCTGGTCCCCCGATCCCCCTCCCATCTCACCCCCCCACACCCTCTACTTCACAGGGAGGGTGATGCCTTCCAGGAGGGGTCAACAAAATCTGTCAAGTCATTTGGAGTAGGGACTAGGCCCTCCCTCCTGCATCTAGGTTAAGGGAGCATTCCTCCATGGGGAATGTGCTCCCAAAGTCCTTCTGTGCACCAGGGATACATCCTGGTTCCACTGTCAGAGGTTCCTTAGACTGCCCAGGCCTTCTAACTGAGACCCACGTTCAGGGGGTCTGACTCGGTACAATGCTGGTCTCCCAGCTATCACTCTGGGGGCCCATTACCTTCTCCTTCTTCCAGTCAGTTGTCTCTGTGGGTTTCTGTAGCCTGGTCTTGTCCCCATTTTCTTATCACCCCTCCTTCTATGCATCTGGATTCCAGGAGTTCGGCTCAGTGTTTAGCTGTGAGTGTCTACCCTTGTTTCCATCAGCTACTAGATGAGGGCTCTATGATGGCAGATAAGTTAGTCATCAATCTCATTATCAGGGAAGGGTATTTAAGGTAGCCTTTCCACTGTTGCTCAGATTGTTAGTTGGGATCATCCTTGTAGGTCTCTGGACACTTCTCCAGAGTCAGTTTTCTCTTCAAACCTATAATGGCTCCCTCTTTTATGGTATATCTCTTTCTCTCTCTCTCTCTCTCTCTCTCTCCCTCCCTCCCTCCCTCCCTCCCTCCCTCCCTCCCTCCCTCCCTCCCTCCCTCCCTCCCTCCCTCTCTCTCTCTCTCTCTCTCTCTCTCTCTCTCTCTCTCTCTCTCTCTCTCTCTCTCGCCGCGCGCGCGCGCTCTCATCTATTCCTCCCCTGACTCAATCTTCCTAGTCCCACATGCTGTCCTCTACTCCCCTTCTCTTTCTCCTAGTTCCCTCACCATTCCCTACCCCCCACTCCCAATATGCTCAGGAGGTCTTGTTCCTTTCCCCTTCTGTGAGGGACCTTGTATGAATCTCTTAGGTTTCTCCTTGTACCCTAGTCTCTCTGGCAGTGTGAATTATAGGCTGTTGATCCTTTGCTCTATGTCTAAAATCCATATATGAATGGGTACATACCATTTTCCTCTTTTTGTGACTGGGTTACCTCACTTGGGATGGTTTTTTCAAGTTCTTATAAAGCATTTAACAACAGAAAACATTATGCAATAAATGTTATAGAGGTGATATGGCAGAAAGATACAAAATGAGTGTTGTGAAAAAAAAGTGGTATGGAACAAAAATCAAACATTACAAAAAAGTCTCTGGAGAAAGATATGAACCGTGTGGCTTAGGAAAACTATAAAAAAATTATTGACACCGAGATAGATGCTAATATCTATCCTTCAAGGCTTCTAGCCTTGAAGGATGAAGCTATTTGACATTCTAGCTGAGGTGTACCAGAAAATAAAAAAGAGGGAAAGAATGAGGGTGAGTCTTAAGCCTTTAGAAAGTGATTTCTAATGCCATAGAGCAATGTTCTTGGAATATTTGTTTTAAAGGTAAGAAAATATCCAAAATATAAAGACAGCATTGACAAACAAGTGAAGGCTTAAGAATTATCAGTGATACCATTAGCAAAGGAATAAACAAAGTAAAATAGTATGTAAATACATGTGACATTAAAAAAATGTCCTGGTTAAGTATGCTAAATCCCTGGAGTGCAAGAATAAACCCACATGTGCATGCACACACAGATGTTCAACTACTGGGGGCAAAGGTACAGAAACATAGTAAGAAGAACTATTGATGTTCCTTGACAACTGGCTTTAAAAAGATGTCCCTTTAGAATTGGTTTTGCCTAATTCGAATTTTTACATAAGATATATATATACACGTATGTGTATATATATATATATATGTGTGTATATATATACATATGTGTGTATATATATGTGTGTGCATGTGTGTGTAATTTTATGTATGTATGTATACATGCATATATGTGTATATGATAGAAAATTACATATGTGTATGCAACAATTTATATAACAATATATTATATATGCAAGTATATGTTTGTGTATAAATGTGTGTGTCCATTAATTTTAAAAACACGTGATGAAGAAACATTTCTCCAAAATATAACAGTTTTCTCTTTGCACCGTTTTTCCTTGACTTGTTATTTGTTACCAAATCTAGCATGTATGAAGTTGTTGTGTTTTTTAAATATACTTCCTCTTCCTTTGTCTCTATGTGGAAAGATGGTTACAAATACTGACATTATTTTTGGAAGGTAGGGTTTAGTGGTTGTCTTTCCTCTGGTTACAAGGGTATATGAGTGTTTTTGTGCTTGAATAGTCTCAAATACACAGAAAAATAGGGTATTTTGGTAATGTCTTTTGTATACTCTTGCTTTCCATCTCGTGCTGGAGAAAAGAAACTGAAAGGTAGAAGCATTCAATCAGCATATGTAGGATGCTCAGGGAAGTCCAACACTAGTATCTGGAAGAGGTACAGGTAAGTGAAAGGCAGGCTCCTTCCTTCGAGTACTCACAGTTAACTTGGTAATATTTGACTCACATTTACCAACTCCACAACAGCGAAGGGATTTATAAGGAACCAAGCTGTAATTTTTTTATGAAGTTCTTTTATTCCTCATTCATAGATAATCCACAGCTCTCTCACTCAAGGAACTAGTAATTTTCTATTTGAAGACTATTTAAGATATAGTACAATTCCACCAGAAACTGCTTTAGCCTAGGCTTAAATTCTAAAGGGATAAAGTGTGGATCCATGACATTATTCCTTAATATATTTAGAAGTATGTCACTATTTGATTTTTAGGAAATCTTTGACTACATTGGCTATTATCAAAAAGCACAATTTGGTTATATTTGCATAAACCACACTGCTCTGATTACAGAATGAAGAAATTACAAAAATGAAATATTTGACACATTTACTATGACCTACATCTTATAAGATACTTTGTTCTTGTACAGTGGAACTCTTAATCTGAATTCATTGTTCACAGACTTAGTTGTTTATACAAATGTTCAGGTAGACTTGTAGTCCCTGACTTGTTTTTCTTAAGTTGCCTCTGTGAGACCCTGTTACAAGGCTATGATTGAGTTAACTCAAGTTTTACTGCCGTTTTCTTATGATAAAAACCAAAAGTATGAAAACTACATATCATTTTGAGATTGTCAAAGTTCCCAGCTTGGTATATTATTTTTCAAAGCTATTCAAAGATAAAAAGAATAAAAGTGATGGCCAGTTATGAAATCTTTGAGGAGATGAGCTGTATGTTGGCTTATATGTGAAGATAGGCCCTCAAATATTTACTAAACAGGCAGGCTTCTATTTGTACTTGCTTTGCAACCTAATTTACTTCTTTTCCATATAAATCCAAACACCCTGTTATTCCCCTGCTAGGGGTCTTTAGCAAGGATATGTCTTCACTTCAATTAAAGATTGGAAATTCTGTCTGAAAACATAACTTTTTGTTTCTTAAAATTAATCATGTAATAATCACATAGCTGCTCATTCACACTGTGGACCATTAACACTATCTAAATGGCTAATAACAAATTGCTCACTGTAATTGCTTTGCAACTTTTAGTTTTGTTTAGTATTTTGTCCTCCAAGGTAAAACGACAGAGTGAGAATATTGCATAAAAACCAAGATCATCAGTCTTTCGCTGCCTATCACCTTGTTTATGCTTAGCCAAGCATTTATTTATAAGTTCTTAATGGTAAGGGCTACAAGGTTACTTCACCTGAGAGAAAACCCTGTAAGACAGGCTTCCTAATTAATCACTGGGAGGGTGGGAAAGGTCTAGCTGTTTCTGTAAACGGAAGCATTTATGTACCATATTGCAAGTGTTGATCACGAGCACAGCAAGTAATGCCTGTTTCTCTCAATCTTGTAGTTCCATTAGGAATGATGAAACCCTTACATGTCTCTCTGTGTGTACACGGATGCCCTTACACGTCTCTCTGTGTGTATATAGATGTCCTTACATGTCTGTCTATGTGTACATGGATCCCCTTACATGTCTGTCTATGTATACATGTGCTTACAATTCTCTCTTTGTGGACATGGATGCCCTTACCTGTCTCTCTGTGTGTACATTGATGCCACCATTAAAAGCAGGGCCTTTGGAGGCCAGTGAAATGGCTCAGAGGATAAAGTCCCTTATGGCCAAACTTGACAATCTGGCATCCACATGACAGAAGAAGAGAAGTGAACACACAAATTGCCTTCTTACTGCCACACACACTGAAACACATGTGAGCACATACACAGAAAAATGTAAAGCAAAACTAAGGCCTTTTCTCACAGGAGGACATGGGGATAGTTCTGAGATATCCAACAGGAAGATCAAGGATGTCTTTGGAGTAGTGTAGTGATGCCCATGGTACTCTGAATAGAAGACCTTCATCTCACAACTAAAGGCTCCAAGACAGAAAAACAATAGCAACAAACCATGACAGCCTGGGGTTGTCATTTCCACGGCCACTGTGGCAGGTCAAGTCGTGGGGAGCATGTCCCAGTGGTTATTTTTGATACATCCACAGAGAATGTGTGAGAGTGCTTCTGATGAAATCATAGCTTCATTGATAATGATAACTCTCTGCAGACTATTCCCAGTGGGGCATAAAAAGTACTACACACTGCAACAATACTTACATGTGTATTGGGGACCCATACTTTTCTTCCCAACCTGACATTTATTGGGTACAGCCAAAAGCAGATATTCCAAGTCCTTCCCTGTCTGGAAAGGGACTAGTGACCAGGTCTCTGACATTAAGACAGATCACCACCTATTCCACACTGCTACAATATTTGCCTGTTTAAAGAAGAGTACATACTAACAGCACCCTGGATACAGCATGCCTCTTCCTGCATTCATGCTCTTCTGCTAAAGCACAGTAGGCCAGAACATCTCGTCCTTCAAACACCACTATTGTGAGATTTCTTTCCTTCCTCCCCTTGATCCCCCTTCTTTTATATATCCTTACATTTCTCCTTAATTTACAGAAAATACAGCAGTGTGTCTCCTAAGTGCTCTGCAAGATGTTCAGGTGCTTGCCCACTCCTGACAACACTAAAGGCTATGGTACTGGAGGACACACTTCTTGTCGCCAAAAACAGGCACCCTCCAAGAGTGCTGCTGCATCCTGTCCTTATATTAGCCAGGGATTCTGTGAGTCATTCCCAGAGCCTCAAGCACCTGCTTCCTCCACTTCAGTGAAAAACACTTCATTTTGTGTTTTCAACTTCCACGAGATATTTTTGAACTCTTACTTAAAGAACACTTAAGACTATTTTTAATATTTTTTTTATTTTTTGAGATTATAATTACATCATTTCCCCCTTTCTTCCTTCAAATCCTCCCATGTACACCTCCTAGCTCTTTGTAAAATTCATACCCTCATTTTTAAAATTTTTATCACACACACACACACACACACACAATCTTAAATACAACTTTCTCAGTCTATATAATGTTACTTTTATATATGTGTTCAAGAATGACCATTTATTTTTTGATAACCTTGTTTTAAGTTCAAAACAATTACTTAATGGCTTGATAATATGTGATATATATATACAGATATAGATATATATATATGCAGATATATATGTATATTTATATATTTATAAATACACACACATGCACACACACACTCATATATATACACACACACACACACACACACACACACACACACATACATATATATATACATATATATATATATAAACAGCAGCTTTAAGAAGCAGTAGACATGTGCTTTCCAAGTAAGAAGTCGAGTATTGGGGAACAAATCAAAGCTCTCTCTGTGTGTGTGTGTGTGATTTATTTATTGTTTTATAAATGAATTAATTTATTCACACACATACATATGAAACCAAATACAACATATACATGGAAACCAATAGATGATAGATGATGAGATATAACACTGGATATAATGCTTGCCCTGGAGTAAGTGTTCTTTCTACTCTGTGAGCTAATTCAGCTCATTGGTTTTGCTTCCTTTTAGCAGAAGTAAACGCGAACAGGATAATGGAAGATATTGCCTCATGCAGTTTGCAGGTCTACAGTCAGAAGTTCTAATGTTGGCACTGTGATATTTGAACTATTAACTTCCTCCTCTACTGTTTCCTTTTGCATGTCTCATAAGCATAGACATACTGACGTCCAGAGTTTCAGTAGCTGGCTTTGGGCCTGGGAGGGGGGCACTTGGCATACACACATAGTGACCTGAGTTTGAAACCCAGAACACACATTCACACAGATGGTACACACAAATACTAATAATAAATAAAATAAAAATAAAATGTTTTAGTAATAGAAAATAAAGTGAGAATGAAGGGGTGCAAAAATAGCTATAGTTAGTTAAAACTGTTGTGGTGTTAATATTTTGATATTCAGTCTTGGTTGGTGGGTTGTTGAGGTAGCTGACTTCCACCTAAGTTATCCTGAGGGGAGGAGCAAGTTCCGATGTTTATATGGGATCTGTAGGTACATCAGCAGAGGAATGGCTACAAGGAAAGGACAGTAAGCACAGTCAAGTCAGGTTCACAACAGATGAGGGAAGCCCACATGGGGAAGAAGATCTGCAAGCCATCTGAACCTGAGAATTAACCCTGCAGAGGAATAAAGAAAAGGACACACTTGTTCTCAAAACCATGGAAATGCAGGCACTAACCATTGTCTATCAGGCAGCAGGGCATGGAGATGGCCAGGGATGCTTAGCATGGATGGGTCCTGGCTAGCGTGTTACTTACTATATGTCACTGCTACCACTGTAATCTACCTACAAGTAGGACCACTGAGGAATAATTCAGCTGGACTCTGTAAAAGAAAGGAAGATTATATAAAAGAAAGATGAGTTATGAGTATGACTGGCAGAACCATTATCTCAGTCCTGTAATACTTGATTGTATAAAACATACTTAGGCTCTTAAGCCTTCACTACATGTGATTTCTGTTACATGTGTTATATTACATAGAAGCAAGGCCTTATTGCTTTTTCTTAAATATTTCAAATTGAAAATTCTAATTTTAAAAAATGAGAGCAAGATCTTTTGTGCTCTCTGTTCTTATAAAATTGGTTATAAATTCTGCATTAAAATTTATTGAGTAGATTGGATTAAGGAGACCTTAAGTGCTGTGGTAGTATAGTTGTTTATGCCTTCTCCTGTTTAGGATAGTATCTAAAATGAGAGTTATACATTCACTTCTGATTATAACCCCGATTCCTTCATGAGAAAATAAATCAAATGTGGAAATTTTAAAAATCAGCTTTAAGGAATTAGAGCTAGTCAACACAGGGTGTAGAAAAAAAATATTGATTTGTAGTCAGTATAAATTCTACCTCTGCCATTTTGCTCCGAGATATTAAGTCATTTCATCTCTCATTTTCATGATTTATTTTTATTTCTATTTATGGGTATGTCTGAATGTTTGTATGGGTATATGCCTCCTGTATGTAGGTGCCCATGGAAGCCAGGTCCTGTGGAACTGGAGTTCCAGGTGTGAACCCCCAGACATGAGTGCTGAAAACCAAACCGGTTTTCTGAAAGAGCAGCAAGAGCTCTTAAATGCTTGAGCTATCTTGCAAGGCCCCTTCATCTTCTTCACCTCAGTATCTTTGTCTCTAGCAAAGAGAACATCAGAAAAAGCTGCATTGTATACGGATTGACTAAAATGATGTAGGGGTACTAAGTGTTCTGGTGCCTGATGTGTTATATAGTCAACTACATCACATAAGGGGCTCATGGAAGTTGGTGGAGGTGAGGCTGCCCAGTTCCAGGGCATCCCACTGATAGAGAAGAGAGTGGCACAGAGTTCTGGAGTCAAACACTTGGCTCCACCTTGGATTTGTAGCATTTGATGTAACCAAAAGATGGCTAGATATACCTTACACAGCTAGAGACAAGTGAGGCTTGCTGACAGGTCGCAGACTGAAGGGTTAGCTTCAAGTTGGTAAATTTCGTGAACTTTCACAGGGAAGGAAACATACAGGACTATATTTTCAAGGTTGCAAGACAGATTTCAGAAGAGACTCAGAGGAAAGCATGTTGCCAGGAAACCTAGGACCATGGTGTAGAGGGTAATGGGAGACTGACCTTCACTGCAGAGTCTGAGAAGGGCAGAACGAGGGGTCCAACATCCGTAGGCAGCTGCCTCCTCCCTTAAGAAATGAAACCGAGTCCTGGAAAGAGCACTTCTGCGAATGGAGACAGCTGTCTCCCTTGCTTTGCACTTTCTTTTGGGTGAGCATCAGTAGCTGACGACGATTTTACAACTTCCTGTCGCTCACTCACATCCACATCTCACGCCCCACTTCCTCATGTCCGAATATCACAGATTTTTAATGCTTTGGACCCTAAAAAGGCAAGCCATCTCCTTTTGGTGCCCTTTAGAACAATCTGAGCATCCCTTATCTGAGGAGGCTTCCCAAGCGCTGAGAGACCGCAGAAGGAAATACACGGAAGATGGTGTGGTACACTCCAGATGGGTACCACCTTAGTTAGAACCAACCATCTTAATTCCTAGTCTCACAGCCTGTGAGTGTTTCTCAATTTCTCTATGGCTCAGGTTTCTAGTCTAAAAATGAAAATGGTTAAAAAAAAAATTCATGGGCCATTGTGAACACACAGTGAAATTAATATATTCAAAACTCGCAGATGAGTATATGGCATATTATAGATGTAGTATAAACAACCTCTGTCACAATAGATAAGGACACTATACAAGGAATTGGAAGAGGATTAACCATAACAGTTAAAAAGAATAGATATTGGAGCTATGTTCAGCTAGCCATTGAATAGGTGAGTAACCTTGCACAAATTACTTAGTCTCTCTGGACCTCAATTTCTTCAGCTATAAACTGTGAAGAATGCTTCCTACATGTGAGGATGGAGGGACTCAATACATGCAAAGTACTTAGCAATTAATAGTCATTGTTATTAGCTGTGGCTTATCACCAAGGCATCCGAGGATGCCCACATAGACACTGCTTCTCTCCCCTGCAGGGCTGATTGCCTGCCTTCAGTCATTTGAATATACCCACAGTAAACATTAAGGTAACACTGTAGAGAGGAGTGAAAGGTGAACCTTTCTATTGTAGCTGTAGGCTGCTGTCACATTTAAATAACCCAGGGAAGGTTTTCACTGCATGTAGTTGTGTGTTTGGGGACTATGCACCAGTGGGTAATGATCCCTACAACAGGGAGATACTGTGCTCACTGCCATTCTGCAGAACCACCCTCTCCTGGCTGATGCTTTGTGGAATGTGTGTGAGTGAGCAAGGCTAACTTAACCTGTGTCCATACAAAAACCCTTGTGTCTAGCTTCAGCTGTGGAGTGTTCAGAGAACAATCTTGTTTACTGGATAGGCGAGTGTCCTTTTATCCCAATAGTTTGGATGCCTCAGCCTCCAGATACCTCACAATCAGCAAGTATCCATATGGAAAGATACTTTAAATAATCATTTCCTCAAAATAACAATCTATAAAACACAAATAGTAAATTTCTTTTTACCATAAAAGAAAATTAGATTATCATAAATAGAGGCTATAAATCATGTGTGATATGTCTGAGCTTTTTATGTACCATAATAACTAATCACTTGGCTATCAGGGCACTAGGGAAATTACAATAAATTATATTTTGTGGGATATGCACCACATGAATGAAACCCAGAATATTATAGAAGTGACCTTCACCTTGCATGATGTCATAGAAAAAAATGATGCCGCCCTAATAACTTCATAGGGTTAATTAGTTTTGGAGAACACACAAGAGGCAGGGATGTCACGGGGCTTTTTTCTTTTCTTTCCCGTGGGAAGTTGGGCTAATAAAAATGAAAAACATCTCAAGTAGCTGAGTAAGAAAGCAAAGTTGCACGGAGCTAGGACTCCTTGGAGCGTCCCCTCTGAAGGCCATTTCTCTGTTTCCGTAAGCCGCCCATCTCTTTTGTTTTTCACCCTTGTGCATCTTTTCCCAACTACATGTGGAAATCTTTCAAATGCCCACTGTTTCCAGAGCCTGCCCTGATAATAGATTTTTTTTTTATTTTTTTTTTAGTTTACCGATGAACATATACTTCTTCAATCAGATAGGGAAGTCTGCAGATAAGGAGATGTTTATCTGTATAAAACATGCTGCTTTGTTTGGCCTCTCCACTTGGAACCAGTGGGGGTGGAGGCAGCATTTCTCCAGTCATGCTGATTTCACATGAATAGGTTTGCTGGTGTCAAAAGCAGGCTGCAGTTCCACACTGGCATCTGGGGTACAGAAGGCTAATTCTTCTGAATAGAGCCATTGATGATTACATTTTGGGGAAACTTAATCATAGAGTAATTAGGCTTTAATTCTTACAAAAACTTACAATTAATTGGATCTTTTATACAACTTTTTTGTTTGATTTAAAGTACTGTGTAGGTTAGTTATAGAAACAATTTAAATGTGGTTTTAATTAGAATTGTTTTATGATTTTAATGAGTCTTAAAAGTCTTTTGATGAGCAGACTGTATGATTATGGTATGTCAAATGATCGGGTAAATGCATACTTTCATAATTTACCTTTTAGGAAACTGTGTTTTTATGGGAACTATTATTTCTTTTTCATGATGTAATGTTTCATTTTAATTTCAGTTTTAGGAGGAATGGGTGCTTAGTCCTACCCCCGATCACCTAAATGTTTTCTTTCTAGAATGACATTGAACTTTCATGAAATCAAAAGCACCAGGAAGTAGCCTAATACTGCAGTTAAATTTAATCGTGAGACTATTTTTGTTTTTATACTAAAGGAGTCTGATTACTGCTAAAACCTTTAGCTAGGAATTTAAATTTCTACATAACTTGGCATCGATAACTTTCTTGTGAACAGGGTATCTTTCCATAGGAAGACAAACAAATGTTACTTTAGCCACTGACTTCAAAGTTTTCATAGAATTTAATACTGAGTTATCAACTTCTTAATGTGTTGTCAGAACAACTAAAAGTGAGTGCTCTCGGTAAACATGGAAAACTTTTAAATATCATTATGAGGTTATTTTTCCTTTTTGATTATGTCTCATTCTTGCATACTACATAAAATGGTCAGCACTTGATGACTTTCTGCTGACTTTTAAGGATCCATAGACAAGGGATGCCCTAACACATGTTTTCACTTTCCACTTTTTATGGCACTGTTACATTCTACCCTCTTGGGTTCCATGCTTCTCTTTCCAGCTTAAGTCAAATTATTTACATGTGCCTGAAAATAAACCAAAACAATTTGTATATCAAAAGAATATAGGAGAAAAAAATCTGGTCATAGCCATAGATACAGAAAACATCTAACAAAATCAGAGCTCAACAAGAACTCAGTAAATTACAAATGAAAAGAATTGTACTCATTTTGATTACCAAAAGCTCATAGTTAGCACAGAAAGATGTGGAACTAGGCAAGAATGTCCTCTCTTGCCACTTTATTTTCTGAATATCTTAATTAGTACGCTAAGGCAAGAAAGATGGCAAGGACTTTCTATTTGCAGATGACATGGTTGTATATAGAAAACTCGAAGGAAATGTAATACCTAGCCATAATGTAGGATACAAAGTCAATACAAAAATTTGTCTCTACATGTAGGAAAAGGCGATTTCTAGCAGAAAATTAATTGTATATTTCCATGTAGAATAACATAAAATGTTCAGAAATAAATATAACAAAATAGGTGGATCACCTCCCTCCATACTTAAAGCCATAAAGTCAGAGCTAGAAAGACGGCTTAGTGGCTAAGAATACTAGCTACTCCTCGAGAAGACCCAGTTCAACTCCTAGCACCCATGTGGTGACAATCATTTGTAACACTAGTTCCAGAGGATCTGGCCTTCTAGAATATCAGACACACTCATAATACATAGATATACATGCAAGCAAAACACTCAATGTACAGAAAATAAAATAATAATAACAACAAAAAATTGTAAAACCTGTAAAATATGCCACATATGGTGGTGCACATCTGTCATTGATCCTTGTACTCCTGAGGGAGATCCACATGGATCTCTGTGAGTCTCCCTTATCTACACAGAAAGTTCCAGATAGGACTACTAGAGCAATCTATGTGACCATAGCTTTGGAACAATTTTAGAGATAATAATCGTTCCAAAATATTCTATAAATTTATACAACCCCAATCAAAACCCAGACATTGACCAGATGAAGTGACACATACTTTTATATCTACTCAAGAAGCCCAAGCAGGAAGATTACAAATTCAAGGCTTGCTTATGATACAACGTAAGCTCAAAGTTAGCCTGGACAATTTAACAAGATAATGGCTCAAAACTAAGATGAAAAGGGCAAGGAATGTAGGTCAGTGGTAGAGCACTCGCCTAGTATGTATAAAGCTCTGGGTTCAGTTCTCAGCACCACACACAGAAAAGACAGAGACAGAAAGACAAGCAGAGAGAAAGAAACAGTGATCAAGAGAACACAAGCTAAAAGACTGGAAAAAATGATTAAACTAGCTTAAGAATCAATCTGACAATAGTACCTCATGAAGTTAAAGGGAGAACAATTCTATCCTAAGTAATTTACCAAAATTATACATTATGTGTCTGTTACGAGCACGTTTTTCGCCACTGCCAGTCTGGTCCCACTCTTTGTTTCTCCCCGAGGGCCATACGAGCCCCAAATAACACTCAGATACAATCCTGTTGGCCAGTTACTATTATTGTTTATGGGCTAGCTCTGTCTTAATGATTAACCCATTTCTACTTATCTAAGTATTTCCACATGGTCATCTTATCTGAGCGCGGCGGGCTGGCATCTTGCTTCCTGTAGCTCTACATGCTGACTCCTCCCAACTACTCCCTCTTTCCTCCTTGTCTCCTAGTCCCTCCTATCTTGCTTTCCCATTGGCCATAGTGCTTTATTTATTAACAAGTATGAGAAACATATTTACAGAATAACATCTCCCATCATCTCCTCTTTTCTGTCTAAAATAAAAGGGTTTTAACCTTAACATAGCAAAATGTATCACACAACAGTTATCAAATAAGAATTACAGTTAACAGTATTTAGTCCATTAACATTTTGTAAGACTTAAAGAAAATATCATCTATCCTATCTTTGTGAGTCTAAAGTCCTATATGTAACTTACCTTTAATCCTAACTAAGGAAAACTATAACCATAACTATCTGTCTTCAACTCCTTCAAAGACCACAGAAGGATAATATATAAACTCTAGAAATGACAGAGACAACTCACTGCCTGGTCAGTCACCCAAAGTTCTTCTGTAATGTTCCATCTTCAGCCCATAAGCCATAGTGTGTCTGGCAGACTCTTTCATGAAGCAGGAATCCTGTAGCACTGTCCATCTTGTTTCAGCATTCTCCTTTTTGTAGGTCCTGCATGTCCAGTTTCTACAGCATAAAGTCAAACAGTCTAGATAAGAGAAGTACCTTGCTCAAATGGCTAGCCTTGCCATATTAGAAGCAAACTCCATAATGTGTTTCTTCGATGTCCATCTTCCTTTCTGATGCAGGTGGTGTTGCCAGGAGCAGTTATGCCTCACTGTCAAGAAAAGCCCTAAACCATTTTAAATGCCATATTCTGTATGTCTTTGAAAGGTTTGAAAAATGGCTATTCGTCTCAAATACAGCTCTGTATATCTAGAAATCCTAACTTAACTCTAAGTTTTAACTATCATAGGTAACTCTCTATATAATCTGTACTAAATTATACATTACATTTTTCAATGAGCTATATAAACACAATACCTAAACAAGAGAAATATACATATCACAAAATTGACCTTGAATTTGTATCAATAGATGAAAATCCATTCCAAAACAAAGTATTCATATCTATACCATGTGTCCATAGAAAAATGTGGCCTCAAATGTTCATAACAACAAATGAGATGCAACCAACTTAACTGCCCATCAACTGTGAGATGAATATGTAATTGTGATACACCTCCATTATTAAATACTACCTGAAAACATGACAAAATATTAATGACTCAAGAATATGAATCTCTAAAACATGCTAAGTGATGTTTTACCATCTGATCCCATTAATATAAAATTCTAGGAAGCTAATCTGCAATGACAGAAAGCAGAGCATGGTTATCTAGAGCTACAGCTCTGGAATGTTGTTCTGTGCAAAGTTGCATAAGAAAATGTAATTTTACTAGTGGATATGAGGTGGAGGCATTAGTATTGTATAAGAAAGGAATTTCTGGCAGTTAACCTTGCACCATTAAATAAATAGCTGAATAATTGCAAATAAAATGAATGCCTTGAAGTCCTTTTACACATTGTGATGAAATTATTTACCTACGTCCCTTGGAGTGGCAAGTTCCAATTAGCTGCATTTTTCAAATACCCTTACATTGCTCAAGGTAACTCTTGAAGCTTTTGTTCAACTTTGTATAAAGTCTTTATAAACTGTGTTATTTTTGTATGCTTATTTTCCTGGTATATCCTTCAGGTTGCACTCACAAACTTCCATAGTGTTTAGACATGTCTTCCTCACAGTTTAGAGGGCAGAAGTCTAAATTCAGGGTGCCACTATCCCTGACTCTGCTGAGGTGATGGTCCTCTTTGAGTTGTAGACAATCAATTTCTCATTGCATCCTCACATGGAGGCCTTCCTTGACTCCTGTCCATGCCAATCTGTATCATTTCTCAATGTCTAAGGAGGGAAGAATGCCTTGTTCCTAAAGGTTTAACCTTGCACCATTAAAACCTAACTCCATCTTTGAGCTGTAGTTTGCAGTCACTAAAGATAGATTGCATATTATATTGGAGTTGTTTAACCAGAATGTTAGGTAAAATGTATATCACATACCACATAATTATGTTTTCTTAGCCAGTTATTTAAAGTATAGTTTCTTATTTAATTTGTAAATCATAAATAGTATAATCAAACATCTACAAATTGGTTTGTTTTAGTTTATTCTTTCTGCCATCAATATCACTGTCATTTGTTGTCTTGAAAATCTCTTCTAACCACTTTCTTCTTACATATGGAAATATTGATACAACAGCAAGAAAAAAAGAAAAGGGAAATCAAGCAAACAAAAAGTTGAATCATCTAAAACTAGGATATATATAACTATAACCATTTATCACTAGTTGTTATTTTAGTTTTTTAATTACATGGATCAAATATCTATGAAAATAAATACAAACTGACCTCTTAACTGAAACTGAGATATGCACAAAATTATCCAATTAGACCATTTATTATAAGTTACAGTCTCAATCTATCTCATTTGAAATAACTGCTTATGTTCTGGTGCCAATATATGAATGTACTTGATTTTAGAGTACAGTTCTACCTTTGAACCTGTTAGAGAGTAAGCCAGTAAACAGAGTATGTGTTGTATTGGATTTCAGAAATCTAAAATAATCTGAATTTTAAAAATGACTCAAATAGTTTCAGGTAAAAGTTTCAAGTAATAGTTTCAAGATGGGCACTGATGGTGCATGCCTTTAATCCCAGCACTTGGGAGAGAGATCTCTGTAAGTCAAAGCCATCCTGTTCTATAGAGTGAGTTCTGGGACAGCTAACACGACAGAGAAACCCTGTCTCATATATATATATATGTACATATATGCACATATACCTATAGGTAAAAGCTTGTAAAGTGATGTGAAGACAACAAATCTGCCCTCCAATAATCTATCAATAGCCAATGGCAAAGGCCCTCTCCATGTGTGACTTATTGCTGAAAGTGCCTGTCTTGTGTGGGTCCAGGTAGGTAATTAAAGTTGTACTGAGTCTAGAGACTGGCATTTTTCAGCCCTTGAGTCTTTTTGTTGGCTCTTGCATGCAACTTTCCCTTTTTCTTCAGTGTTCCCTGATCCTTAGAGAAAGTGATGCTCCAGCTTTCTCTCATTCTCAGAATTTTGGGCAAATGTGGGCTTTTTCATTCAAAGCCATTCATTCACTGCAGAAGGAAGTTATTCTGATTAAGACTGAGAATAGCTTTTGCTAGAGGTAGTGACATACTTAGGAGGCAGTGCGATGCCACATCAATTTAAACAATTGTACTAGATTCCTCACTTGACTTCCTCAGGTACAGGTTGTTAACTGAGTTTATAGCACCAGCCATGGATTCCCCCTCATATTCAGCCAGGGAGTGGTGGTTTACCCTAAAAGAGCATTGCTACTTAGCACATGTGGCTTATTTTACCTGGTTTCAGTCTTAAATGTCACCTGAAGCCTCAGGGTCGTTGTGGTTGCTGTTGTTTGTTTTTATTCTTCTCTCATGCATTACATCCAAACCAGAGTTTCTCCTCCCTCCACTGCCCGAGTCCTTCTGCCTACCTTTCTTGTTCCTCAAGTCCACTACTCCTCTGTTTCCCTTCATATAAAAGGAAAACCTCCTAGGATTATCAACCCAACATAAGATAATAAGTACAATAAGAGTAGGCACAAACATTTTTTTAATGTTTTATGTAATATCTTTTTGTATTTTACATATTGACCCAGTTCCCTCTCCCATCTTCCCTTGCCCCCACAACTGACCCCCATCCCATTCCCCCATCCATTACCCACGGAGGGTGAAGCCTTCCATGGGAAATCATTAAAGTCTGTCAAGTCATTTGGAGTAGGGCCTAGGCCCTCCCCCATGTCCCTAGGCTAAGCGAGTATACCTCCACGGGAAATGGGCTCCAGAAGTCAGTTCCTGTACTAGGGATATACATCCTGGTTTCACTGCCAGAGGTCCCATAGACTGCCCAGGCCTCCTAACTGAGACCCACGTTCAGGGGGTCTGAGTAGGTACTATGCTGGTTTCCCAGCTATCAATCTGGGGTCCGTGTACTCTCACTTGTTCAAGTCAGCTGTTTCTGTGGGTTTCTTTAGCCTGGTCTTGATACCTTTGCTCATCACTTCTCCCTCTCTGCAACTAGATACCAGCTCAGTGTTTAGCTGTTGGTGTCTGCTTTTGCTTCCATCTGCTACTACATAAAGGTTCTAGGATGGCATCTAAGGTAGTCATCATTCTCATTATCAGGGAAGGACATTTAAGGTTGCCTCTCTACTATTGTTTAGATTTTTAGTTGGGGTCATTCTTGTAGGTATCTGGACATTACCCTAGTGCCAGATTTCTCTTTAAACCTATAATGGCATCCTCTATAATGTTATCTCTTTTCTTGTCTCCTCTAACCTTCCCCGATTCAATCTTCCTGGTTCCTAATATTCTTCTCTCCCCTTCTCTTCTCCCCTTCTCTTTCTCCTCACTCCCTCTCCCCTCTCCCTATGCTCAGGAGATCTTGTCACTTTCCCCTTCTGTGGGGGACCATGTATGATCTCTCTTAGGGTCCTCCTTATATCCTAGCTTCTCCGGTGATGTGAACTGTAAGCTGATGATCCTTTGCTTTATGTCTAAAATCCACATATGAGTGAGTACATACCATGTTCCTCTTTTTGTGACTAGATTACCTCACTCAGGATGGTTTCAAGTCCCATCCATTTGCCAGTGAATTTCAAGATTCCATGTTTGTGTGTGTGTGTGTGTGTGTGTGTGTGTGTGTGTTATTTTGTTTTGTTTTGTTTTGTTTTTCCCACTGAGTTTTACTCAGTTGTGTAAATGTACCACATTTTATTTATCCATTTTTTATTTGAAGGGCATCTAGGTTCTGGCTATTACAAACAATGCTGCTGTGAACATAGTTGAACAGATGTCTTTGCTGCATGAATGTGCATCTTTTGGGTATATGCCTAAGAGTGGAATTGCTGGATCTTGTGGTAGATTGATTCCCATTTTCCTTAGGAACTGCCATACTTATTTGCAAATTGGCTTACAAGTTTGCGCTCCCACCAGCAGTGGAGGAGTGTTCCCCTTTCTCCACATCCTTTCCAGCATAAGCTGTCGTTGTTGGTTTTGATTTTGCCATTCTGTTTGGAGTAAGAGTTACTTTGATTTTCATTTCCCTGATGACTAAGGATATTGAGCACTTTCTTAAGTTCTTTCAGCCATTTTAGAATTATCTATTGAAAATTCTCTATTTAGTTCTGTACCCCCACTTTTTAATTGGATTATTTGGTGTTTTGGTGACTAGCTTCTTGTGTTCTTTGTATATTTTGGAGATCATCCCTCTGTTAGATGAGGGGTTGGTGAAGATCTTTTCCCATTCTTTGGGCTGCCATTTTGTCTTGTTGACTGTGTCATTTGCCTTGCAGAAGCTTCTCCGTTTCAGGAGGTCCCATTTATTAATTGTTGATCTCAGTGTTTGTGCAATTGGTGTTAAGTTCAGGAAGCAGTCTACTGTATCAATTTATTCAAGGATACCTCCCACTTCCTCTTCTAAGAGGTTCAGTGTGGCTGGATTTATGTTGAGGTCTTTGATCCATTTGGACTTAAGTTTTGTGCATGATGATAGATATGGATCTATCTGCAGTCTTCTACATGCCAGCAGTCAGGAATGCCAGCACCATTTGTTGAAGATGCTATATTTTTCCCAGTGGATAATTTTAGCTATTTTGTCAAAAATCAGGTGTTCATAGGTGTGTGGATTAATACCAGTGTTTTCAATTTGATTCCATTGGTCTACCTGTTTATTTTTGTGCCAGTACCAAGCTGTTTTCAAGACTATTGCTCTGTAATAGAGCTTTAAGCCAGTGATGTATCCAATGTTCCTTTTATTGTCCAGGTTTTTTTTTTCTATCCTGGGTCTTTTGTTTTTCCATATATTGTCCTTTCAAGATCTATGAAGAATTGTAGCTACAAACATTTATATTAAGGCTAGACAGAGTACCCAGTAGGGGGGAAAGGGTCCCAAGATCAGATAAAAGAGTCAGAGATAGCCTCTGTTCCCACAGTTAATCTCACAAAGAACATCTAGCTACACAACTATAATATCTATGTAGAGGACCTAGCTCAGACCCATACAGGGTCCATGATTTTCACTTCAGTCTTTGTGAGCCCTTGTGAGACCTGCTTAGGAGCCATGTATTCCTGGTATGCTCAGTGCCTCTGACTCCTATAATTCTTTCCCTCCCTCTTCTGTGGGGTTCTCTTGGCTCCACCTAGGGTTTGACTGAGAGTCTCTGCCATCTGCTTTCATTTTTTGCTGGATGGTGCCTCTGAGGACACTTGAACTAGAAACTTATCTATGAGTGTAGATGAATATACTAGGAATCATTTGATTGACTTTTTTTCTTTTTTTGGTCAGTCATGTTTGGTTCTATACTTGGTCTCTGGACTATCTAGCCTCTTGTTTCTGGCCATCTGGGCAGATGTGGACCCCTTCTTGTGGTGTGAGTTTCAAGTTGGACCAGTCATTGATTGGCCACTCCCACAATTTCTTTGCCTCCATCACCCCACAAAGTTTCCATTAACTAGGTTCATAATCATCCTCCAAGTCCCCCCCAATTCTAGTAGCTTCTCCCAGTACTCTTCTCCCTCCACCCTACCCCATTCCCTCCTGATCACCATATCTCTGCCTGCTACCAGCCTACCCACAAAGTCTATTCTATTTCCCCTTCTCAGGAAGAGCTATGAGTCCTCCCTTAGCCTATCTAGGTCTGGGGATTATCCCATACTTAAAAGATTCAACGGTAATACCTGCTTATAAGTGAATACAATCAGTATTTGTCTTTTCGGTTTTTTCTTGTTCCATCCATTAGCCTGCATATCTTTTTTTTTCAGGTGAGTCATATTACAATGTGTGAATGCATCACATGTCCTTTATTTATTCTTCAGTTGAGGAACATCTAGGTTGTTTCCAGTTTCAGGCTATGATGAGTGAAGTTGCAATGACCAGTTGATCGAGTGTCCCTGTGGGAGAATGAAGTGTCCATTGGGTATATGCCCAAGAGTGCTATAGCCATGAAGGCCCCAGGTTTTAAGTTAGGGTCCTCAGTGTGTGCTGATTGGATGTAGTTGAAACTATTAAGAAAATGAGGTGTGGTAGGATGGTCTAGGTCAATGGATGTAACCCCTCAAATTAGGATGGTAGGATGCTAGTCTCTTCTCTCTTTTTCACACCTACCTATAAGACATAGTGGTCCTGCTCCTTTGCCACCCACCATAATGTGTTGAGCTACTATTGGACCATAGCAATAGGGCCACTTGCTCATCAATGGAGACATCCGAAACTATTGCTAAAACAAACCATTCCTCTGTTTAAGTTGATTAGTCCCAAATATGTTACAAATTAGAAATCTGATTAATATGGTAGCACTTCCTTCTTTCTTTTCTTCCTTCTGTCCTTGGTATTTCTAGGAAAATAATTTCCCTGCTCAATTCACTTCTAACTCCTAACACCAATACAATGCTTGGATTTAGACACCAAGCATTTCTTCAGTGCTCCACAGACACAAGATGCATATCCTACAATTTAACATTCTGTAACATTCTTTTGGGGCACTGCTATCTCCCAAATCATGACATGGAGACTTACAAGTTATGAATGGTCAGCCTTATCTTATGCTTGTCCCACTAACTCTTATAACTTAATTTAGCCTGTTTCTCTTCATCTATATTTTACCTGGGGGCTTTTTACCTTCTTTCATTCTCTATGTCCTACTCCATGTCTGGCTGTCTGGTGGCTATTTCATTAGCTATTAGTATTTAATTCACTACCTAGCTCATCTCCCTGTTATGTAGGTCAGGGCTAAGACTGACAATTCTGATCCTTAGCGGGAAAGCAGAGGAGGGGACTGAAGTGGAACAGACAGAGAAAACTTATCAGAAGAAATGACGTTCAAGTAGTTCATGGAAGACAAATGTTCCTGGGAAAGTGTCAACTCTTCTCCAACACAGATAGCTGTCAGGGAGAAGTGAAGGCCTTTCAGAATGGTGGGTTTGAAGAACATGGGAGAAGATGAACTTGGACTTTGGAGCATGAACCCAGCCCTAAAGAGATTTGTCTACACAGATAAGTGGTTCAAATCTTCTGTTAGTAGTGGCTAGTCACCAATGAAGCACCATTGGAGATGTAACTGGTGCTTTGACTGCACAGGCAAAGGCAGCTTCTTGCTGCCAGTGTCCAGAATGCAGAGAAACCAAGTTAAACGTAGCTTGGAGACAATTTGTCCTGTATCAAGTAGCCTTTGAGTCAATTGAAACCTTTAAAATATCTTAAGATTTTTCTGCCTTCAGCCATTAAAAAACTATGAAGTATGAAATTGATGTATCAGAATTTCTTTTTTTTTTTTAATTGAAGATAGCTTCTTCTTTCATACAATACAGCCTGACTACAGCCTTCCCCTCCCTCCATCCCATCCAGGCCCCCAACCCACCTCTTTCCCACCCACCCCCACACACACACAGTTACCTCTTTAGAAAAGAGCAGGCCCTCAAGACATGACAGCCAAGCAGGACAAAATAAGACAATAGCCATCACATCAAGGCTGGACAAGGCAATCCAATAGGAGGAAAAGAGTTCCAAGAGCAGACAAAAGGGCTGGAATTATACCCATTCCTGATAAATGCTTTATTCTCTGTGAATGCAACTTTTGAAATACGCTGCTAACCATTATCTTCACCTTGATGCAGTTCTGTTCTCTCAAAGCCATGCTCCTGTCTGCATTTGCCATGCCACACAGTGCATTGGTAATGCATTAAGTTAATAGAGCAATTATTTAATTGGCTGTAATTTCATTGGCATTCCTATTAGCTAAAGGAAAGTGGCTCAATCTCTGTTTACATTTGCAAAGCCAATATTATGGTTTAAATTATGGCCTTTGGATGAATTTGAAAATGAAAGCCTGATAATCCTTAAAGCAATATTTACAGAGGACTCTTTGTCTTTGTAAAGAATAAAGGGAATGGAAAACAAGAACGCATTAAATCATACAGGCTTTTAAATATTCATTTTGCAATCAACTTCACAGTTTCCAGGCTATTATCTAACTTCCTAATACTTGTTGTAGAGAAAGCCAAATCTCTTGCCTTAATTTTTCCTATGAAAACATAATCTGTTACTTCACATTCTTCTTGCTGACTCTAGTGTGCAGGAATTCCAGATAAAATGCTCACAATGAAAACATTTTTTCTCTATAGAAATCCAGCTAAAATTCTCACTTTCAAAACACAGGCATTTTCCTTTGCAGCCTCTGATCGTAAATGACCTCTACCCAGCAGTATTTTTAAAATCTCTTCCAACCACCCAATAAAATAGCAGGAAAAGGCTAAAATTGATTTCAGAAACCTCCCAGTTCTGAAGACAATATGTCACGAAGCCTACTGTCAATAATTTTCTGTGAGCTACAATGTGCTGAGGAGGCCTTGTATTGTTTCTCCTACATTAAAGATGAATAATGTTTGTGAAAATATGCTTTGGCTTAAAGGAAAGTAAAATCGTACACACATACTAAAGTACAATAGCAAGATGCTTAACAAAACATCTCAAATAATGCAATGAGACTCTTCTATGATACATAATAAAGTTAAATTAACAATATGGAAGACTTAGTTCATTTCAAGAAGGTGGAAAGCATATTTGACCTGCCCAGGCAAGAGAAAATAAAGTCAGTAACCCAGCAAGGAAAAAAAAAATAAACTGGATTTCAACATCTTTGGGATGTTAAATCTGTACAATAATGTGACAACATCTGTTTGATTGACAGATGAGTGTCAAAACAACACCTAGGTTTCCAGACATCCTTCTACATGGGGTTTTCTTATGTTAACACCTCACATAACCAAAGGACCTTATAAAAACTCAGAAATTAGCCTTGGTTGTTGGAAACTCTATACAAAGTATGATATAAATTATGGAACTTTTTCAGAGCTCACCATCTTTCTCAAAGTGTTCTCTTGTTGCTTAGAATCCCACATTACACTTAGTTGTCCTGTGCCATTTAGTCATCTCCAGACTCTGACAATTTCTGTCTTTGTTATGATGATGCCTCTTTTGAAGTATGCTTATCTACATGGCAGATTGTGTCTTGGTTATTTCTTTATTTTAATTTTTTTGGTGCTTTCCCTGGTTAGTTTAAGATTATGCATTAGTAAAAAGCTGCATGCCCTTACTTGAATATCATACTAACATCACATAATGTTAGCAAGTTATATTGCTGGAGACCATGCTTGATCATGATTAAGCTCTTGTTTCTTAGGACCCTTCAGGGTAAAGTTAGTGTTTTTTCATATAATGACTGCACATTCAAAGACATAAATATGGTATTTTATAACCACACTGTATTTACATGTTACTGTCCACTAATTTTAGCATGAATTAAGTGATAACTGCCCCTATGCTGTTTTCATATGGACATAGTTTTCTTCCATGCACATTTATTCATTGGAATTATTGTTGAAAAAAAGAGAGTTGTCATTTCTCCTCCATTTACTCAATTATTTACTTATACTAGTATGGATCCCTGAATAATTATTTTATTAATGTGGTTATAATCTACCATAATTATTATATTGATCAAATTTGTCAAAATTTGATAGTTGTTAACTTTTCCAGGGTGGCTACTATGTTCATTTGATATTCTTACATATTCTCTTTTTTCCCCTTCACTTACTTTCTTATTAATAGAATATTTAGTTATAGTTTGTGTATATGTGTGTATGTATGCATGTATGTGTGTGTATGTAAATGGTCTGTGTGTGTGTGTGTGTGTGTGTGTGTGTGTGTGTGTGTGTGTGTGTGTGTGTTGTCTGTCTGTCTATTTGTCAATCTGTCTGAGAGTCTGTTCATAGGTGGGTTCTCTCCTTAGACCATCTGGGTCCTAGGGATTGAACTTGGGTTTGGCAGGAAGTAACCTTACCTAATGACCCATTCTGGTGGCCCTACATTTTCACCTTCAAATGCTACAGATGCATGCTATGTTTTACTTATACCTCTCCTAGAATCATTTCTCTCCAAAGAGGATAGTTTTTATTTGTTTTTTTTTTCTTAAACTTTTATTTTTAATTGCAGAAAGGAATTTGGAGATCAAGATGTAGGTACAGGTTGTACCCATTGTAAGTTTGATAGTCTTACCCCTTAACAACTAGATTAAGAAAACCAAATAGGTTTTGTGAATAGTTCTTTGGAGCTTCAGTATTAAAGAGTCAAGAATGTTTTCTCAAGAGTTTCTTAGCTCCTTCCTGTCCTCTACCCTTAGTGACACTTAGAGTTTACTTAGATTTCTTTGTTACTGTGTCCATTATAACACCACTACCTCCAGTCCCCACACCCTCAGCCCCCAACCCCTCCCCCAAACCCGTGCATCTAAGTTTATTTTGTGGCTGTTAATTTTATAAAATAAGTTACTTTGTGTACAATTCTATGTTTTGATAGACTTTTCATTGCTGTGACAAAAATACCAGAGTAGAACAGAGTTCCAACGATTTCCATCTACTGTAGTGAAAAGAGTAGACCCAGCAGAGAGGCTCATGTCACAGTAACCAGGACGGAGAGAAAGAAGAGAGAATCTGCACTAGCTAGTGTCATCTCTCGCTTGTAAGTCTGTCATGCCACTAACCCATGAATATTACCATAAACATTCAGGATAGGTCTCCTCCCCTTAATAAATCCTCTCCAGGAACACCCTTGCAGACATTCGCAGAACTGTGTTTTTCAGGTCTCTATGTAAGTCTAAGTATAATCATGTTGACCATCAAGATTCATTGTCACATACATGCTCATCTGTACCATCTGTGTTCTACCATGACAGAATATATTCACCTTCCCCATAACATAAGTACACCTTTTACAGTAAACTTCACCATCCATCCACAGTGCCTAGCAGCCAGCTGTCTGCTTTTCTACCTATATTTTTTATTTCTAAAGAGTATCCTGTGGAAAGGAATTGTATTAGTTTGAATGTAATTTGCCCCCATGATCTCATAAGGAATGACACTATTAGGAGGTATAACTTTATTGGAATGGGTATGGTCCTGTTGGAGGAAGTGTGTCACTGTGGGCGTGGGCTTTGAGGTTTACTAAGCTCAATATACCACCTGGTGTTTCAGTTGACTTCCTGTTGCCTGCAAGATGTAACATTATCAGCTCCATCATCATGTCTGCCCACATGCTGTCATACTTCTGTCTTGATAGTAATAGAGTGAATCTCTGAAACTGTAAGCTACCATCCCAATTAAATGTTTTACTTTATGAGAGTTGCCATGGTATCTGTTTACAGCAAGGAAAACCTCAACTAAGGCAGGGATTGTGAAAAATGTAGTCATTTGTTGGTTTGCTTTTAGGAAAATCTATTTAATGTGAACTCATAGCATATGTATGAATCAGTAGTTTGTTCATGTTTATGGATGAGTGACATTTCATTGTAAATGATAATCTTAAAATATTTAAAGCAGTTAAAAATCATTCCCAACAGAATCTTAAGAGAAAAAAATGGATATAGTGGACAATTCAAATAAAGAAAGATAAATATAGCTGGGTGTGGTATCCCAAGCTTTATTCTTGGAATATGGGAGGTAAGGTCAGGGGTTCATGAGTTTGAGACCTACCTAGGCTACAAGGCAAGAGGTTGTTTCACAAAGAAGGAAAATGAAGAGGAGAAGGAGGAAGAGGGAGGATAGTGATGGAGGAGGAAGAGGAGGACAAGGTGGAGGAAACATAAACTAAGATCACATTATATACTAACAGAATTGGAGTATTCATTAGAATCAAAGCAAGGAGGATCCCCACCCTCGTTTTTTACATTATTCTAGCATTTGTGCAATAGGGCATAAATCAAAACTAATAGATAACTAATAGAAAGGGAAAATGAAGAGAGGTAGCAATTACAGAGCACATTTCTTAGAAACCCTGCAAGTGCCAAGTAAAATGGCTTTATTTGTAGAAATCAGTAAACTATAGCTACGAGACAAATATTAAAAAAATATCAATATCCAAATGAAAGATAAGATAGGGAAAAATCTGTGAATAATAACAATATGCTTATACCACCAATTTCTAAGCATAGTTTATTATGTAGGTTCACTTTATAGGGAATTATAAACTGTCTAAATAAGCAATGTTTGAATATTAGCCTGTTTGAAGGGAGCTATGGGGAGTATTTTCACTTTCTTAAACTGTGAGTATTTTGATGGAATTCATTTTCAGTTAATAAGATTAAATTTTTCCTTATTAAGTTGAACTGTTTTTAAAATTGGATTGGTCATTTTGAACTCATTTTAGTTAACATTCAGAACAATGATTTCATTATGACATTTTTAACGTATGGCTGCCATTCTCTGCTTTCATGCCTGTCATCATTACCTTCTTTTGTCCTCTTTGTCCTCTGAGCCCTGTCTGGCTGAGTGGAAAGGTTGCATTAAGTATGAGAGGGGTGTTTGGTTTCTATGATTATAGGGGGGTCTGGGAAGCCTAGAGATGTTGGCAGAACAAACATGGGAAGCCAAAGTAAACTGGAACACTGAATGTGAGACAGAGCTAAATTTGGCAGGTTGGTGAGAATATGTGGAAGGGTAAATCAGGGAGAGTTGGTCGGCTAGACCCTAAAGAAAGAAGTGCAGAGTCTACACGGCAGGTCCTGGCAAAATCCTAGAGGTTAGGTATTTATTTATTTATTTATTTATTTATTTATTTATTTATTTATTTATTTATAGCTGTTGTTTGTTTTAAATGAATTGTTTTAAATGAATTAGAGACGCAGCAAGTCCCAGCAGTATTGAGTCTGTTCACATTGTATTAAGCATCATAAGGCTAAGAAGAGAAAAAAATTCAAACTCAGGACTTTTGGGCAGTCAAGTGCTTGCTCTCATGGGTCATTAATGTGCTAGATTCCCACAGTAACCCTCTTTATTGTCCATCTTTTATCTGGTGCTAAAGAAGAATTGGTCTATGGTAGCTCTGTATATTTTTTTAATGATAATTCTGATGTGTTAGGTAAGGCCCTCTTGAGTATTTATTGCTGCTTGTAAGCGAAAAGGTTTGTTGTTAGTGATTGAATTTTCAATGAAGTTATTAAATGTCCATGGGCATTGTCATTCCTGTTGCGTTTGCTTAGACCAAGAAAGGTCTTAACATCAAAGAAAATATAATAAAACTTGATAGGTAAATTTGGATTGTAAAATAGTAGCAAAAACTTGTAACATAGTTTAGATAAAAGTGGAGGTAACTTTGAATGTTAGCTGCTAGAACTAAATGTGTTTGAACCTAAATTATAGTTTGTGGCAAATAGGCTAGGGAACCTTGAATAATGTACAATTAGCAATTTAGTTTGAAAATGCCTCACTCTCTGATTTTTTTCTTCCTCTTGTTTTGTTTTTGCTTTTGTGTTTTTTAGACGCAGTCTCATATATAACCCAAGATGGCCTTAAACTTGATTATAACCCATACTGGCCTTAAATTCATAATTCAACTGCCTTAAATTCCAAAGTGTTAGGAATACATATGTGGTGCTATATCTTGCTTTTTAGTTAATTTTCTGAAATTGAGATTGCTAGTCAACCTTACATTTGCACGGTTAAATGTAGTTCAGAAACAGAACATAGATTTACCATGAATGAAGTCCTGAACTTCATCTTCAACTGAGCATACACACACACACACACACACACACACACACACACACACACACACACAGGCACATGCACAGGCGCGTGTGCGCATACACACACTCAACATGATATATGCATATAGAGAGATGTGTATCTGTTGGCTGTTATATTTAAAATGTGAATTTCAATTAGAAGAATGGCTGAGAGCATGGGAATAAAGTAGACTCTAGAGGCTGTGACAGTTGGAATAAAGCTACCTAAGTAGCAAGGCCTTCCTCAATGATAGCAAGTAATTTCATTAGCTTATTCTCTTGGGAGTCGAAGCTATAGCAACATGATACTTGACTTTCTCTGGTACCAAAAACTTGAGAATGCTCAGTTATAATTCTCTCTTTACACTTGCCACCGAAATAAAACATTATTAAACATAATCACACCTTAAGTTGTGATGACAGATGTTAACATGACTGTGAGCATTAGAAAAGAAAACAAGGTTACAGAGAGTTATATGGAAATAATGAGACAAGAGTGTCAAAAATAATCTATTCTCTGGAAATGATAGAATTTTAGAGTTTAAAAAGTAATGGAGGAGATAATTGGGAAAGTTCAGCATATAGCTGGTGTCTAATTAAGTTGATAGGTTTTGTTTGGGAACAATACTGCCGTGTGAATTAGGCCACAGGTTAGTACTCACATCTCTGCGATGATCATGATGCTAGAACATACCTCGAAAAGAAGGCTGGAATCACAGCATAGCTTTCTAGCTTTTGGGAGCAAGACTAATTTTGTTTTACCTGTCAAAATAAATACTCTGTCAATGATATGTTCATCCACAATATGGTAATGAAATAGAAAAGGGGAATTTAGGGTGAGATCTCTGGGAGCCAATCAGTACAAAGGAAGGAAGGAAAATGTTTACATATAAAAATTCTAACGTATGAAACTGTGTTCATGCTGCCTTCCTATTATGAAACTCATTCAACTAAAGGATAAATCAAAAGGGATGGATGGACACGTGGGGTTGGCAATTGGAAGTAGTGAGGGCAGAAAGCTGAACAAATGTGCAGGGGACTGACTTTTAACTAAGCAAGGGTTATAGTTTGCAGATGTTGTTCAGCTCTTAAAGCCAAATGAGACTGATGGTTTTTCTAGGAATACTTTCATTTGAAATAGGATCACGTACATTTTTAGCTAGTTCTCAGACAAGTTCCATATTCTATACAAATAGGGAAAATGCAATTCATAATTGACAAGGTATGAATTTTTTATACTTTGAGCCATAAGGCTGCCACATCAACAAATGTAATTCCTTAGCAAATATGTCTTATGTTTATATTTATGAAATGTACACAATTGACACAGAACCCAAAAGGGAATAAGTAAGCATTTTAAATACACTTTGATTTGCAAACTTCATTCAGGAAAACATTTATTAAATTAGAAACAAGGAAAGTGTGCAAGCAGAATGTTATGGATTTCAGTTTACCTTGAACCTGATGTTACTTTCATGGATTTTTACCAGAGCTTGGATTTCTATTGGCTGAGGTGTTAGCCTTGCTCTGGTTTGTTTACTGTCTTCTTAAAATATATGATGAGGTGCTCTCAAAGTGAAAGTGATAAATTATTAAAACCTAAAGGCTCATAATGAAAACCAGCCAGCTGGGATGGTTTCAGGCAAGTCTGTGAGCACATCCAGGAAGCTGCTCTGAGGCCTGCTCAAGCCCCCGCCCCCCACCATCCTCCACAGCACTCCTTATGGCATATTGTGTTTTACACTGATGTTTGCAACAGTATCACCAGTCCTACACATCACCCTAGAGCCCTGCCACTCCCCCCAGACAAGTGATGCATCCAATTTTTCTCTTCTCGGATCCAGAGCTTATGACTCCCTTGTAATATTTGCATACCAAGAAGTAATGCCAAGTTCATCTCAAGGGTAGGCTACAGAAGGCAGTGTGTTGTTTCTGAACTGAGGCATTGTTGTTGGAACCCTAAGCTGTTGTCGAAGAAATTTTATGAACTGGACTGTAAGGAAGCCCAAGACACATGAAAGACCAAGGCTAAGTGTTCCTGAGGATCATGTTGCCTGAAGATCCTCCAGATACATGTTATCACTCACTAGATATTTAAATGAAGATGCCACAGATGAGTGTGGTCCTTTATTTGAGTTTTCTGAGCTGAAGTTCCAGACACCATAGCTATTCCCATTATTTACGTTCCAATGATGTAATAATCGTACCTAAGAAAAGTGTTAAACCAAGATCCTGAAAAGCTAGTAAGACACTTCTCATTCCCTATGGTATTTGATCTGGTAGCTAAGGAATATGACATGTAAATGGCTGCTATTTTTCATACTTGTTTAATTATTTTTATAGGCAGAATGATATTTTCCCTATATATGATTTTAGAATTGAATTTTAGTATTATATATAATAACTGTACCTCAAAAATAAGGATCAATAATACAGTGGAACATTTCTTATATGTAAAACACCGTGCCAAAAGCCTTTCCAAAACTAGCTTGCTATTCATAGTGACCTTTAAAATTACACATTACCTTCCATATTTGTAGGTAAAAACCCTGAGACCCAGGCAAGTTTAAGCTACTTAGTAAAAGGCAATGAAGTGAATCATATGCAAGTCTAACATGCCTCTAAAGTTTTATGTACTTTTTATCAAGCACCATTGCATTTGAGTAATGAAAAGCAGACCTTAAGTAATAGGTCCATAGAAGTTAAAAACCAAAAATATTAACAAATCACAATAGGTTTTAGAAGTAATCATTTATCTTAACTTTTTATATATCTTCTTGCCCAAATAACCTCTGCCCATTCTGTCTGGAAGGACTCCAGAGCAAAATGTGAGTCATTTCCTCTATAACTGATGAGAGATTCTGAGCCAGAATTAACCGACTAAGCTATTCAACTTGTATGGGATGATAAATGCTGCTTACTGGTGTGTTGCATACGAACGGAGAACAGCTATGTGGACTTCTGAGAATTATTTTTCAGGCAACTTCTAGCCAACCAATAGTTCTACTCTTTAGAAATCTGTCCATCTCGTGTGCTCTCTAGATACTTATAAAAATAGTTGCCCCGACCCTGAGCCATAGGAGGATCAATGTACTTAGCACCCCATAGTTATAAAGAACTTCAGAAAAGAATAAATGATTTTGAGTTCAAGTCAGAATAACCTGTGACCTTTGTAAGTTAAAATTATCTGGATATTTGATTCTATAAAATAAAGGAGAATGCAGCAATAGCTCTCCAAGTTTTTTTCTTTTCTGCTATTCTTAATATACTTTAAATCTACAAATTAGTTCCACCATTTTAATATATATATATATATATATATATATATATATATTCTCTTAGCTCTGTATCAAATTTGCCCAGTGAGTGAGACTCTTACATCACCATCTTCCTCCAGATAAGAGCCTCAGTAAGACTGAGGTGCATGATCATGCCTTCCTTCTAAGTAGGGTTTGGTCCCTTGAGGATGTGTCTGCTTTAAATGTATTGTCTCCTCACATGCATGCTTCCATTTTACAGATTCACATTAGCATCTCATAGTCACAGTCAACTTAAATGAGCTAGGACAGAGTGCACAAAGAAAACCAGAATAGCAACCTAGGAGAGCCATAAGTTACAAAGTATACACATTGGTTCCAGGAGTGTGTAAGCCTAGGTGCTTGCCCTTATTCACATGTTTGCTTGTTTGAAACAGTGTCTCACCATGTAACATAGGCTAGTCTCAAGCTAGTCACATTAATACTGGTTTTTATTTGAAGAAAAGCAAACCCTGTTAAGATTTTTCTGATTATAGGCCTTCCACTAAAACAAACAAAAAACAAAAACAAAAAAACTTAATGAACACTTGGTACATGCTAAACCGTGTCTAGGATACTATAAGTGAGGTTTTTATCCTCAAAGAGCTTCCACCTAAATGTATATCAAAGTTATACCAAGAAATATCAGAGGTCTTTGCTTTTAAGAAGTCAATGTTGGGGCCTCTGATGCATAGAAATGCTTTGCACTAAGGACCCTCAGTGACCACACTGGGCTGGGACTCAGAAACTGCCTTGCTCAGCTCTTATCAGAGAAGCTTTCTCCTACAGTAGATGGGAACTAACACAGAGACCCACAACTGGACAGTGTGCAGAGTACAAGAGACTATGGAGGTCTCACTCCCACTCAAGGTTCAGGGATCTTTGTAGAAGAGGAGGCATAAAGATTGTAAGAGCCAACAGGGATGGGAGACACCAAGGAAATAACATCTTCCAGATACAACAGGACGGATGCACATACAAGCCTACAGAGACTGTTGATGGGAGATGTTATTCTGTATATATGTTTCTCATACTGGTTAATGAATAAAGCACTGTTGGCCAATAGGAAAGCAAGATAGGCAAGGCTAGGAGACAAGGAGGAAGTAGTAAGGAGGAGTCAGCATGGAGAGCTGAAAGAGAACAGCATGCTAGCTGGCTATCCATTAAGATGACCACATGGAAATATTTAGATTAGTAGAAATGGGTTAATCATTAAGACAGAGCTAGCCGGTAAGAAACTAGTACCTGGCCAACAGCCTTATATCAAATACAGAGTCTCAGTGTGTTATTTGGGGCTGGCGCGGTGGTGGGACCAGACCAGTGGCAGGGGGAATAACCTACTCGTAACAGACTGTAGTAGCATGCAGAAGACCTGCAGAGTTTTGAGCTCTATAGTGAAAGTAGACACTGCCTTACACCCTTAATCAAGAAGCTGCAATGCAATTGATACCAGCTGGCAGAGGAAAATCCAGTTCCCACCAGTGCATTCTCACTGGGTATGTCAACCACAGTTCAGGGAGAGCCCAATGCCCAGGAGTACTTGACTAACACAAAATTAACTAATGGTATTTTTGTAGACTTTTTGTCTTATTTTGCATTTGTTTGTCTCATAGTCTTTTGCTTAACTATTTTGGTTTCTTGTTTTGTGACTTCGTGAGAGTAGATTTTTGTGTGTTTCTTGAAGCTTTTAGTTTAGTTTTTTTTTGTTGTTGTTTTGATTCTGTTTTGTTGGTTAGTTTAAGGAAAGAGAGGAAGAACATAAAGTTGGGAGAGGGGGTAGGGAACTTAAGAGGATCTTGGAGGAATTGGGGGGGGAGCGTTATGATCAAAATATATTGTATGAAAAAACTTTAAATCCAAAAACAGTTGACATTGGCTTTGAATAATGGAAAATAACTTTAATTTTTAGCCATTATCACTATTAAATAAATATTTCTGTCTATCAACTCTTTTACCAATCAAAGCATAGTAAAATAAGCACATACCACAGTCCATAAATGATATAGTAAGGAAAGAGCCTGTGTATCCCTGAGGACCTAAGCCTAAGTGTGCCCTTTCCTTGACATCTTGGGGCTACTGTGTAAATAGAAAAATTGTGTCCAAATTCCCAGTCCTGTTCTATGATATGGAAATTTACCTCCTGTAAGTTTCAGTTCATCAAATCTATTCAACTCCTCTTTACAAACAGAGCACTAAATAACAGTTCTGACTTCATCCCCGACCTGTCCTTAGCATAGTCACAAACCCCAGGTACAGCACACTGCTGCCAACCTCAACAGTGGCCCCCAGTGAGTGCCACCGAGGCAGGCTTGCATCTCAGCCCCTTTTCTGACAATGTGAACTCATTATACCTGAAGCACTGATATGATGCTGTTTGAGAAGTCACCTGTCTGTGTATAAGTGATGGCATTCTGATGCCTATGAGTAACAGACAGCCATGAGTCAGTTCTTCCAACTGTGCCTGCCATGGGCTTTCCCACCAGGCAAAGGGCAGACATATGCAGATTAGATATGAAGTGTTCTTGCGGGGTGAATTCCCTAAGAAAAGCTCTCGTTTCATCCACTGCTTCCTGAAACACAAAGACACGTTGTAGTAGGAAGTATGCTGTACCAGGGCGAAGGTATTAATGCTGAAAGCTCCTGCCTGGATTAGAGACCTGTCTATGCCACTGACCACATTGGTGACACCAGGTACTTCCTGGTTTACAGCAATAACCATAACTAATAATCTCACAATAACATTATTTATTACTAAATTTCAAATCTAGGTAATAATGCAAAGCTGCCATTTTTTCTCCTGAATTTTAAATAAGTTTTAGGTTTGTAAATTTTAGACAATTTCAAGCAAACCCTAAATCAGAGATATGTTATAGCTCCTTTGCTAAAGACATTATTACTGTTAATTTGAATGGCTAGGTTGGCAATAGGCTCTTATCTATTGGGTAATTTCAAAATTATAAGTGCATATTCCTTTCCTCTTTGATGAAAAAGCAATTTCTTTTTTTTTTTTTTTCACATCACACCCATTCACTGTAACAGTGTAAAGTATGCTGCCATATCCAGCATGGCTCAAGGGGTGGATCCTACTAGGCTGAGGAAGACTGACAGATGGACACATGGACTCACATAAAAGCTCTCTGATGGGGAAGCCACAGCACCCCAAAAGCTAGGAAAGTTTATTATATAGAGTTAAATTATATAGGGTTGAGACCTACAGCTGGATCAGGAGGCAGGGTTATTACACACAGATAAACAAGGAGACAGGCCTTAGGTGTACAAATGAGTTGGAGGGTCAGGTTAGCTAATCTCTGCAGCCACCAGTGTCTGGGGGAGCAGTCTTCAGGCTGTAAATATCTGGAGGAAGACAGCTATGGTGGGCATTTCTGCACACATCGTAGTCAATCCTACATTCAGTCCCCTCAGCCTGATGCTGTGAGGTCCTTAACACGGATGTACCCTGTCAACATCACACATTCACTCATGGCTTCTCTCCCTCAAGGGAGAGAACTATCCTTAAGTATGAAATGGGTAGCACACATTTATATATCATGAAAATTCAAAAATACCAAGTTTAAAAGGTAAAAATGACTTACTTTGACACATTACATTATATATTCCTGTGAATAAACAGCACTATGGTTATAGTAGATGTTACTCTCTCTTAATAAAGGGCAGGGTTCTATCTCAGCACTAAATACTGGAAGGGTAGTGTGACTGTGGCCTCTGTCTAAACTCTTACAGTGCTAGAAGCGAAGTTTCTGGGGAGATAGGTGATTTACTATTAACAGAAGAGTTCACACTCCTTTCCTGCTGACAGCTATGTCGCCATTTACGTTATTCTTAAGCCATAACTGTTTAAAACACTGCAGTTAGCATCCTTACTTGTCCCATTTGTTGGCATATAACTCTCCTATTAAATATATAGAACAAATCATATTAATTAAAATAAATTGCTTGGGCAGTTGAGCTGTGCTGCAGATGTCTCTAACGGCTATAAATTCAAATTAATTAAAGGCTGCTTGTCCCTCTGCTTAGGAAAGATTCCTTTTAGTGCATTAGAAGTAACTAAAGCAATCAACCATCTTGCAAAAGAAAATTCATTTGAGTTGTTGAAGAAGTAGCTAGATAAATGGATATATAACTAGTTAACATAATCATGTAACAAAATCTTGGCTGAAGCAAGCAAATTGTTTGTTTGCAATGGCAAGTCTAGACATTCTTTTGTACTGAATGAAGGTAGTAATAACTATATTTGATTCTAGCTGGGTGTTGGTGACACATGGCTTTAATCCCAGCACTCAGGAAGCAGAGGCAGGTAGGTCTCTGTAAGTTCGAGGCCAGCCTGGTCTACAGAGCAGGCATCAAAACAATGCAGAAAAATCCTGTCTCAAAACAAACGAACAAATAAAACTATATTTTATTCTGCATCTAGATCTATTACATTTAGTTCTATATTTATATATGTACATATGTAGAGTTCCAGAAGAGGTGTGTGTGTGTGTGTGTGTGTGTGTGTGTGTGTGTGTGTGTGTGTGTGTTACCATATCTTTCATAAGATAAACATGTGATCTTTGTCTTCTGGACATTAAAGTATTCAGTTAGGTGAAGATGACGTGGGACCTTAGATAACACTCTTGGCTTATATTAAGCAATGCCTGTGTGTTATAGCCACCAAAGACTATGAAGGTGATGATCTATTACCACATTCTGTAAATGTTTCATGTCCTTTGCATGTATGGAAATCTCCATAATATTGAAAAATCCCCTTAAGCTCACACACCTTAAGAAAATTGTTCATAAATAAGTTAATAAGTATTTCAGATGTGGTGGCACATGCCTGTGACTCTACAACAGGGAGGCTAAGGAGGATCATGAGTTTGAGGCCATCCATTGCTGTGTGGTGAACTGAAGGCTAGCCTGGAGTTACATAGTGAGGTACTTTAGAGTTAGGGAACGAAGCCCACCTCCAACCCTTTATTAAAGAGAAATATTTTTCCACCTGTCGTTTCTGAAAGTCCCCACTAAAAGTCATAATCAAAGATATAGGATCCATACAATTTGACTGTTACAGATTTAACATAAAATTCAGAAGAAAACAAAACGTTTGAAGTATTAAAAATTATAGCCTATCAGTTATGGATGTAGATCTTATGAAGACTATTAGGATTGTCTCTAATCCAATTAAAGGGGAAGGCCCATTGCCATACCCTCTCAAATACTGCTGGGAGTCTTAGTTGGGGTCATCTTTGTAGAGTCTTGAGCATATCCCTAGCACCAGGTTTCTCCCTAACCTCATATTTGCTCCCTCTATCAAGATTCCTCTTTCATTGCTCTCCCAACTGAGTCTTCTTGATTCCCCATGTTCCCACCCCCATCTCCTCTCTTCTACTACTCCTCACAGTTTCCCAGGAGATCTTAACTATTTCCCCTTCCTGGGGCCCTCTATGTGTGTTACTCTTAGGTTTTCCTTTTTTACCTAGCTTCTCTGAGGGGGTTATGGATTGTAGCCTGGTTATTCATGCTTTACATCTAATGTCCACTTATGAGTGAATACACACTATGTTTGTCTTTCTGTGACTGGGTTACCTCACCCAGGATGGTTCCATCCATTTGCCTGCAAATTTCAAGATGTAATTTTTTTTTTTTAACCACTGAGTAATACTCCATTGTATAAATGTACCACATTTTCTTTATCCATTCTTCAGTTGATGGAAGCAGATGCAGTGACCCACAGCAAGCACTAGGCTGGGCTCCTGGAGTTCAGTTGAAAAGAGGGAGGAGGGTTCATATGAACAAGGGGGGTCAAGACCATGATGGGGGAAAACCACAGAGACAGCTGACCTGAGCTAGTGGGAGCTCATAGACTATGGACTGACTGACAGCCGGAGAACCTGCACAGGACCAAACTAGATCCTCTGAATGTGGGTGACAGTTATGTGACTTGATCTGCTGAGAAAGAGGCTGGCAGTGGCACCAGAACCTATCCCAGGAGCATGAACTGGTTTTTGGAGCCGATTCCCTATGGTGGGATACTTTGCTCAGCCTTGACACAGAGAGAGGGGTTTGGCCCTGTCTGGACCAAACTGTTTAGACTTTGTTGACTCCCCAAGGATGGCCTTCACCCCTCTGAGGAGTGCATGGGAGTGAGAAGGGGATTGTAGGGGAGGGGGTTGGAAGGAGGGAGTGAGCTGGAATTGGTATGTAAAATGAAAACTTTTATAAACTAAAACAATTACAACCTATAAGGACATTTTAAATGTTGTTTTGGTGAGGATAAGGCTGATCAATAAATCAACTGTTTTCACATTAAAGTATATTATTGATTTCTCTGTTTCTAACTAAATGCAAACTAAAAAGGGTAGAACAAATCCATCTATTTTTTTTGAAACTTGGGTTTTAAAACCGTGGGCAAGTTTGACTGCAGTCTCATCATTTGGAGACCATAGTAGATGGGGGATAGGTTTCACCTTTTATGCATGTATTGTTGAGGCCTGTCTCTAAGACAAGAGACTGTGTTGCTCTAGGTGGGTAGAAATAGTAACATATACTGTTATACAGTGACTCACACGCTAAGTGCCTGCCTACCAAGCCACATCAGCACCACATGAAAGGTGCTGTAATGCCAGCACTGGGTAAGTGGGGTAAACAGGGTCAGTTTAAAGCCATCCTATAGTGGACTGAGCTGGGGGAGCCAGTGTTTACATTCAAGCTGACAATTCTGCTTTAGATTAATTTTCTCACACATAGGAAATCTTTACACCTGCATGTCCCCTCCCTAAAGTTTGTTCTTTGGGACTCAGTGTTAGGCAGAGTCACTGTCCGATGGGACTGCCTTCTGAGAACAGTATCAAATACTATCACTTCCAGTGTCCTTATAATTTAATAATGACTCCACTACTCAAAAATCTCAGATGCTTTCTGTCTTAATGTTGATGCTTTCCCAAAGAGAAAGGAAGATGTGAACGATTCCCTGGAGCGACTTCAGATTGCTTCACGAGTCAGAAAGAAATGCTTGAATTATGCCTTCCTCATAGACAATTACTAAAATGAAGCCTGAGGAAATAGCACCAGCTCCTTTTATTACCACTGACATTTCATACCTACACTGAAATATTGTGGAAAATCATTAGGAGATTTTGTGGGTGTATTTGGGATAATTATTCAGCCTTGCCCATGTAATGGATTCTCAGACTATATAAGCATCTGAGGACAAACCAGATCCAGCCCCGCTGATGTACTTCAGTTACCTACCTAGTGCAGTGTGTGGTGCTCAGTACATCTCAATGAACGTTTTCTGGGTGGATGGGCAAATTAATTACATGCACTAAAACACCATCTAAAACATGGCTCTTTATGATTTATTTTAAATAGACACATAAACCAAGCAGGTCACTCAACCATAAGCCCTGTGCCTAAAACACAATAAAACATCTAACTTATAAAGCCCTTTTATTTCAGTCTTCTAAGAAGAACATACTACAATTTATTTTTACCATTACTCCTCCTGACACAGATAGAAACTTTTTTAATTTATTCTAGTATAATACATGACTTAGACATGTTTTAAAGATTTGTTTATTTCTGTTTTATATGTATGAGTGTTTTGTTTACAAGTTTGTCTGGTTACCACATGCATCCAGTGCCTTCAGAAGCCACAAGAGGGCATCATATCCCCTGGAACTAGAGTTGCAGTTAGTTGTGAGTTGCCATGTGGGTGATGGAAATCAAACTGGGGTCTGCTAGAACAACCAGTGCTCTTAACCACTGAACCACCTTGCTGGCCCGCAGTGATATAGAGATTTTGCTAACCACAGTTAGAGATGTTTTGCATTGGCAAAAAATTCTAATCTCCTGTCAAATAAAATTAAATAATAAAATCTTTTAAAAAGTGTGTGTGTGTGTGTGTGTGTGTGTGTGTGTGTGTGTGTGTGTGTGTACATGTACAGGTGAGAATACCAATTATGTACATGCAGAGCCAGAGAAGGATGTCTAGTCCTCTGTAACTGGGGTTTTAGGTATGGGGACTGCTGGCTTTGTCTTGTGGTTGCTAGCTAATGAGCTCCCATACTCATGTGGCACAAGAACTCTTCATCATTGAGCCATCTCTCCAGTCATAACTGCCTTTTCTATATATATTGTTACCTGACTTTTAGAAGAGTGAAGATATGTCTAATAGGTAAAGGGATTTTCAGGAAGATGTTTTTGGGCATTATGAAGTTTTAAGATCTATAAAACAAGATGAATTTCAAAAGCTGATATCTTATTATTTGTGTTATCAATAAGTAATATCTGTTTGAGAGACCCACTGCTACCCATTGTGTTACTAGTACTTACAGGTTCTTTGAATCCATCTAAATATAGCATAATAACATCTACAGTTCTGACAGATGTCATGCAGCAGTCATTCTGTGAGTTCCAGAGGCGGAAAGTGTGGTGTATGGATCTCTGTGTTGTTGGAAATATGCTCTCTGAGCCAGCATAACATATTTGAACATTTTTAGGTGGTGGGAGGCATCATGGTGGAGAACAGGAACAGTTTGTGTTTGTTTGCCTGCCTGATTGCTTGTTTGGGAGAAGAAATAACATAATTTGGCTTGTGTTTTAGAAAACTGAATCCATGGGCAATTTCTCAGAATTATGGATAGCCAAGTAATATTTCTACTTTGTGATCATTAAAAGGCATAATCAAATATCCTCTGAATTTGATTCAGGATTAGGCAATTGGGAAAGACTGCATGAAAGGTGGCCTGTGGACACAGTCTGAGGAAACTATGAGCTAGTTTGAGGTGAACGGAAAGGAATTTCAGATGGTTAAAGAACAAAATAAGGCATACAAGCATAGAACACATAAGGCAGGGGCAGTAAGTATAACAATTCTCTCCTTGGAGAAAGGCAGCAGAAGCCAAACAACTGTGGACAGGCTAGAGCATGAGATTCCAACCCTCTAGTCAGGGTGGCCATTATTGGCTTAGTTCCTTGCAGTTGTAGAATTAAGAAGTGAACAGTTTTGAAGTTTTGAACTCCTGAACTAGGGATGCCATCAGTGAGAAATGCACAGGTGTGAAAGTGTCCTCAGAGTATGTTGTGCCTGCACTGATGGTAGCTGATGTGTGCACAGAACTGGGGGAGGAGCTGCAAAGGGTTTCCTCAAGTGATGACCCTGCATGGTTATTGAGGGCTATGAAGTCACAGCCAATTTCTAAATACATACAAATGTCTTTATATAAAGACTATTATTAGACTTAAAGTAGGAATAAAAATGATCATCAAAAAACTGAAATTAGAGAACTCAGGGATGAGGATGAAGAACAATCTGTTACATCTCAGAGTGCAAATGAGCTACAGATGGACAGACAGGACCTGATGTGTGGAAGCAGATGTGGGGCTTCTTGAGGGAGAAGATGCCCATGCCCTGAGAGGGCCTCATTTGCACAGAGCATCAAAATGAAGAAAGCAGAGCAGAAGTATAAAAGGGTTTTGTACTAGAGGAATAAAATTCAATATAACTTCACCATCCACCGCTCAGTCACCACTGATAGGACAATTTCAAATCTTTAATTGGACCATATGGTTAATGTCTTTAATGGCACAATCAACTAATAAATAATTGTAAAGTATTTTGTAAATACAGAGAGCCATATAAATGTTTAATAATCACATTAAGTCAGAAGGTTTATTTCAAGTTACACTTTTATATCCATGTATTTTATTGACATTTCAAAAGAAATGCCAATAGTGTGATCAGATGCCATATCATAGCTGTATGTAAAAAGACAACAAAGGGGCAAACACAAAACAGAACAATGTCAGCCAGAGTGGGCTGAAAGGACTGGCCCAGCATGCAGCATTACCTGCACAGAAGATAAGACGGAAGCATGAGAGGATGGTAGAGGCGTGTAAGGGTTCTGAGGGGGACCATTGCCATGCATAGCACATCACTTGCCTATGTATTTGAAAGAGAATTGGTCAGATAAAGCAATAGGAAAGACACGAAACAGCAGGAAGAACATGGATGCAAAAACTCTGAAACTCCACTTAGTTCAAGTAGCATCTAATAAACTACTTTTAACATTTTATGAGGCACTTGACATTCACAGCTCACCTACTCTTCATGACACTGGAGTAAGTACTGGCAGTGTTGCCTATTTTAAAACTGAGAAAATTTGATTCACAGAAAAATTAAAACCCTTGACTAGTAGCACATATTTAGTAAGAGATAGACTCAAGATTCAATCCCAAACAAGATGGCTTCAGTAACTTCTGGGAAGAATCTGGAATAAATCATAAAATTCTAATTAGATGAAACATGTGTTCTTTCTCCTTCTTCCTGCCTCTATACATGGCTGGCTGGCTGATGTCACCACAGCCATCTAGGGACCATGAAGTGAAACCACTATGACAGCAGCTCTTTCCTGGGTCTACTTAACCAGCAGCTGCAGCCACTTCCCTTTGGGGAAGCGAGAAAAGTAAGATCCACCCACCACAATCAGATTTGCCCCGACTTGCAACCTTAACTAAGTAACCGAGAAACCTGGGGGCAACAAGAATGTGTTGTTCACTGGGTGCTTGCTGGGAACAAGGCATTATTTTGTTTTACACAACGTACTTATTTCAACGTCATTGCATGTCTGTGAATTCCTATTTTATGGAATCAGCCCCAGTTCCATTCTCCCCAAGTTCTCACAACCTTTAAGGGTCCAAATTCAGACTGCACCCTGCCTCCTAAACTTTTTAACCAAATTCTGAGAGTCAGATATGTAAGAAATTTCATTTAAAATGAAACATTAAATATGGATTCTTACTGTTTTAATATTCTGGTTACTATTTAGTGTGGTTGGAGCTTCTAGAACAAATGTTTCTCATTGGGGTACTGTGAACACTTTGGGAAGACACAATGTCATTGTGCAGGATTGCTAGGTATGAAAGTCATTTCCCATCTTGTTCCCTGGGTCCCATGAAAACCACTAAATAGAGTCTTCACTGGTTACAAAGGGTCTTTCCCTAACTCAGACTGTCAAAACTTGTTTGTGAAAAGTCCAAATAGTAAGAATTTCAGGTCTTGTGGGATATGGTGGTCTGCATCACAGCTACTAAGCTCTGCTTCATGAGATCAGTCATGGAGGACACAGATAAAATGCACGTGGCTGCATTCCACTCTAAGTCTTCTAGTACTATTTTTCAGATAAAACAGTGAGACCGAGGTTCAGAAACTCTCCTGAGTAGACTCAACTAGCTAGCAAGCAATAGGTTCCAAAGGCAGAGTGATATCAGGGTTTAGGCTCAGAGACATTTGAGATACAAATGAGTTTACAGGTTCCTGCTCTTTTTCCTGTCAGAGGCTGACTGTCTCTCAGAAACTTCTTTCACTCTAGACTGTGGCCCTCTTCATTTCTCTGGTGCCAGTTTCTCATTCCTACCTAAAGATCCTACAGCACTTGCATCTTTGGCAACCTGAACTGATGCTACCATTGACCTTTGTCACAATTAACCATGTCCCCGAGCACAGCTCACTCTGTTGGCTCTAACACGCACAAGTCCAACCCAACGCAAGATTCCTCAAAACCAGTCTCTAGAACAGCTAGTCACTGATGTGTAACTATTATTTACTATGTCTTAACTGTTCATAGGAGCCATAAACCAGCTATTGCCCATTAGAGTGAAAGGAATATAAAATACTGAGTCCAAGGTCTGATACTTTCAAGAGCCCTAAGCAATAACTGATGTTAGGATGTGTGTAGTGGCAAGCAGACACAGTAACTGGTCCTGCTGTAACTATATAAAGATAGGAGGATTATGCAAAGGCGTAGACCACCAAAGTAAATCAGAACGGAGCTGGTGATGCACAGATTGTGACTGCTGACACTGTAGAATAACTCAGCAAAGGTTTTGTGTAGTCTCTACTGTATTAGATAGAAAAAGAACCCGTAGTCAAAGATGCCTGAGATTCTCTATTTCATTCACCCCGAGGAGACATATGGAAGGTAGTGGTACTTATATTGATACTGGGGTCTTAAGGAATTCTACTGCGACCACGAGGCCAGAGTCCCAAGCTGGCGGAGGGTGTCGGGATTCAAACACTTAACGAGACCACCACAAGAAGTGAAGAGGAAGCTGCATGCCCTTTATTACAGAGAGTAATGGGCTTATATACCCAAGCCAGGGGATGGGCTAAGCATAGGAGGAAATCATGCACCACCCACACCTGGGGTGAAGGCACCGGCACTGCACACCGGAAAGTTATGAGAACAACCTTGTTTGATCAACCTTGAGAGCATGGGAGTTCTACAGCTGGGTGGGGAAGAAGAGAGCTGTAAGGGACAAGTACTTAAATTTCCCAACAGGATTCTACTGCTCATCAGTATATAAGACACAGCAAAGTGGGGGCGTTGCTGAATGTCTTAAACAATAGTTGGCAGGTTGGGGATTTAGCAGTAGTACAAGAGGCAGGCTGCCAAGTCAGGATGAACAGAAATAGATTCACCATGTATTTACTATAAAGCTTTTCCTTGAGGGTTAGAATACACTGGTTTGATAGCTTCTGATTTCTGTTGGGAAATTATTCTATCATAGATACTTACTATATTAGGAGAAACTACAGATAAAGATTTGGGAAGTATTGTACATTGGTATTTGACAAATTGGTAGATTCATTTCTCTCCTGGTAATTCTTTTGACAAAATGGTTTGATTTTGCATTGTATTAGCAGATAGAGAAAAACTTCTCTTGGCAGGTTATGAGTATGAAATGTAGCATGCTTATAAAAAACATTTCAAGTACTTTTTGTTTAACAAGAATAAAATAATTAGGAAAATATAATCTAACTTTTTTACCATTTGTCATTATTTCTTCCTCATATAAAATGATTTCTTCTTAATAAACACAAAGATATACGAGGGTTGTGGTAAGTAAATAATTTTGTCTAGTGTCATTAATTACTAACAGCTCAGTACACTGTGAAGTGCCATAATTGTCATGAAGCTTAAGAATTCTTATAATAGACTCCATAATTCATTTAAATCACATTAATTATACAGATTTTTAATGAAGAAGAGAAACTGCTTTTAATCCTCACAAGTAGAGACAATGATCAAAATATTTGTGTGTATTTCATATTTTGTTCTGTTGACATTCTTCAAGTACTTCGTTTACTTAGGCAGTATTAGCACCTTTACATGCACGGAGGAGGGGTAGGCAAACATGTTTGGATTGCACATAAAAGTATATGATCCTTAGTTCTTTTTGATATCTAAAAATTCAGGAAATATTTTTCAGAAATTAAAATGTTTGAGCTTTTCTGTGTAAGTGGAATGAAATCCAAGTTCTTTTATAGGTTAGGCAAGTGGGCATGGCTGAGCTGGGCCCCTAGCCCCAGGTGTTTTCTTATTGCATTGTGTGTTTGTGAATGTGAGGGTGTGTGTGTGTCTGTGTAGGTGATATGGCTCTGTGGATAAAGGCACTTCCTACCAAGCCTGACAACTGAGTCCAATCTTTACATGGTAGAAGGAGTGAATTGATTCTTTAGTTTTATCCTGTGACCTCCACACATGCCATGTAACACCACACACATACACACACACACACACACACACACACTCACACATGCACACATGCACGCACGCACATCCACACACACACACATATACGCATGCACAAACACAAACACACACTCACAAACAGATACACACACAGGCACACACACACACACAGAGGCACACACATTCAGACACACACAGACACACACCCTTACACACACACACACACACACACACATGCACGCACACTCACACACTCACACACACTCACATATACGCATGCACAAACACAAACACACACTCACAAACAGATACACACACAGGCACACACACACACACAGGCACACACATTCAGACACACACAGACACACACCCTCACACACACACACACACACACATTCAGACATACACACAGGCACACACATTCAGACACACATGCACAGACACACACCCTCACACACACTCACACACATTCAGACACACACGCACAGACACACACCCTCACACACACCCTAACACACACCCACACAGGCACACACATACAGGCACACACATACAGGCACACACAGATCCAGATACACACACACCCTCACAATACTCACACAGACTATTTTGAAGATTAATTGGTGGTATCTAGAAAATTGTCTTAATGTCATAGACTTGTTTGACATGCTATCTGTCAACCCAGTTTCTATAGTTCACATCCAAAATTACTTAGGCAAGTAACTTTAACTTTGTGTGCCTCGGTTCATTCTCATTCATAGAATTTAACCTTTGAAGAACTTAAAGAGGAGCATGTAAAGTGTTTAAAGCAACCTATACCTAATGCTATATGACTTTTCCATTATTATCTGCCCATCATGGAGTTCAATGTAGTAGATATACTAATAATATCCCAGTACACCATTATGAAGTAGGCAGTGGACATGTTTTAACATTAAAATTCCATGTGAGGCATGGTGGTGCATACCTAAAATCCCAACACTAAGAAGGGTGGGGCAGGAGGATCAAGGGTTATAAATCAAAGAGGACTGAAGAGATGGCTCAACTATTAAGAGCACTCGCTGCTCTTGCAGAGTCCCTGGGTTCAATTCCCAGCATCCACACAGTGGCTCACAGTCACCTGTAACTCCTTTTCAGGGTCATCTGATGCCTGCCCTCTTTTGACATCCACAGGGACCAGGCAAACATGTGGCAAACAGAAATACATGTAGGCAAAACATTCATACAATAAAAATAAATAAAATTATGTTTTTTAGAAGAAGAATTCTAAACCAACCTGCATAGAAGGCTCCAGGCCAGCTTGGGGTACTGATAAGATGCCATCTAGAAACATTTAATAAACAAAATAAACAATATAAAACTAAACTTCCATTAAAGTAGTACATGGTGGTATTGTGGGATAAATTGTAATCCTGACATATGTGAGTTTTAGGAGTGTTTTCTCATATGATGTAATTTTTCAGCAACATAGTATATGATGCAGCTCTGAAGGGAAACACACTGGGGGATGGTTTCCCTGCAGGAATGTAGCAGTTCTGTTCCTGTTCTGGTGAACATTGTTACTTCTCTGCGCCACTTACCACCCAAACCTCATTCAAGAGATGAATTAGGAAGGAGGAATTCAGGACAGTGGATGCCTCTGCCAGGGTGGAAAAAGGCAGCAGCAAATTGAGCAGTCACAGGGCTTATATAGGGTTTCTTGGGGGTAGAATTTTTCCAGGGTGAAGATTTTCAGGGTTGGAATTGGTTGGATTTCAATCCCTGAGTTGGTGAGATTGGCTGGATTTTGTGCTCACAGATTTGTTGGATTTGTGCTCAGGGGTTGGGTTGGTTTCCTTCTGAGTTAGTCAGGGGCAGAGTATGTTTCTTTGGCTCTGGTTTCAGGGCCAGGGTACTTTCTTTCACTGGCTCCTCTTAACCTTTTGGCTCTGGTTTGGGGGCAGTGAATTGCCTCTGGTCTCAGGGCCAGGGTGTGTTTCTTTGGCTCTGATTTCAGGGCCAACGTGTGTTTCTTTCACTGACACTTTTACCCTACATAGTAGTGAAATTATTTCTTCTTCAAGTTATTTTAAAATTCACATAGATGGTGATCTAATTCCAACCATGAGGGATCAGGTGGAGAACTTAAAGAGGCCCCAGATATGGTAGTTTTTAGATCCACACAAGGTTGAACCTAGAAGGTGAGAAAAAGCCTAGGTAAAGGGAGAAGAAGGAATGTAAATGGCCACCCGGTATAATATCTCCAAAGCCCCCTTTCTCTGTTAGCTCCCCTACTTCTGACATGTAAGTTACTGCTCATCACTGGCTAAAGAGAACAGAAAGCTGAATCCTGCACTCATGCACTGTGTGCGGCTGTTTGTTAACTGGAGGCTCTGACTCTAAAAGCACAGAAGGACAACATTCAGTGAGGAGTGGCTTGCCCATTGCCTTTGACAGCATGTCTACGAGGATGTATCAGCACTGGGTTTCACATCCCCTTTAAAATAATGGAAGGTACCTCAACCAATGGTACTGAAGAATAACAAAAAAGGGAATAGATAAAAGAAGATTTCCTCCCTTTTGGAATTCTATATGTAGTGTGCCCTGGCAAGTCGGGAGCTGCTGTGTGTTAGTATTCAAGGAAATAATCAATAAGCGTGCTTAGGTTGTTATATTTATATTTATAATGTTATATATTTATATAGGCTCTTATACTTTGTCTATAGTGCCTACTTGTCCAGGCTTAGAAAGAATTCAAATGAATGTTTTATAAAAACCTGTTACTTTGTTTTCTTGAGGATTAACTTGATTATTCCCAGTCTAGGGTGTGCCAGTTCAATTAATGTCTTCATACTACAAACGTTACTACAAACCTCCCTGTGATTTGTAGCCATTAAACATTCTACACTGAAGGAAATGTACTATATGTAGCTTAAAATCACAATGCTTTAAAATGTAATATTCACTTGTTATTTTCCTCCCCCACTCTCCCGGAAGCAGTGCCAATGAACTGTGCCCAAGAGGCAGTCAGCAGAGAATAAACAAGGAAAGCTGAAACTTCAATAAACCAGTCACTATATATCCAGGCCATGAATAAATGATTATTGGTTAAAAGTTATAAAAATACTGATTTTATTTTTTTTTTCTTTTAGGTGGGAAATGAGGAAAGATGAAACTCTAGAGGAGAAAGAAAAAGCGATGCTGGAACACTTAAAACAAATTTGTAGCATACAAGACTCTTCTCCGTTAGACAGCACAGACAAACCCTGATCCGCGGAAAATGGCAACAGTTTTATTTTAGGAAACAGCCTCGTGCATTGGAGGGTTTCATCATAGTCAGAGGAGCCTCACATGTCACAGAGTGCAGCCATCACCACAGAGTTTCTGTACTGAAAAGGAACACAGAACATAAAGAATAAGAGGCTCTGTATTTTTTTTTATTTTAAAGATAATTTCAAGTGTTTTTCTTTTCCAGCCTTTCTCCTTATATGATAAAAACTACTGCCATCTCGTGTTTTCTTTGAATTGTGGGTTTTTTTTTCTTCCCTTCAGTATTGAAGTATCTATGACAACAGGAAAAATGTTTGAAAATATTTCCTCTAGGAACTTTTTATATAATATTTGGATACTAAGTTGATTGGAGCCCCTACCCCTACCCTGGAAGTTATCTGAAAAATACAATTAATTTGGTAACTGTAGCCCAAGAACAGATCTTAATTGTCTTTAACACTCCTGATGGGACCCAATCTCCTTTCCATGTAACCTCTTCCGCTTTACCTTAATCATAAAACAGTCTTAATCAGAAAACAGTCTGCAGCTCTATCAACTTCAGGCCTATGATTGCTTGTGACAGTTGTTGCTCTCCTCCTAAATCTCACTCCACACATCTGCTTTCGCCTCCTGTACCAAGTGGCTCCAGTTCAGGAAACTCATGATATCATTTGGCTCAAGCCAAAATGGTTGGTTTTTTCCCCAACAACAACAACAACAATCTTTATTTCAAAATACTATTCAAAAGTTATCTTTCTCTACCCTTCACTATCCACAATGCCTACCTGTTTACTCTTGTGTGGAGGGCTGGCCACTCAGCTCCCAAATAAATACATGAAGGCCTTTTCTTACTTATGAATGCCCAGCCTTAGCTTAGCTTGTTTCCAGCCTGCTTTTCATAACTTAAATTATCCCATCTACCTTTTGCCTCTGTTTTTTTTTTCTTTCTTTCTTTTTCTTTTCCTTATTTCTGTAATCTTATTTTCATTCTTACTTCATGGCTGGCTATATGACTGAATGACTGACACCTTCTTCTCACCCTCCTTGATTTCCCTTGTTTTTTATTCCCTCTTTTTCTCCTTCTATGTATTCTCTCTGCCAGCCAGCCCCTCCTGTCCTTTGTCCTGCCTTGCTATTGGCTGTTCAGTTCTTTGTTGGACCAGTAAAGTGTTTTAAACTGGCAAAATGACACAGTTTCACAGAGTTAAACAAATGAAACATAAAAGAATGCAACACATCTTTGCATCATTAAACAAATGTTTCACAGCATAAACACATATAATTCACAGTATAAACAAATGTAACACATCTTCAAGTAATATTCTGCAACAAATGCCTGCTATTGTTCTTATTTCCATTACACTTGCACACATAGAGAGACGGAGATAGACACATATGGGCGGGGGGGGGTGTCCTTCCTATCAGAGCCAAATATTAAATTATAAAGGCCTTGAAGGTCTTAAATATAATATGGTTTCCCTTTATAAACCAGAATGTGCCTGGATTATTTAGTGTGTGCACAGCTAAGTAACTACCATTGGGAAAAGATACATTGTTGACAAAGCAGCCTCGAGGACATATGGAAGAAGGCTCATGAAGGACCATGGACCATTCTGACATCAAACATGTTTTCTGATCTCACAAATTTAGTAAACTGTGTGTGCTCCCACATTCTGTGGTCTTCATGAAATGTTTGTAGCTACATGATTTCCTAAGGAAAGTACTCTCATAGTTTTCAAAGGAGTCTAGAGTAAAAGGAGGTTACTGTACAGGAATTCTTATATTTGTCTGATATTTTCACTTTCAATAAAATGAACAGCCATGTGCCCAGACCTCTCCCAAATAAAGCATTTTAAATAAAAAAAAATAGGCCATGAATTTGAAAGAAAGCAAGGAGGAGTGTGTGTGTGTGTGTGTGTGTGTGTGTGTGTGTGTGTGTGTATGCATACATACATACATACATACATATAGATATATATATATAGTAGGGTTTGGATGGAGGAAAAGGAAGGGGATGTAGATGAACAGAGTCTCCGTCTACTAGGGGAAAATGATGTAATTATTTTATTCAAAAAATAATTTGGTAAAGAAAGTACTTTAGTTGGCCTGGATATTGTACAGCAAATGTTTTCAAATATACCTCAAATAATTTTTTTTAATTCTATGGAAGTCACTTAAAAAAGTAGACAGTATACAAAAAAGAATCTGACCATTCCATTTAATCTTACTTGTAAATAGTAAAAAGAAAACTCAGTATAAAGCAGGAGTTGATTGTTCCTCAAGCTATATGAAGGAATATGTATTAGTCTACACAACTATAGTACAGTAGACAATAACTGAAAAGCCAAAATAAAAATAAATTGACCCAAATAAAACTGTTACAGCAGTTCACATGTCAGTTGTCTCTATTAAGGTGACCGTGTTAAGCTGTTTTCTGCATCTATTTGGAGAGCAATCCTAAGAAATGACTTCATTTCTTTGAGAGAAAACTGCAGCTGAATTCCCTTCCATGCTTGACCATTGAAATTGCTGTATGATAAATTCTGAATGGACTATAATTGGGAATGTTAAATTATGTGATTGATTTATCAGGTAATCTTGACTTTCAATGTTTTTAAGGATATGATAAGTAGTATTTCAAAGCAGTTTTTTCTCCCATTCAGTTCGTAATTTGTATGAGTTGACAATAGGATTGAAGCCTAACACTTTGTAACTCTTCAGATGGCAGTTACAAAAGTAGAGTCTACTTTGTTCTGTGTAATTGTTTTTTATATATAATATAAAATTTTCTATTTTATTATTGGCTTAGCAGTTTTTCTATAAAAATTGTATGAATTTGATTTTTAATTATATCTATTTCAGATATTGTATATTTATTATCTCTATAAACATTCTTGTAGGAATACCAAATAAAGAATAGGAAAAGTTTGTTTTTCTCTACTAATATGTACTCACTTATAGCAATGTTGTCCCTGTATTCCCAGACCAAAAGGATGTTCAGGTAGGTTGTCATCATCTCTTCTTTCTTCATCCTTGAACAATTTTATAATAGAAATTAGCTTTATAAAGGAAATAAATTGTGCCACATATAACATTACAGATAAATGTGAGAGCAATATGCTACAGGCAAAAACTCAATAAGCCAGGGACTTAGATAACACCATGGAGCTGGAGAGATGTCTAAGTGGTTAAGAGCACTTACAGAAGAACAGACTTTAACCCCTAACACTCGTATTGCAGAGTGAAACCCTCATAGCTCCAGTCCCTCTTCTTAACCCTGTGGTCACTTAATGCATGCGATAGACATATATACATACAGAAAAAACATAAAAATAATTTTTAAAAATTGAAAAATAAATGCTGTGTGATTCCACTTACATGAATTTTCTAGAATAGTAAGAGTCATATTTCTAGGGCCAGGGAAAGGAGAAAGGAAGTTTGTGTTTAATGAGTGAAGAGTTCCAAACTGGTTAATTTGAAACAGTTTTGTAGTCATTAAATATAGTTAATACAACTAAGTCTATTAAAACTGGTTAATAAAATTTTATATTAGATTATTATCACTATTTAAACAGAATCTACATGTGGGATGTCTGTTGACGATCCTTAAAATAACACATGAGAGTTCTTGAATTTGAACAGAAAACTGGAAAAACAATATATTCAGCATTGTTCTACAGAGTAAGTGAAAAAATGTACTTTATCTGTGAGAAATACATTCAAAGGCACTGTCTTCGTTATTGTTCCATTGCTGTGAGGAGACATCATGACAAGGCAACTTATTTTTATGAGAGAAAGCATTTAATTGGAGCCTTGCTTACAGTGTCATAGATAAAAATGCAAAGGACCATTGTTGGCCATAAGGTAGGCATGACGCCAGAGCAGTAACTGAGAGTACCTGTCACTTTACGGACAAAATGGAAGCAGAGAAAGAAACTGTGCCTGGAATAGATCTTGAAACCCCAAAGCCCATCCTCCAAAAAGGCCACACCTCCTAACCCTTCCTAAATAGTTCATCAACTAGGGACAAACCATTTAAACATATGAGCCCATGGGGACCTAATGGTGTCAGAAGCGGGACTGAGAACTTTCACTTAAAACTTAACAAAAGCTTAAAAAATAGTTTTTAGAAACAAGGGAACAGAGACTAGCAAGACTTATTGGTTGCAACATTTTCTCGGTTGGATTTGTTTTGCTGTAGACAGAGATTTGCGCGGCTCCATTAAGGGAGGTTTCCAAAATTAGCATAAGCGGCAAAAAAATCCGCCTTGCTTTTAAAGAGCTCTGCTAACAATTCATTGGTATGTAGGAGAGCTACAATGAAGGTTTACACTATGTTTTAAAAAATATGCTGGCTTGGGAGAGAAAAAGAAACAGGATACAATGGTTTAAAAAAGAAAAAAAGGAAATGAAATGGATGGGTATGGTGGCGCAGGCCATTAATCCCACCTCTCCGCAGACAGAGGCAAGCAGATCTCTGTGATTTCAAAGTAAACCTAGTATGCACTGAATTCCAGGACAGATAAAAATTTCACAGAGAAACTCTCTCTCAAAATATATAAAAATATAAGTAGAAGAAATAGAGTAATAAAAAAGTCACGTAAAGATGGAAAACACAGAGAGATTTTGGATATTATACGCGCTTCTGTTGTCTTTAAATTATTTGATTGCTGAGAAAATAACTATTGATAAAAGAAATGCTGCTGGATTAATTCAATTTATATATTTAAAAAATGCTTTGACTCAAAAATTTATGCCTAAGGACAAGTTACAGGGGAAAAGGATTTCTATTTTTGTTTCCACAGAAAATGAAAACCTATGGATTTCTTCCAGACTTATATGGTTTGATCAAGCCAGACCCCCTGAAACAGCTCCCCAGATGATCCAACATTCAAAGCAGTTGAGACAAAGCCTTGCAGACCACTACAGCCAAGATTTCTGCATCTTCTTAGGATTCCCCATGACAGCACCCTCTACCAGCAGGAAATAGTTTAGAAAGAACAATGCCCAAATTCCCAAATATTGTTTATAAATGGTTGTTTTCATTTAAATGGACTTGGTTATAAATGGCTATAATCACAAGCAATCTTTTTAAATGTTAAAAGGGAATTATGGTATAGATATGAATATTTTGCTTTGGAATGGATTTTCCTTTATTGATACAATTTAAGGTCAATTTTGTGATATGTATATTTCTCCTCTTGTTTAGGTATTGTGTTTATATAGCTCATTGGAAAATGTAACGTATAATTTAGTACAGTTAAAGAGTTACCTATGATAGTCAATACTTGGAGTTAAGTTAGTTAGGATTTCTAGATATGCAGAGATGTATTTGAGATGAATAGGCATTCTTCAAACCTTTCAAAGACCTACAGAATATGGCATTTAAAATGGTTTAGGGATTTTCTTGACAGGGAGGCACAACTGCTCCTGGTAACACCACCTGCATCAAAAAGGAAGATGGACATTGAAGAAACTCGTTATGAAGTTTGCTTCTAATATGACAAGACTAGCCATTTGGGCAAGATACTGCTCTTGTCTGGACTGTTTGACTTTATGTTGTAAAAACTAGACATGCAGGACCCACAAAAAGGTGACTCTTGATTCAAGATGGACATTGCTACAGGATTCCTGCTTCATGGAAGAGGCTGCCAGACAGCCAGACAGTCTACAGGACACAGAGAAAAGTTTCCTGCCTTGTTGAGGAGTCTGGACACACGTTATGGCCTATGGGCTGAAGATGGAACATTACAGAAGAAATTTGGGTGACTGACCAGGCAATGAGTTGTCTCTGTCATTTCTAGAGTTTATATATTATCCTTCTGTGGTCTTTGAAGGAATTGAAGACAGATAGTTATGGTTACAGTTTTCCTTAGTTAGGATTAAAGATAAGTTACATATAGGACTTTAGACTCACAAAGATAGGATAGATGATATTTTCTTTAATTCTTACAAAATGTTTATGGACTAAATATTGTTAACTGTGATTCTTATTTGATAACTGTTGTATGTTATATTTTGCTATGTTAAGGTTAAACCCCTTTTACTTTAGACAGAAAAGAGGAGATGATGGGAGATGTTATTCTGTATATATGTTTCTCATACTGGTTAATAAAGCTCTGTGGCCAACAGAAAACTAGATAGGCGGGGCTAGGAGACTAGGAGAAGGAAAGAGGAAATGGGAGGGAGGAGTCAAGATGTAGCCCAGGAAAGAAGCAGGACGCGTGCCGCGGCTCCCCGATAAGACGACCATGTGGAAATACTTAAATAAGTAGAAATGGGTTAATAATTAAGGCAGAACTAGCCCATAAACAATAATGGTAACTGGCCAACAGGATTGTATCAAATATGGAGTCTCTGAGTGTTATTTGGGGCACACATGGCTGCGGGACTGGTGGCAGGATCGGGAGGCCGGCAGGGAGGAACCTGCCGTAACAGGGACCCATCTCGTTCAACGCACCACAGGCACTATTAGTAAACTAGCAAACTTTTTTCAAGGATCCAAAGAGACAAAACTTTCTGAGTATCCACCAATCAAAATATTGTAATGAAGCTGGGTGTGATGTTACACATCTATAATCCAAACACCCCATTCGCTGAAGCAGGAACACCAGGAGGTCAAGGACAGTATGGAATACATAGTAAGACATTTCTTTAAAAGAAGTACCAGTGTCAGGTAAGGGTGTTTGCCTTGCTGTCAAACTTAACATCTTTGATTTTGATCCCTGTGCTGTGCACAGTAGAAGGATAACCCAAGTTCCTGTAAGTTGTTCTCTGACTCCCACCTGCCCACTATAGCACACACATACACACATTAAACACTTGCAAATAAATGCATGTAAAAATGAATAAGACAAAACATAAATATTGTAACCAACAGTGATTAAATCGGCATTAATTCCTTATTGCTGTAATCAATACTAGAATATAGTCAATTAAAACAACACATCTATTTTGCCAAAGCCACTGCAGGTCAACTGCCTGAGCATGTTTATCTGGGCTGTTTGCTGTGCTATTAGAAGGCTGTAATGAAGGTCCACCAAAGTTTCAATGTGGAAGAATCCATTTCCAAGGTCATGTGGCTATTGGCAATATTCATCACTTTGCAGCCTGCTAGACAGATGGCCTCAGTTTCCTGCCAGCTACTGGTCAAAGGCTGTTGTCAGTTTCTTGCCATTTGAATCTTCTCTAAATGGTCTCTTTCTTCCTCAGAATGCACAAAGAAGGAGTCTTCATGTAAGATCGATTTTAGAATCTTTCATATCAGCAATGTATATTTATTGTGTGCATATATGCTGGGCATATATGGCTTGTTTGTAAAGGTCAGAGGACAACATAAGGGAATCTCAGGGACTGCACTCGAGTCATCAGCAAATGCCTTTGTCTACTAATTCATCTCACTGTCACAATAATGTATAGTTAATTACATATATTCTGTCATCTTTAGAAAATTCTATTGGTTAAATCATCCAATGAAAGTATGAATGTGACCATGATGGGAACCGCCCCAGAGTTCTGCCACAGCTGGAGTTTGGAAACTGGAATGTTCAGCGTGGGGAAAGTGGGAGAGCTGGCTAATGATGAATAGCCGAGAGTCAGCAATGTTGCCATTGATCAAGCAATTATCATAAGGCAAACTCTGTGCCAGTTTCACTGTCACTAGACCCCCACAGGTGTCCTTTCATATGCTCTTCTCCTGTTCATTCACTGGTACTTGGATTCCTCTTTGAGACATGTAAAACTGATTGTGATTTAAAATAAAAATGCGCAGCAAAGGCTAAACTTCCAACCACCAGCACTACTTCAACCATATGATACTAGTGGATGAAATATAACAAACATTTTAAAAGAGCCCCCAAAACCAAATTCACAATTATTCACTAGAAATAAGCAATCCAACATTTCCAAAACTACCCCTCTGGAACCACATTCCAACGTGCTCCTTTGACACAAAGCTCAGTTAATAATAATAATAATAATAATAATAATAATAATAATAATAATAATATAATACTGTAAAGGCTCTGGCAATGGTCTTAAGGACAAACAGCAAACAGGTAAACTTCTACAGAAGAAGAAAAGCTTCAAATCAAGACCCCCATCTTCCATTCTGACACCCATTTCAATACAATGGAAACTGCACTGCACAGATACAGTATCCAGTCCCTCTGGGTTCCCTATACCCCAGCTGCAGTGAGAGGACTTGCTGCATAGAAAGAGCAGGACTGCAGCATTTCTCATCCTGCCCCAGAATGCCCTCTGCTATATCAGAGTCCTCAGAAAGTGATTCTGGAGGTGAGGATTCCATTCTTTGGCCCACCCTCGATTTATGCAATGGAGACTCTGTGTTGGAATGCATAACTTGGAATTATGGATCCTGATTACCTTGCTATGTCTGGAAGGGCAATTTTCTTGTGAAACCACATTAACTAATTTTCTATTATACAGTTCATATTATTTAGTATCCAAGAAACTTCTTGCTACCCAAAGATACATCACGGTGCTCTTCTGAGAATATTATTGATTTTCAGGTCTTGGGCTATCTTGAAGTGTTTGATGTAATATAAATAGTAAAGTTCTTTTCTTTATTCAGCAAGGACACAGGTTCTCTATTTTGCTGGTCAGATTTTCTCACGCTTGGAATTTTGCAATCGCTTTTTGCTACTGTTTGGTAAAGCAATAATGGCTTGTTACTAATTAGTATGCATGTTACATTCCTTTTTAGTATGTATCGGAAAGATGACTCAGTGAGTAAAGGCGTACTGCATCCACAATCAGAAAACAGAGAGAAATAAATGTGTACTTGTTCGTGCTCAGTTTTCTTTCTCTATCTTACACAGTCTAGGATGGTCTCTCCCATAATTAACATGGCTCATCTCACACCACGATAATCCCCACATGTGCATGCAGATATTCTCTGTCACATTAACAATTAACACTAATCATCTTACCCTTACAATAGTCATACTACTATTGCTCCAACTAGCATGGCATAGCTGATAACTATGTGAGACTGTTGGGGAATTTTCTTCCCCAGGATACTATGCAGCACCTTCTGCACTGTAAAAGTTAGCCAGAAGGGAAGAAGTGCCATTTCAGTTCCAGTCTGAGTGTTCCTATATTGCAAAGTATATGATATCTTCAAGAGTAGGGCTTTATTTTTGTAAATGTTTTATTTTTAATTATGTGTTTGTTGTAGGTGAGCACTTGCATGTGAGTGTGGTTGTCAGTGGAAGCTAGAGGTATTTAATCACCCTAAAACTCGAGTTACAAGTACCTGTAAGCTTCCAAACGTGGGTGTTGGAAACTAAACTTGAGCTCCTGAAAAAGCAGTCACATTACTCTTAAACTTCATCTCTCCAGCCCTATAACGTCTTATCACTATCTGGTTGGAAACCACAGATCTGCTCTGAGGGCCTGGGGGACCTCACTGATGAACACTCTAGGGGAACGTACCCTAACATCAGCAAAACTTTGTTAATATTTAATTAATTTTAATTACATGTCTCTGCCTGTGTGTGTTCAGCATTCCTCAGAAGGTGGAGTTAGCTGAAGCCACCTGATATCAGTGTCTGGAACCAGACCTGGAAGAGATGCACACGATGGAAACTGCTGAGCCTGAAGGGACAAAACCCCTGCTTTAGCAGTCATGACAGGCTGCAGAAAAGACATGTAGACCTCTGCCTCAGAACATGTCTGACTTGCTGGGTCTGCCCTAGTCACTAGAAGGTCAGATACCCTCCTTGTGGCAAGGAACCAATCAGAAGTTAGCTAGCGGGACTCTGGATGTGCTTTACAAGTGGTGCAACAGTGATGTGCAGAGCATAGCAACCGCCCTGGGAGGGCCTACAGGCCATAACAACCAGTTGACCAATCAACGCAGGACAAGTCATCCAGGCCCACAAGTGTACTAATCCTGAGACTGTTATGGTACCCCTAAATACTCCCCTCTTATGCTGGCCAATAAGTTCCCCTGCCTCATGGTTCCCCTGGGTCTTTCTCCTGCCATCTGCTGAAATGAACAGATGAAGAGCCCGAGTTAATGCAGTTAGCTTGTCAAACAACGATAAAAGACTCTTTGATTTTGCATTGGAACAAGTCTCTTGGGGATTTGGGGATTCAGAATCTGGGCACAACAAGCCATCTCCTTCGCCCCTTGGGAAAGCTGTTTAGTGGCATTTTTCCTTTTCCTTCTGTAGGGAGTGTGAGTTCCCTGACTGAAGCCACATTGTGATTAAAATGTGCCAGATATAAATAGCAGATATAGATACTGACTTTGACAGTACAAAAGCTTGAAATCTGGGTTATTGATGGTCATGGAGTCAAAGAATTAGGCCCTAGTTGCCTATATTTATGGGAAATGGAACTTCTATCTTGTTCAAATCAGGCTAGTCTGGAAGATTCTATCACTAAGAGTCAAATCTTAGCATTGAAACAAAAACATGTTGTAGGAAGAATTAATATTGCAAAGCATAAGTAGAGGTTACATGGTGTCTCTAAAAATGAACAAATAAAAGTGACTTCATAAAAATGAAAATGAACTAAACTTCAGTCATCAGAACATTCTTCCTGGCTGCAGATGTCTAGTGACCAACTGACTTAGGCTCCAGCTAATGAGTCTTCCTTGCCATGATGGCCTGTATTCTCCCTCAGACAATGAGCCAAAAACAACCCCTCTTTCCTGAAATTGCTTTTTTGGGGCATTTTGTCATCATAACTGTGAGAACAGTAACTAATATTGTTTATGTCTATCACTAATTTGGGAGCATATTTGGCCATTTGGTCCTTGTTCCTTTCTATTCTGATGTTCCCATTGGACCAGTGGCTCTCAACCATCCTAATGCTGTGACTCTATCAGACAGTTCAGCATGTTGTGGTGATCACCCCCCCCCCACATACACACACCATAAAATTCTTTTGTTGCTACTTCATAACTGTCATTTTGATACTGTTATGAATTATAATGTAAATTTCTGATATGCAGCCTCCAAAGGGGTCACAATCCATAGGTTGAAAACTACTACATTAGAAGGAAGGCTCAGCATTGGTAACCATCCCATAGTTCTGGTCTGGGGTCCCTATCTGGGCCTGGTGTTTCCAGCTTCATGACTCTTGTTCAAAGACTCGAAGAAGCACAACAAAAGCAAGAGTGTCAAAGAATATTTTTCGGAAGCCACCAAAAGCACAGTGCAAATATGTGGCAAGATAGGGAGAGCCTTGAGTAAGCATCCAGCTCAAGTATCAGGATACTTATCAAGACTTCCTTCTGTGGGTGTAAAAGGAAGAGGAATTAGTTGCTAGGCAGCAAACTATGGGTGGTTTCCTATTTTAATTGATAAGGTTAGGTTACACAGGTTTTGTTCACTGTGTATGTCTTTTCCCATATGGCATTTGATTGCAATCCTATGTGTGCCCAATCATGTATAAACAGATGATAAATAGAAGCCACACTCACAACTAGTCCAGAGTAGGCCAGCCCACTGCTCCTAGTTCCAGGCCATTTAGTATTGTGGCCACAAGGGAAAAGTCATTAAGGGTTATTAAGAAGTCATAATGGTGTATCCTGTACCTTTGTTCAGAGAGTTGTGCTTATGTAGCTCATTGCACATGGGGGTCCTGGGGGTCCTGGGTTGTTCAATAACATCCTGGTTCCACTGTCCTGTCTGAGGTCATTTAGACTTCTAGCTGAGACCCATGTTCAGGGTGTCTGAGTCAGTCCCATGATGGATTCCCAGCTATCAGTCTGGGAGCCCATTAGCTCCTCCTTGTTCAGGTCATCTATCTCTATGTGCTTCTGTGGCCTGGCCTTGTTCCCCCCACTCTGCATCTGGAATTCTAGTTCAGCTCAGTGTTTAGTTGTGGTGTCTGCTTTTGTTTCCATCAGCTACTAGATGAGGGCTCTATGATGGTGGATAAGTTAGTCATCAATCTCATTATCAGGGAAGAGCATTTATGGTAGCCTTTCCACTGTTGCTCAAATTGTTAGTTGGGGTCAGTCTTGTAGGTCTCTGGACATTTCTCTAGAGTCAGTTTTCTCTTCAAACCTATAATGGCTCCCTCTTTTATGGTCTCTCTCTTTCTTTCTCTCTCTCTCTTTCTCTCTCTCTCCTCTCATCTATTCCTTCCCTGACTCAATCTTCCTAGTCCTATGTGCTTTCCTTTCCTCCCCTTCTCTTTCTCCTAGTTCCCTCTCCACTCACTGAACCCCACTCTTCATGTGCTCTGGAGAACTTGTCTCTTCCCCCTTCTTTGAGGGACCATATATAAATCTCTTAGAATCCACCTTGTAGCTTAGTTCCTCTGGCAGTGTGAATTATAGGCTGGTAATCCTTTGCTCTAGATCTAAAGTCCTTATATGAGTGAGTACATACCATGTTCCTCTTTTTGTGACTGGGAAGACCTACTTGTTATAGTAAACCTATTTGGCTTTCAAGGATGGTGATACTCTCTGCAATCCCTTCCATGTTGTTAGAAAGGTCTTTTTATATGTTCAGGTCATTTGAGAGACAGAGGTAGCAAGTTCACCCACAGCTGTATTTACTCCATTCCTACTGGCAGAAGAATTAGTTGAACAATTCATTTTATTCTTGACAGTGGACATGAATGAGGAGTACCCGGACCTCAAGCATAATCTGGGTAGTTATTGTCTTCCAGGTGGGTAAACAGGATGATGAATTCTGGCTTGAATCATTTTGGTAAGCTTTGAGGACTTGGATTATTCTTTTAGTTAGAATGTTGTATGAATAATTTAAAAATCATAGAGGTTGGGTTGGGAAGGTAGATCACTGGGTAAGTTCTTGCTATATAAATGTGAGGACCTAAATTTGAATCTCCAGAACATATACAAATACAGACAGGGTACATCTCTAATCCTTGCACTCCTACAGGGAGACAGGAAGTTGAGACATGGAAATACTCTTAGCTTATAAGGCAATAGTGGGATAATGGTGTAAGATAAAAAAGAAAATGTTCCATCTCAAACAATGTGGAAGGTAAGGATCAATGGCCAGGATTGTTCTTTGACCTCCACATGTGCCCCATAATGTAGGGCCCTGCATGGACCCCCGAGGCACCTTGAGCAAGCCTGAAGCTGATGGATGGAACATCTTGCCCTGGTACTCTTTTCTATTTTGCTAACACACATCTGCTGGGGAGGAGCTAAGCCTGAAAGCCCTGTTGTTTTCCACTGTACTGTGAGTCAGTATATAAGCCCACCCCTTCCCCTCAATAAGTGGCATTTTATACTCTGGCATTGCTGTTGAGCGAATGACCCACTGTCTTGTCTCTTATTTCAATCTCTAGGTCTTTACCCAATTTGTGGAGCAGATGGTAGCATGGGTACTACACCATAGCATGTACACACCTACATTCACATATACTATGCATACACATATACACTCCCCAATTTTTTTTTTAATTAATCAGGTCATTTATGTACACCTACCAAAAGGAGTGGCTTCCTAGTATCTAGGGTGGAATCTAAAGCTTGAATGTACATTTTTAAAAGTATTTACATATTTACAAGAATGTTGGATCTCATGCAGAGGTAGGAGACAAATGGTTATTTAGTGGGCAAAAAAAAGCCTAAGATAAATTTGTCTCCTCACCTTTAACAATTTAGCTCTCTTCACAGCAGTCAGTCTTGGACAAATAGAATGTTTACATGTTTGTTTTTTGCTTTTTGGTTTTTTTTTTTTTTTTTTTTTTGGAAACTCCAGGATGGAGAGAGGGTCTGGAAGCTCTGATCTCTTCATCCTACATTTTGAATCTCCTCCTTACTACTTCCTCTCTCCTCCTTGTCTCCTAGTCCCACCTATCTTGTTTTCCTATTGGCCAACAGTGCTTTATTCATTAATCAATAAGAGAAACATATTTACAGAATGACATTTCCCATCATCTCCTCTTTTCTGTCTAAAATAAAAAGGGTTTTAACCTTAACATAGCAAAATATAAAACAAAACACTTATCAAATAAGAACCACGGTTAACAATGTTTAGTCCATTAACATTTAGCAAGATTTAAGAAAATATTCTATCATCTATCCTATCTTTGTGAGTCTGAAGTCCTATATGTAACTTATCTTTAATCCTAACTAAGGAAAACTATAACCATAACTATCAGTCTTCAACTCCATCAAAGACCACAGAAGAATAATGTATAAACTCTAGAATTGACAAAGACAACTTGTCTGGTTAGTCACCAGAATTCTTCTGTAATGTTCCATCTTCAGCCTATAGGCCATAGAGTGTCTGACAGACTCCTCAGCAAAGCAGGAAACTTTAAACTGTCCACCCGTATTGGCAGTTTGTCATTCATCTTTCTCTGTGTCCTGTAGAATGTCTAGCAGACTCTTCCATGAAGCAGGAACCCTGTAGCAATGACCATCTTGGTATTTTCCTGTGAGTCCTGCATGTCAAGTTTATACAGCATAAAGTCAAACAGTCCAGACAAGAGCAGTATCTTGCCCAAATGGCTAGTCTTGCCATATTGAAAGCAAACTCCATAACAAGGTTCTTTGATGTCCATCTTTCTTTTGACACAGGTGGTGTTGCCAGGAGCAGTTATGTCTAACTGTCAAGAAAAACCCTAAACTACTTTAAATGCCATATTCTGTAGGTCTTTGAAAGGTTTGAAGAATGCCCATCCATCTCTAATACATGTCTATGTATCTAGAAATCCTAACTCACCTAACTATAAGTTTTGACTGTTATAGGTAACTATCTATAATCTGTACTAAATTATACATTATATTTTTAAATGAGCTATATAAACGCAATATCTAAACAAGAGGAGAAATAAACATATCATAAAATTGATCTTGTTTGTATAAATAAATAAAAATCCATTCCAAAACAAAGTACTCATTTCTATACCATAATCCCCTTTTTACGTTTAGAGAGATTGGCTGTGGTCATTAACCATTTATAACCAACTCCATATAAATGAAAACAAACATTTATAAATGATATTTGGGAATTTGGGCATCGTTCTTTCCAAACTACTTCCTGCTGGTTTGGGGTACTGCCATGGGGATCCTAAGAAGATGAAGATATCCTGGCTGTAGTCTGCAACTTATCCAAGCTGTTTTGAATGTTGGATCACCTGGGGCACTGTTTTAGGGGGTCTTGCTTGATCAAACCATGTTAGTCTGGAAGGAATCCACAGCTTTTCATTTTCTGTGGAAACAAAAATAGAAATCCTTTTCCCCAGTAGCCTATCCTTAGACTTAAATTTTGAAATCAAAGCATTTTTTGAATATATAAATTGAATTAATCCAGCAGCATTTCTTTTAACAGTTGCTATTTCCTCAGCAGTCAAACAAAGATAATGGAACAGCATATAGTATCCAGACTTTTTTGTGCTTTCCATCTTTATGTGGCTTTTTTATTACTCTCTTTCTTCTACTTCTATTATTTCATTTTTTGAGACAGGGCTTCTATGTGTAACTCTTATCTGTTCTGTAATTAACTCTGTATTCCAGGTTTACTTTGAAATCACAGAGATCTGCTTGCCTCTGTCTCCTTAGTGCTGGAATTAAAGGCATGTGCCACCACAACCAGCTACTCTCTGTCTTTTTATTATTCTTTTTTAAACTATTTTATCCTGTTTCTTTTTCTCTCCCAAGACTACATATACTTTAAAACACACTGTAAACCTTTAGAGGTTTTTCTTGATCTGAATCTGTCTTTACTGTAAATCTTTATCTTTTTCTGGCCACGAGTCTTTTATCTGGTAAACAACAACTTTGTTAAAATGAAAGCCATAGATGTATTAGCAGTGGTCTATCAAAGATAGTGGTGGGTATTTTTACTGCCAGAACTGAGAGCTGTCTGTGCTCAATGCTTTGGTCTATGCTGCCATCCAGCAGCATTCTGCTGGCTTGGAGATGTGATCACTGTCATTGCAAGCTCTGGTACCACCATTAAGTTGTTAGCTGAGCTCTTTAAAAGCCTTGTGGATTTGCCACTTATGCTGAGTCAGAAAACCTCCCTTAAAGGAGCCGCAAAATTTCTGCTTATCTCTAGCAAAACAGAATCCAACTGAGAAAAATGCTGCTATCAAGAAACCTTGCGTGTCTCTGTTCTTTTGTTTCTAAAATCCTTTTTTAAGCTTTTGTCAAGTTTTAAGTAAAAGTTTTTCTGTCCACCTTGGATACCATTTTGTTAGGAGCAGTTTTTCCTACTGATCTCATCCCACAACCGTGCCAGCCCCAAATAACACACAGAGATGCTGTATTTGATATAAAGCTGTTAGCCTGTTACTAGCATTTCTTATCGGCTAACTCTGTCTTAAATATTAAGCCATTTCTATTAATCTAAGTATTTCCATGTGGTCTCATTTTACCGGAGAGAGGCCCCGGAATTCTTCTCTCTCCATCCTCCATCTTGAATCTCCTCCCTACTACTTCCTCTCTTCTCCTTGTTTCCTAGTCCCACCTACCTTGCTTTCCTATTGGCAACAGTGCTTTATTCATTAACCAATAAGAGAAACATATTTACAGAATGACATCTCCCATCAAAATGAACTTCTGAACTGTAAGACACCCCAAGAAATGTTCTCCTTTGTAAGATTTGTTGTGGTACTGGTGACTCTTAACAGCAATAGAAGCCCTAAGACAGATACTCTCACTTGTTTTACAAGAAGGTAATAGATGGTTCTTAAAAGGTGGTAAATATTAGATTAAAAAATGACTAATGTAAGCATCTCAAGTCCTTATACACCCTGCAACTGACCCAGAGGAATAAATATCAGGTGGTTCCAGGAGGCTGAGCCCTTGCCTGAGTCTGGGCTTACCCACAAGTTCCAGCTTAGTGATTTGATATGGGTAAAGAAAATCCAATGTGAAACTGGAGCCAATATGAAAAGACCCTTACCCTGTGGTCCTCACCCATGGTTACTTTGTAAACTTCCATAGCCAGTTGAAGGAGACTACAAATGATAATGGCAGATGGGTTGTGACCAAGTACTCTGACCACCTAAAGATAAGATGGGCATGGGCTCCATCATTATGGTTATACTATTTTATCTTCCCATGGGAAAAGTCCCAAACCCTACAAGGCAGGACCTTGGGTGCAAAAATTTAAAAAGACCAAAGCCAGAGAGCTCAGAGCCAATCTATCCACTGAAACCTAATCCACCTTCCAGGTAGATGTCTATATAATATTGCATCCAAAAGCTACTGGTGGATGGTTCACTGGCTTCTGGGGAAGAGCATGCTTTGGGGATCTGGGTCCACTGGTGAAGAGAATGAGTATGCTTGGCCTGCTGATACCTACCCACCCCCAACTACCAGAAGCTAGGCAATACCATTGTACTTGATAAGGTTGTGAAAATGACCTCCTGGGGGCAAATCAATTCTCTCATATTCCTAGAAAGGAAACCATTGTCACCTACCCATGGTCTTGAGCAATGCCCATATCCATAAGGTTATGGCCTGGTAGGAAGTTGGGGAAAGGAGGAGGAAGAGGAGGGTGTGTGTGTGTGTGTGTGTGTGTGTGTGTGTGTGTGTGTGTGTGTGTAAAAAAAGCCTGGGGAGTCAGATTATACTGAATAGTCCATATCCAGGCAGCAAATTTACTGTCCAAAAGAAACCTACATCTAGGGTCATCATCTGCTCAAACCAACACATCTTGGTACCCTGGGATATGAGCCCCTAAAAGTGGCAAGTCTCAAAACTCCAGGAATTCCTTTGGTAACCTCAAAGATAAAGGTCCAGGAGGCTGTGGAAGCTGGCTCCACAGTGTTAAGGATGCTAGAAAAGGAGTATATTGGTTCCTTAGCCATTCTCAGCCAGACATAGGTCAGAACTGCTGACTATGCCTAGACCCCAAACCCCCATATGTTGGGATTGGAACTAATCAACCAAGTTCTATTTCCAACCCTAACGATTGTAAATGGTACTAAGATCACCCTAAGGGACCTCTAAGGCAAGAGAAGGGTGTTTGTTTAATGTCACCAAGACACCCCCTAGAGTGTTCTGCTAATGTAGATTTCTATAGGCATACATAGCAGGTTCATTCTGGAAATGTCAGGTAAATGATTTCCAGGTCCCAGAGACTACCTGGCTTGCTTACACTGATGGCTTAACCAAATGTGCATCTTCTGAATTGTTAGCAATGCAGGAGAACCCACTCCTGTACATTCTCATGTATGTCATGCCACAGGGTCCACCTAAGTAAATTCTGGGCTTCCCCTTGTATAGGGAGGCGTCCCCACTCTCATTTGCCTGTTGGTAGAGACAGCCATCACAGGCTCCACTGCAGTTGGAGCTGCAGCCCTAGTTATAGAGGATAAAACCTTTAAGAAACTTGGTGCTCGATAGAGGTGGACCTGGGCCATCTACAAAATCCTGCTTCCCATCTGGAAGCCCAAGTAGACTGTTCCACATCTCCTTGTACCCTGTTTGATTTCTACCTACCATTATATGACTATTCCACATCCAGCCAAAAATATATGGCTTCCCTCCCAGAATTCATGGTAAAGTCCATTGAGGGACACTTAGTCTTTTAATGTCTTATAATTCAATATGAAATTTTTGATTTAGAAGCACTGGACTGTTTTTATTATCTTGGTCTATGTTATTTTACATGACAAAGATTTAAAGTGAAGAAAACACACATATCTGTTTAATGTATGTGTACATACACAAACATTTTTAATAATACAGCAATGCCCATATACGTTATAATTATTTCTGAAACATGTCACATGACATTAGCTAGATTTTATAACCACCTCCCTCTGTAACACACCCATATTCACTCTACAATTTGCAAGCACTAAAACAAGTCTTGGTTCTTTGAAAGGGATGTGACCCACATCTTCTTCCTGAAGGATATGGGCCATTTATTAATCTACCTGGATTGGGTTGTTATAGTTTTCTATTGACCTTAGTTGTTGGACATAGTAAAACTAAGAGACACCCTAAAGTATCTCCAGCACTATGGATATATCCTTCCTTACCTCCATTGTAGAGAAGCAGTCAAATTTCACTCAGCACTACTGATAAATTATGCCTTATTGGTTGTAAATATGTTTTACTTATTGGTTAATGTATAAAGCACTATTGGCCAATAGAAAAGCAAGATAGGCTGGACTAGGAGACTAGGAGGAGAGAGGAAATAGTAGAAGGAGAGTCAAGATGGAAGACAGAGAGAGTAGAATGCCAGCCCCTCTCTCTGGTAAGATAAGACCACATGGAAGTACTTAGATTAATAAAAATGGGTTAATAGTTAAGACAGAGCTAGACAATAAGAAACAAGTAACTGGCCAACAAAATTATATCAAATACAGAGTCTCTGTGTGTTATTTGTGGCTGGCACGATGGTGGGACCAGACTGGGAGGAAAAACATACTCGTAACATCTTATATCAATGAACCTTTCTTAGCTGATTGATTCAAGATCCCAAAGTGCCAAGTTGAACAGAATGTCTGTTGTGCCTTCTAGCATAAGAACTCCTGCAATTGGAACCAATACTTCTAGAACAGCAGAGCACAAGGTTTCAAGACCTAGATGCAAAACTTTTGCTAATGAATCTATAAAAGTGACAGTGAATGATGTAATTCTCATTACCACCTTTGTTTTATTTTTTTCAGTTATTCCAAGGAAGCAAAATTGATTAATTTTAGTAATGAGGCAACAATAACATGTCCTTCGTTATTAATAACAATGGGGAATACAGTATTTTTTTATCTTTGAAATTATAGTATAATTACAGTATTTCTCCCCTCCATTTCCTTCCTACAAACCATCCCAAATGCCTATCTCTGCTCTCTTTCAAACTCCTGGTCCCCTTTTTTTTTTCAAGAATTGTTATTGCATGCATATGTAAATGTATGTGTGTATGTACATATTTCTAAAAATAACCTGTTTAGTTTATAGAATGTTACTTGTATGTATGTTTTCAGGACTAATGGTCTGGCACTGGACAACCAATCAGTGTACTCTTCCTTGAGGAAGACTACTTCTCCCACTCCCAGTTTTCCTTCCTCAGTTGCTAATAGTTGTTTATATAGGTTTGAGGCCTACGAGCATTTCCTCACCCAATGTAGCATGTCCATTGACATTATTCTTGTTCAGTGCAGGTCTTTATGGGTGTGGCTTTTGATATTATGAGGAGACACAAGCTCACTGACTCTGGCTCTTGCAATCTTCTCATACCCTCTTTCACAATGTTCCCTGAACCTTAGATGCAGGAGTATTTTGTAGACGTATCCATTGGAACTGGGATCCAGAATTCTGCTTTTTGACTGGTTGTAGTTTTCTGTGGTAGTCTCTATCTGTTGCAAAAAGAAGTTACTTTGATGGGAAATGAAGACTACTTTTCTGAGGAGATAAGGACAAATGCTTATAGAGTGTTATTAGGAATAATGGTGGTTTGGTAAATTAGTGATTGTAGATGCTCCTCAAATAACTGTGATTTTTATTAATATTGAGTGTTTATTTATAATGCCCGACTCATGATGGGCACCTCAGAATGCGTAGTGTCTTGGCCCAGTGTCTAGTATTCATCTTTTTATTAAGGCACATTGGGAAGCACAAAATGTCTCTCAAAGGGATAAAAGGAAAGACCATGTTCCAAAATATCCAGAGCCTCTTTTGTCAGATATGGAGCCTGTCAAGGCCTCCAAACAGAATTTCTGTCTTTGATACATCAGGTATCATTGAGTATGCTAGATTGTAAGGCCCCAGTGGCAGAGAAGCAAGCCCGGCAGTCTGAGTCAAAGATTCAGTTCATGTTCAGTACCTCACTCAAAACTAGCACCTTTTAGGTCACATGGCCTATGCACCATATAAGGTTTGATAAGAACAGTCCCATAGGTTCATATATTTGAATGCTTGGTTATCAGGGAGTGACACTGCTTAAGAGCAATTAGGAAGTGTGGCCTTTTTGGAGTAAATGTGGCCATGTTAGAGGAATTTTGTCATGGGGATGGGCTGTGGGGTTTCAAAAGCTCAAGCCAAATCTAGTGAAGCTTTTCCTGCTGGCTATGGATCTATGTCCAGTACTCTCAGCTCTTACTCCAGCACCTTGTCTGCCAGCACACTGCCATGTTTCTGTCATGATGACAATGGACTAAATCGCTGAAAGTTGAAGCAAGCCTCAATTTAATCCTTTCTTATATGAAAGTTGCCATGGTTATGGTTTCTCTTCACACAATAGAACACTAATACAGACCAGAATAGCAAACCCAGGTAAGGAATGTGCTACTTCTGAAATCCAAATAGGCTCACACAGTGATGTACTTCTCTCTTCATGGTAGGAGGGGCCAGATGTAACAATTTATCCTTATTGTTAGACAGAAGATATCCACATGTTTCAAACCATTGTACCTCTAGGAATTTTACTGAGATAGACAGCCTTTGGATTTTGGTTGGATTTATTTCCCATCCTCTTATCGTTCATATGTCAACAAACCCAGAATAGTTTCTATGTCTTTCTCACTTGTTCCAATCAATAAAATGCCATCAATATAATGAATTGATGTGATATATTGTAAAATACATGCAATGAAGTTCTACACTAAGTTGTGACACAGGGCAAGAGAATTAATATGCAATTGAGATAGAATAATACAGGCATATGTACTGCTAGTCTTCACTAATGAAAGCAAATTATTTCTTGTAGTTCTTACAGAGAGATCTAGAGACAGAATTTTTTCACAATCAATAGATGAAAAACAGGTACCAGAATAAGTGTGTTAATCTGCTCAAGTAAGAAAAATACTTCTGGCACAGCAGTTGCAAATAGTCACTACTTGATTAAATTTATGACAATCAGCTATTGTTCTCCATGACAGGACTCTCTCCTACACAGGCCAAATTCAAGAGACAAAGGGAGATGTAATGGGGATCACTATGCCAGCATTTTTCAAGTCCTTGATGCTAGCACTAATTTCTGTAATTCCTTCAGGGGTACAGTGTTGTTTCAGTTCACTATTTTCCCCAGTAAAGGCAGCTCTCTGATCACTTCCACTTAGCCCTTTTGATCTTAACATTCCTTGCTCGATGGGTTGGGGAACAAGTGTAGAGAAGCCCCTCACTTTCATCTATCACAGTTATGCATTCTCACACTGGGAAAATAACTGAATAGACACATAATATGTTTAGGGACGAATTAGACCCATGAGTCAGATTTTGGCCAAAACTATATTGACAGCCTGACTGCCACAAAATCATATTTGGAGTAAGGGCCACAATGCTGTTTGGGAGATGGGGTGAAATTAATGTTAGTTCAGAGTATGACTAGTAGGTTCTGGAAGATTCAATTATTTCCATTACCCCAATGTATAGTTACCCTAGTAAAGGGACATAGATTCTTTTGGGGAACAAATGGAAAAAATATTAAGAGTAAAGTTTTGGAATGTTAGCAAGGTCTTTCCTCAAAGGAATATAGACTTCCCTTTATTCAGAAGTTTCTGTTTCAAATCTGGACATTGGCTAAGAGGTCATAATTCTCCATTGCTATGCTTTAAGGTAGCCATTAATTTGTTTGTTCAAAATTTTCTACTTATGTAAATATGGGGTAAAACTTAGCCAGCTTCTTGTTTATTCTCTTCTGGAAGCATAATGAATAAATAGCCAGTGCCAAATGTTTATATGAAACATACCATTATGAACATTGCTTTGCCTGTGCTGGTACATTTACCTTGTCTTTGATAATTGATGCTATCATTCAACCCTTGTTACTTTAATGGCTTATTATAGACATTGCTTTTGAGTTTTCCAATTGCTCAACAACACTCACACCATAATTTCATCTCTAGCACACACAGAGAGAAAGACTACAGAGTTCTCCATGTCTGCAGTGCTGCTCATATGTCTTTGTCATGTAGAACCAGGGAAGGGCAGGTCTTTACAACTCTCTTATTGTGGGGTAGAAGTTACAAATGGAAAGTCCATTCCAGCAGTCCACTCCCTGAGACTTTTAATCTCTTCAGCAACATTAGGGCCATAGAATCACAGCAGACCATTTTTTGACCCATACTACATCCAGCCAGTTATATAACCTGTTGGCAACTTTAAAATCATGTAAAAGGCAACTGCTAATCCCACCAGTGAGAATGAGACCAATACCACAACTTGAGCCAAATTTGAAACAAACTTTATTTTTATGAGGATGCACCCATGAGTGGCCAGTGACTGCCTCCTGAGTTGGGTTAAAGAGAGCAGCTCTGAGTCCTTCTATTGGGCCACTTTTAAATAGTCACACCTATGAGCAGTTGCAAAGTAGGTTCACTGAACAAAGTGAGTTTACTGAAGGGAGACATAGAGGCATTAAGAAAATACAGAAAACTCTCAATAAACATCCTGAGGGCACTATGTAATTATGAGAGTGATTAGGGAGGATTGGGGGTGGGGGTTGGGGAAGGTGGAGAGGTTAAGGGTAAGGGTATTCTCAAAAACAAGTCAAGTTCATGGGCTGGGTAAGGTCAGGTTCCAGGAGAAAGACTTGAAAAGTGCACCCCTTATTTTGATAAGATTGCCATTTTTACTATGTTAATCCTACTGATCCATGAACATGGGATATCTTTCTATTTTCTGACATCTTCAATTTCTTTCTTCAAAGACTTAAAATTCTTGTCATACGGGTCTTTCACTTGTTTGGTTAGAGCTACCCCAAGATATTTTATATTATTTGTAGCTAGTTTTTTGGGATTTTGTTTGTTTGGTTGGTTGGTTTTGGTGTGTGTGTGTGTGTGTGTGTGTGTGTGTGTGTGTGTGTGTGTGTGTGTGTGTGTGTTTTGTTTGCTTGTTTTTCTTTTTCAAGACAGGGTTTATCTGTATTGATCTGAAGCCTGTCCTGGAACTCACTCTGTAGACAAAGCTGACCTCATACTTACAGAGACCCACCTGCCTCTACCTCCCAAGTTCTGGAATTAAAAGCATGCACAACCAATGCCGGGCTATTTGTGGCTATTGTAAAGAATGTTGTTTTTCTGATTCTTTCTCAGCCATTTATCATTTATATATAGGGGGCTACTGATTTATTTTTTTTTTTAGTTAACCATGTATTCAGCCATATTACTGAAGGTTTTATCAGCTGTAGTTCCCTGGTAAAATGTTTGGGGTCATTTATGTATACTGTCTTATCATCTTCAAAAAGTGAAAGTCCGGCTTTTCCCTTCCAATTTGTATCCCCTTGATCTTGTTTTGTTGCCTTATTGCTCTTACTAGAACTTCAAGTACTTAGATTCCTGGAACCCTTTGTCTTGAGCAATACAGGAGTGCACATGGCATCCTGGGACTTTCATCTGTGCTGAGCTACATACTCACCCCTCTATGAACAAAACAGTCAGGTCACTCTGACCTGTAGCCCCCCAGCAACCCTTGTCCTTTTATGACCAAGCACACCCCAGAGTATACTGAGGACTGAGAAACAGGGTACCATCCAAGGCTTTGGGTGTGTCCATAGCAAGGCAAACCATTCTCTGAATGAACTTTTAGAGAAATATTCAAATCTTATTCCTATCTATGTTTGGGTATGTGTACAATTAGAATTGGAAGCATCATGGGTAAGGTCATGGCCAATGAATGACAGTGATTAGAACACAAAGCCTAGCAATCAGCAAACCACCCACCCACAAGTCTTCCTCTACCAAGCAAGAAAAAAAAAAATGGAAAGCTTTGAGAGTGATCTGGTACTTCATGCTTGCCACTTGAATTTTAAAAGTTCTTTTTGTTACAGAATGTTGCATTCTTATAGGGGCTAACCAAAGTCACAGCCATCGTCCGGAACTGACTTCATCTTGAGGGATGGTGTAACACGAATAATGTAAACCCAGAGACAGATATTGGGGTTCAGGCTGAAGATCAGAGAAGCAAAGCAGCCAAGCCAGTAGCTCCTACTTCTACCATTGTTCAGACTGAAGGGGTGATCCACTGAACCTCAGATTGCATCTCCAGACTGCATTGCTCTCCATCAAGCCTCAGAATCCTAGACTGCCATTCTCTCTTCAATGTGGCTGGAGACTAATTGCCCCATGAGACCATTTGCTTCTTCCTTATATACCTCTCTAGTGATGGGATTAAAGACATGAGCTCTGTTAATCATTTAGACTGATTCACTCTCAGCCCTAGGTGGCCTTGAACTCACAGAGATCCATTTGTCTCTGTCTCCTGAGTCCTGGGATTAAGGGTGTGTGCCACCACTGCCTAGCTTTTATGACTGTGGCTAGCTTTGCATTCTGATTCTCTAGGCAAACTTTAAATCATAAACAATATCACCACAGGATTCTCCCCCTTCCCATCTCCATCCAGTCCTCAGAGGGGTAAAGCCTTCCTTGGGGAGTCAACAAAGTCTGCCATACCAAGTTCAGGCAGGGCCAAGCCCTTCTCCTCTTGTATCAAGGCTGAGCGACAATTCCCACTAAAGGGAATGGGCTCCAAAAAAGCCAGTTCATGCCTTTGGGATAGGTCCTGGTGCCACTGCCAGGGCCCCCCTCATCCAACAAGTCAAGTCACATCTTGAGGGTCTAGTTCAGCCCTATGCGGTCCATAAGCTCCCACTAGATAGGGTCAGCTGTCTCTGTGGTTTTCCCTACCTTGTTCATATGATCCTTCCTTCCTCTCTTGAACCGAACCCTGGGAGATCAGCCCAGGGTTTGGCTGTGGATCACTGCATCTGCTTCCATCAGTTACTGGATTTAGGTTCTATGATGACAATTAGGGTAGTCAATAATCTGATTAAAGGGGAAGGCCCATTCAGACACCCTCTCCACTATTGCTAGAAGTCTTAGCTGGGGTCATCCTTGTGGATTCCTGAGAATTTCTCTAGCACCAGGTTTCTCCCTAACCCCATAATGGTTCCTTCTATGAAGATACCCATTCTATGAAGATCTCCTCCTCTATCCCTTCCCCAACTCAGTCTTCTTGATCTCCTATCCCCTCCCTTTTATCCCCCCTCCCAGTTTACCTAGGAGATCCTAATCATTTTACCTCCCATATGTGACCCTCTTATATTCTCTTTATATTCTCCATCCATTTGCCTGCAAATTTCAGGATGTCATTGTTTTTATCACTGAGTAGTACTCCATTATGTAAATGTACCACATTTTCTCTATCCATTCTTTGATCAATGAGCACTAGGTTTTTTCCAGGTTCTGGCTGTTACAAATAAGGCTGCTATGAACATAGTTGAGTAAATTTCCTTGTGGTATACTGTGCATCCTTTGGGTATATGCCTAAGAGTGGCATTGCTGGATCTTGAGGTAAATTGATTCCTAATTTTTTGAGAAACCTCCACATTGATTTCCAAAGTGGCTGTACAAGTTTTCACTCTTACTGGTAATAGAGGAGTGTGGTAAAGGAGGAGTCTTCCCCTTTATCCACATTCTCTCCAACATAAGCTGTCATCAGTGTTTTTGTTCTTAGCCAGTCTGACAGGTATAAGATGGTGTCTTTGAATAGTTTTGAATTGCATTTCCCTGATGACTAAGGATGTTGAGCAATTCTTTAAATGTCTTTCGGTCATTTGAGATTCTCCTGTTGAGAATTCTCTGTTTAGATCTGTACCCCATTTTCAATTGGATTATTTTGTATTTTGATTTCCCTGGTGACTAAGGGGCATTGCTGTCTGGTTGCTGGGGTTACCATTGGGGAGAGGAGGGAGGTCCTAGGGCCTGGAGAGCAGGGCTTTCTATCTGGGATCTCAGACACTCACCTCTCTCTCCAGGTGCAGGCTGAATAATTCTTTGATGGAGAATCAAGATTACAGACTTGACAAGGAGTAGAATAACCTTGAGGACAAACAGTAGAATGGCCTTGAAGACAAGCACTTGAGTACTCTATCTGTTCAGTCTGTTTTGTGTCTGCCTTTGTACTTACAAGGAGCCATCACTCTTAGATACAGATGCTTTTCTCCCCCAACCTTCATCTACTACATGTGCCAAAGCCTTTTCCAGGAGGTTTACTGTGAGAAGATCAAGCTTGAAGGTTGGCTAAAAGCTACTGTCCCCTAGCTAGAAAAAGACATAAAAAAGAAAGTAATTTTCATCTGGAAAAATATCAATATCCACCTATGACTGGAGATAGCCAGTCTCTACAGAAAAACTCTAGGTGGAGATGCCACATTAAATTTTTTAAAACTTCTATTTAATGTATATAAGTGTTGCATATGTTTAAGTACACCATGTGTATCTAGCACCTATGAAGGCCAGAACAGGGTATCATATATTCCCTGGAACTGGAGTTACATGTGGTTGTGACCCATCATGTAGGTGCTGGGAACTGATTGCTGCTCCTCTGCAAGAGCATGCAGTACTCATGACTGCTGACCTATCTCTCCAGCCCCACACCTAGAATCTTAGAACCTTCCTGCTCTTTTCTCCTAGGAGCATGCCCTTTGGGGTAAAGTCAGGTCACTTTTTCCTTCTTCTCTAAGGGTGAGTGCCACCACTGCCTGGCTTTTATGACTGTGGCTAGCTTTGCATTCTGATTCTCTAGGCAAACTTTTTAAATCATCACAGGGAACTCCACTTTCATTATAATGTAATCCTTCTTCATGTGTATCCTAATCACCAACAAATATTTGACCTAGACAACCTCAATAAAAGACAGATAATATTGTACTATAAATACTGTCTGGACAAAATACCAGAGGAGACCAACACACACACACACACACACACACACACACACACACACACACACGCACGCACGCACACACACACACACGCACACACACACACACACACACACAGAGAGAGAGAGAGAGACAGACAGACACGGAGAGAGAGAGAGACAGAGAGACAGAGACAGACAGAGAGAGAGAGAGAGAGAGAGAGAGAGAGAGACAGAGAGAGAGAGATTCTCAGCTATACCACCATTCTCCAGCAGGTCTCTGTAAAAGAAAAAGAAAATTGATTAAAATCCCTTAGGTCTGGGGTTTTATGTCGCCTCTAGCAAAAGCATTCCATTTACCAAACAGAAAATCTCAGAAGGAAGAGGACTCCCAGCTTTGACCCTGGTGTTTGGGGATGATTCCCATCTGAAAGATTAACATATCACTTAAGGGTAATCACTTACCATCCTCTTCTAATACTTTACCAACCCAAAGACTAAGTATGTCATCAGATGGCACCTGGGCCTCTAAAAGATGTTTTCCCACTTGTCAATAACCTGCCAACCTGTGCTGATTTATAAACATTTTCTTTGTTCTGTTTCTAACACAAAGAGTTTCATCAAACTATTATTTATAGGAACATGGAGTTTGGTAACTAGAATCTTGGTTCATGGGAGATGATTAGCTCCAGAATGAACTACCTCATCTTCCCACGGTGATAAGAACTGTGTTTTTTACATTAACAGTTATTGGTGCCCAAAGGTGGAGTCCCAAGGGACAATGACTTTCACAGGAGGACTCACCTGGATTGGTGCCAGCACAGTCCCCGAAAGCCTAATTACTTATTATTGTCTCTTCAGGGTCAATATTTCTTCTAGAGCTTGGGTTGCTCTTTATTTTGGCAATAGTCCATGGTTTTAGTCTTACCTGGTCAATAAAATACAACTTGTTTGGATATCTTTTGTGATTCCAAAATAGTTTATTTATTTTTGCTGGTTTCTAGTAATTCAGTTTGTTAATTTACTAGCATCCCTATTCTTTTCTGCCACTCTTCTAATATCTAGCTCATGGAAGGAAAAAACATTTGAAGAAACCTGCTGTTTGGCACTCCTGCTGTTCTTATGATTAATAATTATGTTTATCTATTTTTTGAATATTAAAAATTGAAAAGGTTTTGGCCAGAGAAATGTTTCAGCAGGTAAAGTGCTCATTCTGCAAGGCTGATGACCAGAATTTGATTCATAGAACCATGTAAAGGTTGAAACAAAGATCCCATTTCATAACATTGTCCTCTCCCCTCCACACATACACAGCACAGCACAGCACATGCATACCCACACATACACAGCATGACATGAGCATACTCACACATACACACCATGGCACATGAATAGGCACCCCCATGCACCATGACACAAGCATATCCACACATACATATCTGCATGCAATTGTGATGATGCAGTATATTCTGAAACCATCTCTTAATTCTAAGAGACTAGAACCTTTGCCAGACCTCACAGCAAAGTTAATAATACACCTTGAGGTCACTTACGACTGCTAGTCTACTACATACTCAAACTATTTGCTAACCTACCCTAAAGAAAAGAATGTAACAATCTAACTTACTTGCCTTGGATTTCTCATGTAAACAACTATTACAACACAAGCTAATATGCAGCTTCAGTCTTAAATTATGTACCCCTCCTTGCCTCTGACTTAGAGTAACATATGTGGAGTCATTTGCTGAGCATAGCAAATACAAAAGTAGAAAATAGTGCCCTAAATTCTACCATTTACATTCTTGATTGATAAAACAATATCTGTCATGGGTCAGTTGGGATCAGTTGGCTTAATCCCCTGTAAAACTCTGTTGAAGATTTCTGTAAAGTACTCCATTCCTTCCCCAAACGATGTTGTGAGTTATCCACTGGAGAAAACCACAGAGACATGGTTCAAGCAAATGGAAAGCCTTCATCAGCCGGCTGGTGACTACACTGGGTGCTTGCAGCCCTGTGCCTTCCTCAGGCTGGGAGTTTATCTGTGTCCTGTATTGACACACCTCAGGTAGCAAGAACAGTTAGCCAGAAATGGAAATGTAGAAGCCAAAACGCAAGGTTGGTACATAGAGGGGATTTCCCAGGACTATCCACTTCTTTGAATTTCTTGACAAGAGGTGGTTTCATGAAACTGATTGTCAACTTTGATTCACCTAAGAGATACTGATTTGGGAAAGTTTGGGAAGGCATCTTAAGGAAGCGTTAACTACTATCCTCCCTGCAAAGTAGGCACCGTGGTCCCTCAGCTGTTACAAATATAAAGAGATCTGAGGAAAATGTAGTGTTGCCACTTGCCAAATTTTCTTTCCGGTGATGAATGTAGCTCTGTTTTTTTGTTTGCTCGTTTGTCTGTTTTTGTTTTTTTGTAATTATTGCTGTGGAGGCTGCTGCTGCTGCTACCCTTCACTGACGTCAAAGCCAAATTTTTTCAGCTCTAATATGAACTGAAAAACAGTGGCTCCCTGGAGTCTTCCTAGTCTCCAGCACCAATTTGGGAGTACATCCCAGACTAAGTGTGTACCAAGTGCTAAGCCTTACCAGCATGCAGGAAGCTATCCTTAGACCATCTATACACTACCATGTAAATCAATCTAATATGTCTCCTTTTATAATATACTTCATTCATCAACTCTGATCTGTTAGAGACCCTAATACAAACACTCATGTGCAGGCTTTGGGTCATATGGTATCACTTTACCTGAAGATTGAGTTCAACCAGGTAGGCAGCTAATCAATCATGCCTACATAATAAAGTGTCAATAAAAATTCTGAATGTTGAAATTGTAGTGAGCTTCCCTCAATACAAAATAATACATCAGTGTGTATTGTTGATGCTGTGTTGAGGAATGAGAGCTTGGAGAAATATATCCTGACTGTAGAGCAAGAATACTAGCGCCTTCTATTGTCCCCAGAATTAGTTTCTTGACATAGGTTTGTTATCAGGGGGTGATTTCGTCATCTGGGTCTCCTAACAGCAGAATTACATATTGGTACCTGTAATCTTCTCTTATGCTGTAACTAAGCAAAACAACTTCCTGCTAATTCAGTGAGATCTTCTAGCAAATCGTCAAGTCTGTTGCCATTTTCAGGAAATCTTTTTTTTTGCACTTGGTACTGGAAATGGGGGAAATCTTGGGATTGTGCCCATAAGCAGCTTTTCTAACTTTAGGTTTTTTATAAATCTGAAATTCACAAATAGGATAATTTTACTTTTTGTTGTTTAAAACTTTGTTCTTGATATATAATTTGAAAATCATCAGCTTATTTTTTCATGTACATGCATACATACATACATACATACATACATACATACATACATACGTGCATATGGTAAGTTGAAGCAAAGGGGTGATTTTGAGTAGTAATAATGTTTTCCTGGTGAAGTCATTGAAATGCTTTGGTTCTGTGATCCTGAGTCAGGATTAGAAAGGTAGAGAAAATTATAGCACATAGGAAGGGAAAATGCCCTGGAGTCTGGTTAAATATTTCTGCCTCCTGAGAAAGAAGAATTTCAGTACAATGCACAACATGTGCTCTAAAGATTATTGACATAGAGATAGCACTCCCTTCTTATGTAGACTCGTTATGTTAGGTATGACCTTATTGCTTTTTCAAATCATTTTCTGTGCATTTTTAATAAGACTATTAACTTTGTTTACAGTAAAGATATCTTGCATTCCAGAGAAGTAGAATTTTACCTTATCAATTGTAATCTTATCTGGTTCTGCTTAGTTACCACCCTGTGGTCTTATTTAAATTTCTTAACAACCCTTTGAAGATAACAGCTTCCAACTCCATCAAGAAGTATATATGACTATAAAAGTGACAGTGGAGTTTGACTCCCTCTTAGAGGCACTCACATCCATGCTCTCTAGTATTATCTTCTGGAGCAGCTATCTAGCTACTCTTGTGCTTAAAATATGTAGTAAAGAGTTCTGTTTTTTTCTTTGATCCTTCAAAGGAGAGGCATATTTGGCAAAAAAAAAAAAAAATAGTAAAAATAGTCACACTCCATCTTCCTCAGAGTTTTTATTCAGTCGCTCTATTGCCCTCCCCTTTGTTAAAAATAGGTTCATTTCACATACAATATAATCTGAACATAGTTTCCCCTCTACTTCTCACAGCTCCTCCCCTCTTCCCTCCCATCAGGAACCGCTCCCTTTCTGTGTCTCACTTAAAAAGGACAGGCTTCTAAAAGATAGCAAGAAAACATAGCCAAGTAAAATATAATAAGATGAAACAAACAAATCTATCACATTGACTTTGGATAAGGCAAACCAACAGAAGGAAAGGAGCCCCAGGAGAAGGGACAAGAATCAGAGACCCTAGAAACCCTGTCTCTAACCCCCCCCCACACACACACACAAAGAGTCAGAGACCCATGCCTTCACACACTCAGCAGTCCCGAATAATGCTAAGTTATATATGCAAAGGGCCTGGTACAGACTATGTAGGCCTTGTGCTTGCTGCTTACGTCTCTGTGAGTCCATATGAAATTTGCTCAGTTAATTTAGAGGGCTTTGTTCTCCTGGTGTCTTCCATTTCTTATGGTTCTTACATTCTTTCTGCCTTCTGATATCTTCTTCATTTTTTTTTCTTTCTTCAAAGGCTTGAAGAATTTATCATACAAACCTTTCACTTTCTTGGTTTGAGTTATCCCAAGATATTTTATATTATCTGGGGCTATTGTGAAAGTTGTTATTTCTCTGAATTCTTTCTCAATTCATTTGTATATAGGACCACTGCTGATTGTTTTGAAGTTAATCTTGTATCCAGCCACTTTGCTGAAAGTGTTTATCAGCTATAGGAGTTCCCTGATAGAAATTTTAGGGTCACTTATGTACATTATTATGCCATCTGCAAATAATGATACTTCTACTTCTTCCTTTACAATTTGTATCCTTCTATCTATCTTGTATCTATCCTTCATCTCCTTCAGTTTTCTTATTGCTCTAGCTAAGACTTTGTGTACTGCATTGAATAGGTATGGAGATAGTGGACAACTTTGCCTTGTTCTTGATTGAGTTTCTCTTCATTTAATTTGATGATGGCTATAGGCTTGCTGTAAACTGCCTCTAGTCTCTTATCTATATGTCTTGTGTCCCTAATCTCTCCAGGACTTTTATCTTGAAGAGGTGTCAGACTTTGTCAGAGGACTTTTCTTCATCAAATGAGACGATCATGGAGTTTCTTGTCTTTCAGTTTGTTTATATGTTGGATTATGTAACAGAATAATTTGAAAAATATTGGTAATAGCTATTTTTTGAAAGTCTGACAGAGTTCTGCCCTAGAGTTATCTGGCCTTGGGCTCTTTTTTTTGGTTGGGAGACTGTTAATTATACTGCTTCTACTTCAATAGGGGTTATAGATCTGTTTAAATATTTTATTTCATTGTGATTTAACTCTGGTAAGTGATGCCTGTTGAGAAAAGTAGCCACTCCTTTTAGGTGTTCCAATTTGGTATAGTAGGTATGTCCTTACATGTTTGTTATTTGTCCTTCTTTTCCACTCTAATTTGTTAATTTGGATCTTCTCTCTCTCTCTACCTTTTAGTTAATTTGGCTAAGGGTTTGTTGATCTCATTGAATTTCTCCAAGAACCAATGTTTGTTTAATTGATTAAATACTTGGTGAAAATTGTATTGTTCTCTGTTTCTATTTCATTGATTTCAGCCCTCAGTTTGATTATTTCTTGCTGTCTATTCCTCTTGGGTTCACTTGTTTCTTTTGTTCTAGAGCTTTCAGGTGAGCTGTTAAGGTACTAGTATGAAATATCTTCAGTTTTGAGAGACATTAATGACCAATGACTGTGATTCCTGTTATTTTTGATGTTGTCATTGTTGGTGTCTGTGCTTTTCTTCTTTTGATTTTGCTAGTCTGAAATTATTTATTCACTGTGTTTTCATGGTTGTACTTAACCTTCTTAGTTTTGAGTTTTTCTTCTAGCACATCTGTAGAGCTGGATTTGTAGATAATCCTTGCTTAAATTTGTTTTTGTTATGGAATATCTTATCTATAGCATTTATGGTGATTGAACATTTTGCTAAGTATAGTAATCTGGGCTGGCATTTGTGGTCACTTAGACTTTGACTTTGTATAACTTGCATCAAGCTTTTTTTTTTTTTGGTTTTTGGAGTCTTCATTGAGAAGTCAGATGTAAATCTAATAGGTCTGTCTTTATATATATTTGGGCTTTTTTCCTTCTAGTTTTTAATGTTCTCTGCTTTTTTGTATGTGTAGTGTTTGATCATTATGTACCAAGGGGATTTTCTTTTCTAGTCCAATCTAGTTGGTATACCATTACAGACAATCTTTAGGTTAGAAAATTTTCTTCTATGTTTTTGTTGAAAACATTTCCTGAGCCCTTGTGCTGGATTTCTTCTTCCTCCTCTATATATATTATTCTTAGGTTTGATCTTTCATAGTATCCCAGATTTTCTGGATGTTTTGTGTCAGATGTTTTTTAGATTTAACATTTTCTTTGACAAATGTGTCTGTTTACTCTGTTGTATCATCAATGTCTGAGATTCTCTCTTCCATCTGTCATATTCTATTATCAAAACTTGCCTCTATAGTTCCCGCTGGAATTCCTAATATTTTATTCCAGAATTCTCTCAGTTTATGGTTTCTTTATTGATTCTAATTTCAGGTCTTGAACTGAACTGTTTTACTTGTTCTCTTCCATTGTTTAATTGTGTTTTCCTGGATTTCTTTAAGGGATTCATGCATTTCCTCCTACTGCTTATGTTTTCCTGAATTTCTGTAAATGACATTTTATTCTTTTCCTCTTTAAGTACCTCCATCATTTTCATACATGATGGTTTAAGGTCTTTTTGCTGTGCTTCAGTCATTCAGGGCCTGTTCTGGTAATTTTGCTGGGTTTGAGTGGAGACCTATCTTCCTGGCTGTTATCCATTATATTTATATGCTGGAATCTAGGCATCTGGGATTGGGCTAGGTACTGATTAGTCTTTGCTGAGTGGGTGTTTTGTTGCTTGGTTTCTGTTTCCTCTCTGGATTTTAGGAGAGTGTGATGACTGTGTGTTGCTTGGGTTGTATACCTTTTGTGAAATTGGTAGGTGTAGATGGAGGTTTCTGTACCATCTGGTCCCACAGCTGTTGTCTTTGAGTAATGTGAAAGTGTAGAGCTTATCTGAAGGCCTGGCTGGAGTGGTACATGAGGGCGGACTATCTTGGCTGTCATCTTGGAACTGCCCTGAGCACTCTGTAATTCAAAACTGATCTTTGAGTGGGATTTATCAGCTTTGTGTCAGTATTACAGCCCAGATAGAATTGTCATTGTGGGGTCCCATCATCTTTTCTTGGAGACTTCAGAGATCATTGTTAGGAAAGTTTATAATTTAAACATATTGTCATATAAACCTTAGAAGGTAAAAGGATCATGACCCATTAAACATAACTGGGATATCCAGGCTTAACTCCTAAGTCTCTGTTTAAACTCAAGCTTGAAAACACCTATATGAAACCTAAGGTTAGAATTAGTACTTTATGATATCAAAAACTACTAAACATAAAGTTTATATTTTGAGATAGTATTCATAGCTTAAGAAAAAATTTAAAGAGTCAAAATAAATTTGAGGGGTGAGAGATTTGTGAAAATATTAGTCCCTATATTTTGGTATTTTTCTGTCCCATGTCAGATGGCTCCTCTCATAAGAAACAGACACCCTGAATTTTCTTGTATCAACATGCTTGAAACTAGAGGAGAGAACTGCACTCTGAGAGAAAAGTCATGTTTAGTTTTTAATTGAATCAGGACTACATAAAGAACACCTGTTAACATGACTATAGAGACCAGCAAAAGACTGGCAACAAAATGTTGCAGATAGTTTTCCTGAGACTTAACCATTATTCTGGTTTTTATGGGATCCTCTAGAGATGTCATCAGCCCCCACTCCCAAGCAACAGGAAGTAATTTTAAGAATAAAATACCTACTTTCCCAATAGGTAGGATGGATTATTTTTGTTTTTTCTCAGGGTTATGGATACTTGTTATCAAGTAGGAGAGTTGGTACAAGTTGTTAAGAGTAAGAGACTAAAAAAAAAAAAGAGATTCACAGATTTTGTTTTCAAAGAAAAGGGCACAAGGTAGATTATTAAATCTACTTTCAAACTGAAAAAGCAATTATCAGTTTAAAATAAATTGTATTGGTATGGATTCTTGTATATTGATGCATATTTAAGAATATTGTTATACTGTATATGTGTTCCTACTTCTGTTTAAGATATTTTTTATACTGATACAAATTTAAGAATATATATGGCTCTATTTCTGTTTAAGGTATTGTACATTGATATAGATTTAAGGTTGATATTGATAAATTGATATAAATTTAAGGTTATTTTTGTTATACTGTATATGTGTTTCTACTTCTGTTTAAGATGTATTTTAATGTTGTTACAAATTTGAGGTCATTTTCCTTGTTACAGATTGGATTTAAGACTGTTTAAATTATTTTGGGAAGCTTTTGTCATTGAGCAATTATGTTTCTGAGAACTACAGATTATAGTTATCCATGCTTCTTATACCTTATGATGTTAGTCAGGGTCTATATGTGCTCAGAGATGTACCCAACATAGATATTTGATCTTCAAATACTTCAAAGACCTACAGAATATGGCATTTAAATGTTTTAATAATTTATAACCTTGCTGATATGAGACACAATTGCTCCTGATAGCACTGAGCTATTTCAGAGAGTATGATGGGCACTGATGACACTCAATTTGGAGTTCATTCTTTTCTTGGCTACTGGCCTCTTAAGCAAAGAACTGCTCCCACGTTGACTCCTGACTTTGGACATGCTGTCCTAACTGGGCTAGTAGGAGATAAACTTAAAGAGACTGCTGAACTTTACCAAGTCAGTGTAAGGCAATCTTTCAATTTCCCAGCTTCTGTGTTGGTCTGTCAGTTACTGTAGCCAAATTGGTTGCACTGATGTTACTGTGAGATTTTAGGTGACTGTCCAGGCAGCATACTGTTTCTGTCTTTGCTTGCACCTATAGGAAGTCACATGCTTGCACTTCCTGCCTACCCTGGTAATGTTATTTTCCTTCTCAGATCTTTGACGAAGTTGAAGACTAGACAGTCACAGCTAGACTTACACTTTTGAGATTAGGACAGCTATTGGAGTGATCTCTATCTATCATATGCCATTACCCTGAAATTGAACATGTAGAATGTGTCTATTGCTCAATGTTGCACTTGCTGGTTATAGGTCTTAATTTGTGTATGTTTTTACTTTCCCTTCTCCTAGAATATACTAGGCATTTGTTATTATTGTATATATTTTTGTATCAGGCTTAAAACCCTCTTCTTTAGATAAAAATGGGAATTGTAGTGGCACCTTCTCTTGCCAGTGAACTTGTAGTAGTGGCCACACCCTTTGGGCATACTTCCATGTTCAAAGGTGGCCCCTATAAGGTAGAGTAGCTTTAGACGAGCTCTCTTTTGGGTCGAGGAGAGCATCTGAACTCCAGAGACGGCATCTTCTGGAGCAGGAAGGGTGTGGCAGTTATTTGCTTTTATCTGAGTAAGTTCTTCCCCAACAAAACACCAATTCATCATTTATCTTGTGTCTGGTTAACTCATTTTAACCCCACCTTCAGGTAGGTATGTCGCTGAAGGTTCCAGGTAAAATGTGTTTCTAGGTATTGGGAGCTGGCACTTAGGAATAGGAATACACTAGGTTTCTGATAGTTTTCATCCAAGGCGGAGAGCAGAATGTCTCGTCAGGATTTGATTATTTAATTTCCTTGGAATGGGGAGAGACAATGAAGAGAGTTACCCCCAGAACTTCTGCCATAGATCTGGGAATGACCCTGGGAGGTTGGATCGGTTTCCTTGGTCTTCTCAGCTGGTGTGTTCCCAGAGACTGCCTGCTGATGTTTTGGGCTAGCATAATGGGATGAGGTGGTAGAAGGAAGGTTGGGGGTGAATATATTTGTGTTCTGCTAGGGTTGGGGTCAGAGACAAAAGGGAAGCCACAGCAGGTGTTCTGCTACAGAGCTTGGGGATGAGGCTGGGGGACTGGATGTGGAGGAGCAGAAGGAGAGGGGAAGATCTGTGGTCTGCTCACCTGCTTCCCTGGCAGGAGTAGCACTTGGCTTAGCAGGGGGTGTCTGGTAAAGTTGAGTCCTGGGATAAAGCAACACATGCAAAGGGGGCGGGCCTAAAAGGGGGAGACATGGGACCTACTGGAGATGTGGTAGGGTGGGAGGCTGCTGCGGGTGTTCTGCAGCAAAACAGGGGATTACTCTGCATGATTGGATCTGGAGGAACAGAGGGAGAGGTAAAGCTGTGCATTCATCCTACCTGGTTCCTTGGCAGAGTCCTAAAATATCCATAACAAACTCCAATTCATATTGGCAGAGTACGTTTTTATTTAAAAGCCAAGAATCTGTATTTACCTGACTCAAGGGTTCCAAAACATTTAGGGAAATTTGTAGAATGTTGGGTGGAAGCATGGAGCTATGTCCTGTCACTACCAGTAAGAAAATCAATTTCTGAAAGAAAAGTATTGTTGAGGAAGAAAAGTATTATTTGTTCAGCTTCTTGGCCCCAGCATGAGATGGGTGCAGATAGGAATTAAGGTGTTTTAGATATAGGATGGGAGTAATGGAAATAAAGAGAATAATAGGAAGGAAAAATATTCACGTCTTTTTGTAAATACATGGATATCATCCAAGAACTTAGAGCAAACTTCTGTTTACTCCTTTCCTGGTCTAGTAGCTCTTGTCATGGTGTCTGTTAGCTGCCATACCTCAAACAGTGTGTGGACAGACCAGGCTAGTTTCAATAAAGTTAGCTCTATATCATAGTTATAGATAGGCAAATCATACTCCTCCTGTCTCCATATATTAAATATATCACACACATATATGTATACTCACATATGTATATGTGCACATACACACAGGGATTGTACCTAGGTCCTTGTATGTAGTAGGCAAGTATTTTAATATTGAGCTCTGAATAAAAATCAATTCTGAAATGATGAGCATATACATACATACATACATACAAACATACATGCATACATATATTTGATCCAAAGGTTAAGAAGGCAACAAGGGTACAAATACAATATGAAGGTAAAGATTCATGACCTTTTCATTACATTCAAATTACCCATTGCTGACCCTCAAAAAATACCCTTCAAGTTCCTGCAAAGTTGCACAGACAAATGTTTTTTAACCCATATGGAAGAGGAGTTATCTACAACAAAGTTAGTGAGAAACTAACAAACTAACAATGTATTCACTAGCTGTGTGACTGTCCTAACTAGTGATCATAAGTAAGTTTTTTGTTTTGTTTTCCAGATTGAACCCAGGACCCAGGACAGTGTTCTACATTTAACTGTGCCCTTATCCCCAAGCAAAGTCAACTAAGAATGATCAAATCTAAGGGTTTGTTTATGGTTTTCCCAAGTAACATCAACACAGAGAGAATCATGAGCTGTTTGTGATTTTGCCCAGACAGCCTGCATGACATCTGAATTGAATTTATCATATGGGATGTTTTTCCTTGATAACACTAAATTTTGCATTTTTAATAAAAACTGAACTTAGAAGCTAGAACCTCTAATTACTTTGCCATGCTTCACACATGCTTACTTGATCTTGGTCAAGGCAGGAAAGTTAACTGATTCTCAAAGTTGAAGACATAGAGGAGACCTCATTCCAATACCGTTGGTTAGAGTAGACAGAATTCTGTACTTATATCTCACAAAGAATGTTTTCCTCAATGAATTTGTTTGTTGCAATAATGTTAAAGCTGAGGTTTAGTTTTGGAAAATAGGTTTGATTTTATTTGTAACTTAAATGAAATGTGCTAATTTGATAGCTTTTGTTGGTGTCATTTGAAGTTAAGAGTGCAGGTGATGGATCAGATGACAGATGCCTAAAATGATGATAATAGATGCCTGGAATCGAAGGAAGAAATGGCAAATTTGGTATAGTGTTATTTATTTAGTCATCTCACTGATCAAAGACCAACCAGCTGTTAGCCAGGAAGGAACAAATCTTCTTTTTCTTTATCTCTGTCAGATCTCAAAGCACAAAAGAGGTATGGGGAAAGAAAGTTGTGTCTGGCTTTCATAGAGGTGTATAAATTAAAACCATAGTCTTGATAGTTTGAAGTCATGCTTTATTATGTATGTCCTGGACTGACCTGACCGGCAGTGGGAAAAACCCACTCATAACATAATAGTGTCAGAAATGGGATTGAGAACTTCCACTTAAAAGTTAACAAAAGCTTAAAAAATAGTTTTGAGAAACAAAAGAACAGAGACTAGCAAGACTTCTTGGTAGCAGCATTTTCTTAGTTGGATTTGTTTTGCTGTAGACAGAGATTTGCACAGCTCCTTTAAGGGAGGCTTCCAAAATTAGCATAAGTGCCAAAAAAACTGCCTTGCTTTTAAAGAGCTCTGATAACAAATCATTGGTGTGTATGAGAGCTAGCAGTGGCAGTGATCATATCTCCAAGCCAGCAGCATGCTGCTGGATGCAGCGCAGACCAAGGTCGTGAGCACAGCTCTCACCGCTGGCGGTAAAATAGCCGCCGCCATCTTGGATAGACTGAAAAAAAACTTTCATTTTAGGAAAGTTGTTGTTTAGCAGCTAAGACTCGTGGCCAGAAAAAGATAAAGATTTAAAGTAAAGACAGATTCACATTGAGAAAAAATGCTAAAGGCTTACACTGTGTTTTAAAATATATGTAGGCTTTGGAGAGAAAAGAAATAAAATGGTTTTAAAAAGACAAAGTGTGGCTGGGTATGGTGACACACGCCTTTAATCCCAGCACTCGGGAGGCAGAGACAAACAGATCTCTGTGATTTCAAAGGAAACCTGGTATGCAGTGAATTTCAGGACAAATAAAAGTTACACAGAGAAACCCTGTCTCAAAATATGTAAAAATAGAAGTAGAAGAAATAGAGTAATATAAAAAAGCCACGTAAAGATGGAAAGCAGAGAAAAACTTTGGATACTATATGTGATTCTGTTGTCTTTAAATTGTTTGACTGCTAAGAAAATAACAACAACTGATAAAAGAAATGCTGCTGGATTAATTCAATTTATATATTTTAAAAACACTTTGACTCAAAAATTTAAGTTCAAGGACAAGTTACTGGGGAAAAGAATTTCTATTTTTCTTTCCATAGAAAATGAAAAGCTGTGGATTCCTTCCCAACTAATGAGGTTTGATTAAGCCAGACCCCCTGAAACAGCGCCCCAGGTAATCCAACATTCAAAGCAGTTGAGACAAAGCCTTGCAGACTACAGCAAAGATTTCTTCATTTTCTATGGACCCCCATGATAGCGTCCTCTACCAGCAGGAAGTACTTTGGAAAGAACGATGCCAAAATTCCCAAATATTGTTTATAAATGTTTGTTTTCATTTAAATGGGCTTGGTTATAAATGGCTATGACCACAAACAATCTTTTTAAAGGTAAAAAGGGAATTACGGTATAGATATGAATACTATGTTTTGGAATGGATTTTCATTTATTGATACAATTTAAGGTCAATTTTGTGATATGTATTTTTCTCCTCTTATTTAGGTATTATGTTTATATAGCTCATTGAAAAATGTAATGTATAATTTAGTACAGATTATAGAGTTACCTATGATAGTCAAAACTTAGAGGTAAGTTAATTAGGATTTCTAGATATACAAAGATGTATTTGAGATGGATAGGCATTCTTCAAACCTTTCAAAGACCTACAGAATATGGCATTTAAAATGGTTTAGGGTTTTTCTTGACTATGAGGCACAACTGCTCCTGGTAACACCACCTGCGTCAGAATGACAGATGGACAGTGAAGAAACGTGTTATGGAGTTTGCTTCTAATATGGCAAGACTAGCCATTTGGAAAAGGTACTGCTCTTCTGGACTGTTTGACTTTATTCTGTATAAACTGAAGATGCAGGGCCCACAGAAAAGTGACTGCTGATACAAGATGGACAGTGCTACAGGATTCCTGCTTTATGGAAAAGTCTGCCAGACAATTTACAAGACACAGAAAAAAATGACTGACAAACTGCCAATACAGGTGGACAGTTTAAAGTTTCTTGCTTCACGAAAGAGTCTGGAGACACACTATGGCCTATGGGCTGAAGATGGAACATTACAGAAGAACTTCGGGTGACTGACCAGGCAGTGAGTTGTCTCTGTCATTTCTAGAGTTTATATATTATCCTTCTGTGGTCTTTGAAGGAGTTGAAGACAGATAGTTTTGGTTATAGTTTTCCTTAGTTAGGATTAAAGATAAGTTACATATAGGACTTTAGACTCACAAAGATAGGATAGATGATATTTTCTTTAAGTCTTACAAAATGTTAATGGACTAAATATTGTTAACTGTGATTCTTACTTGATAACTGTTGTATGATATATTTTGCTATGTTAAGGTTAAACCCCTTCTTTTAATTTAGACAGAAAAGAGGAGATGATGGGAGATGTTATTCTGTAAGTATGTTTCTCATACTGGTTAATAAATAAAGCACTATGGCCAATGGGAAAGCAAGATAGGAGGGACTAGGAGACAAGGAGGAAAGAGGAAGTAGTTGGGAGAGTCAGCATGTAGAGCCTAGAGGAAGCAAGATGCCAGCCTGCCGCGCTCAGATAAGATGACCACGTGGAAATACTTAGATAAGTAGAAATGGGTTAATCATTAAGACAGAGCTAGCCCATAAACAATAATAGTAACTGTCCAACAGGATTGTATCAAATACAGAGTCTCTGAGTATTATTGGGGCTTGTGGCGGTGGGACTGGGTGGCAAGCAGGGAGGAACAAAGAGTGGGACCCGACAGGCAGTGGGAAAAACCTACTCGTAACAGATACGTATTTTTGTTCAATTTTTTTTTTCTCATGGTTAGACCAGGTTATCCATTTATAGGTTTATTTTGTTTTGACTTAAGGGACTTATGTGTATGTGTGAGCTTATGTGAACCACTTGTGTGCACAGGTCACTGGAAGCTAGAGGCTATGGTGTCCTCTGGTACTGGAGTTATAGGCATTTGTGAGCTCTGGCTCCTCATGTGAGTGCAGGGAAACAAACTCAGGTTTTCTGGAAGAATAGTAAATGCTCTTAATAGCTAAGCTATCTTTTGAGCCCTGTAGGTTTATTTTTAATGAACTTATTCACGGTTGTCAGTCTAGCAAAATGAAAGTATGCTGCTTTTTATGGTTGAAGTAACCCTGTTTGAAGCACAAAATTCAAATTGCTCATGGCATACAAAGCTTTTCAGAACATTTTTTCTTCAGTAGAAGGTTTTATCCTACAAATCACTTGTTCTATAGCCTGAAATGACATCCTAGCATTCTTCAATGTTATGGCTTTTACCCAGGTACGGCTTATTTTATTATTATTAGGTTCTGTTTTTCTGCAAGGGCATTCCTTTATACTAGTACATTTTTTTTTTTTTTCTCACCCATATCTTTACCTCCCCGGACTTCACACCTTCCTGTCCTATCTGTTACTAAGTTTCTTCAACTAGTGTAACAGTGCAGATATTATGTCAAATGACCTTTATTGTATACTTTGTGACAGGCATCTTGTTCTGGTTGAGGACACCTTAAGAAGACAAGATAAAGTCATCACTGTCATTGAGTTGACATTTTAGTGGATCAGGCATACTGCCTATAAATCACATTGCCTTTTGTTCAGATGGAAGCAGGAGTTGAGATGTCGTAGTATGGGAGTGAGGTAAACTATACTTTCAAGAATTCTGGAACCTTCTCTATGAAAATGTTACCTGGGGGTCAGTCTTTTACCTGTTTCCAGTGCTTGCTTGGAATTAAAAACGAATCAGAATAGCATATAAAAAATTTAAATCACTTGCACCTACTGCTCACCCCCAATCTACCCCTAAGAGATGCATGTTTCAAACAGTTTTGGATAAACACCAACGCTCTTCCCACTAGATGTTAGCATTAGCTGCCCCTCTTGATTTTGTGGTAAATGCAATCTTTCAACCATGGGCCTCCTTCCTCATCTTGAGCACAGGCAGGGGGAAAAGCCATGTCAACATGAACCCGGCTTGGGGAATTCGCTTAAGGCGAGCGCCACGGGGAATACTGGGATTCCTCTTCCAGAACAGACTTCACGACAGACTCTGCATTAACACCGGCCCGCTTCCCGCTCGCAGCACCTCCAGCGCCTCGGGAACACAAGCAGAGGCCCGCCCCGCCCATTTCCGGGTTGCACGCGCTGCGGCCCGTCGCAGGCGTAATGACGTATGCGTCCCCTGCAGACCCCGGAAGTGCAACTCGAACTTGGTCGGGGCGCGGATCCAGAGAGAGAGAGAAAGTGGTGGCGAGCGCTCGAGGGAGTTCGCCCAGAGAGCTGGAAGGCCACGCCTCCTCACGCATACCCCCTAAGCCGTGCAGCTGGGGGCAGAGCTCAGGTAGGACCTTGCTGGCACCCTCTGCGCCCCCCACCGCGCCCACACCCAGAAGGGGCTGGCCTGGCTGGGTCTCGGGCTGGCGGAAGGCTGCCCGCCCCCCTTTCCTGACTGTCAGATGCCACGCATCGTCTCCAGGGCACATCTCTGACCCGTGCCCGAGACCTTGCAGAAGCGCTCCACCTGCCTTGTCCACGCTCCAGGCCGGAGGAACACGTGTGTCCTGGGGTGGCTTGCCTGCTGTCTGAGCCCACGAGGCTCTGGTTGTCACCAGAGACCTTAGATACAGCAAGGGGACCCTCCACTTAATTGCAGTTGTCTGGTTGAAGTAGTTTCTAGTTGTACGTTTTTATGCAAAAAGTGTTAACCGCTAAAGCTTTGGCGTACATTTATTGCAAACGTTAAAGTGTAGTTATAAAATGCCCTCCAAGCTTGTGTCGTAGGATGTAGATAGTCTTAAAGTTACATGTGGAAGCAGCATCCTGTGCTTCTCGTTTTCCAAAGCGTCCTTCTTTCGGGGCTAGTAACTTATGTCTACCTCTGTGTGGGCTGCGTTTTAAAGACAAAAAAAAAAAAACAAAAACAAAAAACAAAAAACAAACAACAACAAAAAAACCCAAAAAAACAAAAAACATTGTCTGTTTTCCCCAAATCCTCAGAAAAGTTGCCGAGGGAAAGTTCTGTCTGTGGTCCGGACCTGCTACTGCCTTGTTTTGTTTGTTTTTGAATAGGTGCTGTGCGGTGGGCTGTTACATTTCATGGTTTGGCTTTGTCTTAAGGCACTGTCAAAAGTATTCTGTTTCTTCTTGCTCTTTATCAGTTCTGGAAAGGGACACATGCCGTACACTCATTCTGAAACTGAATCAGAGCATTCTTTAGGCTTGAGTGGAAGTGCTGTTAGGGAGCTTTCTGTAAACCTTCCTAGTTTTAAACTAGGAGTCTGGTCCCTTTGACCAGTGAAGCTGACTGGAATGACGTTTTGTCTGTGACTGCAGCAGCACTTACACATGGTAGAACAGTATCCTGGCCAACATCTAGTGTGTTGCCTAGCCACATTCAATAAGTCAGGAAATATCCCATGTTCAGAGAAGACAGTAGTGAACAAAATAGAAAGTCCTGTCTGTGTGCTCCTCCTATTCTAGTGGGTGGAGAACAATCCATAAGCAAATGCATAAAAAGTGAGGGTTGCAAGGAAAAATGAAGCAAGTAGAGGGGAGAGGGGATGATAGGAGTCTATGTTAGAGAAGGAGAAGTCTTTTTGCTAAAGAGTCAGTTGAATAGAGATCTGAATTAAGTGAGGGGCTGGTCTCTGCTGATGGGGAGGGGTATGCTTTGTGTGAATGCCTCGGTGATGTTGGAACACATTTGTTGTCACTTGGAATAGTGTAGATGTAGGGTTACCAGTTTGGAGACTGACTGTCCAGCGGTTTGTTAAGTTCATGAGAGATCATGTTTAATGACCACCAACTTAGCTTGGTGAGGAGAATCCAGCTCAGTGCTCTTCCTTAAGCTATTACAAAATTGCCAATATTCAGTCAGTTGATGTAACATCTGTTGCCTTTGTTTTTGTTAGATTGAGTTTGCCCAATAGTATCAATATTTACTGAATACTTCTCTGTACTACTAATTTTACTTTTCATTTACTCTATCACTGTAGTAAAATGTACCTAACATAAAATATTTTAATAATTTCCAGGATTCAGTTGAGTAACACAGCATATGTTCACAGTGTTGTGTAATCATCATTGCTGTTTGTCTTTAGTGATTTTTATCTTCCCTAGATGAAGTTCTGTACCCGTTAAACACTAACTCCTCATAGTCAACTACCCTTAGCCCATATGAGTGTACATATACAACTTTTATCCTTTTGTGACTGGCTTTTTAAAAATTAGAATAATGTGCCAAGTTTCAACTCTGTTAGTCCACATGTGAGAATCTCCTTCCTTTAAAAGCTGACTATAATAATCACTGTATAAATGTTTTACTTTTCACCTATTTCTTTATCTGTGGACACTTGGGTTGCTTTTAGTTTTTGGCTAATATAAATGATGGTGCTGTGTGCATAAACATGTGTTTGTCTTATTCATTTCTTCTGGTTGTATATTAACAAATGAAACTATTTGATTACATACATGGTAATTTGGAATACTTTGCATCTTGAATGTTCATATCTTAAGGTTTGGTCCCCAGAGAAGTGCTTTGAGGAAAAAGTAGGTCCTGGTTGGAGGTTTTAGACCATTGAGGGCATGACTTTGAAGAGGATAGTGTAACCTTATTCCCTTCTTCCTCCCTATGCTTCTGCTTATTGGCTAATAAATGGGTAATTTTGCTCTGCCTTGGGTTCCTTTCTGCCTTCACTGTAATGTGCTCCCTTCACAGCTACAAAAGCAACAGGGCCAACAGCAGATGTACTGAAACCTCTAAAATTGAGAGCCAAAGTAAACCTTTTGTCTTTATATGTTGATTACCTTAGTATTTGTTATAGTGACAGAAAACGGACCACCATCTAATTCTGTGTCTGAGGTTTTAAGGAATTGCCACATTATATACCACAATGACTTTCTGGTTTTTCTTTTATACCAGCAATGCACGGGGTTCTAATTTTCCCAGTGTTGTGAATATTTCTGTACATTGTCACCAAACCTGTTAAAACAGTAATTGCCAGACTCCTAACTATCTTGGTTTTGATTCACAGTCCTGTAATAATTGATGGGTTTTACATTTTTTTCTTATGCTTTTTGTCCACTTGTCTTCTTTGGAGTGTTTGGAATAGTTTTTGCAGTACAGGCTGGCTTCAAACTCATGATTCTTTTGCCACAGTCGTACACATACCAAAATTATCACAGGTATGGTAACCATTTCCAGTTTTGGATGGAAGGTTTGGTAGTAGGGAATGAACCAGTGTCTTACACGTGCTAGACAAATTCTATAGCACTGAGTTAATGTCTCAAGCTTGTTGATTTAAGATCTGATTTTAATTAAAGTTTTTGAGATTTAATTGTGATATTTTTAAGATATTTAAGATGGCAAACATCATATGTTTTCTTGCTTTTTAACCCCAAAATTCTATAATAGTAAAAACCCTCAAATGACTGAAGGCTACACTCATCCCATACTTAGAAATTAAACAGAAACAGAAGCAAAACTGTAAAGTCACTTTTGTACAGTGAACAGAACTTTCAGAATCACATTATGATGAAAACAACTCAGAGAAACCAAAGATCTCCCTGCTTCACTTTGTTGTTTTATTCTTTAATTGAAAGGAAAAAGGTATATTGATTGTCTGACTGTACCTGTGAAGTATACCTCCTTTGCTTGCGAGCTGAGAAGAGAAGGAAACAGAAGATAAAATGATGAAGAGTAAAGACATGTTGGGTAGCAATAAAGAAAGCCACTGATGTGGCTACAAGGACAGTGACAAAGGGGATTGGTAATAATAGACAGGGAGCATCATGACTGCCATCCCAGAGAGGACCTAACAATCAAGTAATGAGAGTAATATAGATCACAGACTGGAATGGGATGGAGAAAAGGGTGAGAGAGTGCAGGTCCCCAATCACTTCTCAGCATGTGGCTCTGAAGCAAAACTCTCAGTAATCCAAGGAGACCTGCTCTATATCAAGAAATATGTTTCAGTTTATGTAGTTCAGTACCACTGTTTGGAAGGTATGTGTAGTGAGATATTCACCCAGCACGCACCTGTTGCACTGACCACATCCAGTGGGACATGGGGACAGGTGTTGATTTGACCTGTGGGGGCTAGGTCTGGGGTCCTGGGCCCCAGCTGGCTCTTTTTTACTTCCTGGTCATGTTGGAGAGAGCATCTGGGGGCATCCTTGGAGCAGGAACCCACAACAGTCATCTGTTTCTGGTGTAAGTGACATTTCTCTGAGTAAACATTACTCAGCTTATATTGTGTCCCAGAATCTTATTTTGCACGAAATAGGTATGAGCTGTGTTTAGTCCTGCAGAATAAACTAAGTTCTTGAGAATACGTACTGCATGATTTCTTGTCCTATGACAGAGATTTAGTTGAGTATAACCCTCCTCCCCACCCCAAGGTTCGAATTATATAGTTCTGGCTGATCTCAATCTCAGAAAGTTCCATCTGTCTCTGCCTCCCAAATGGTGTGGACAACCATGTTTTCTATTTTTAAAATATTCTTATGTGTAATGTTTAAAATCAAAAGAAGTATCTTGCTGAAGAATGCCTGCATGTCCACTAGGTTACAATGACTTTTTTTGTTTGTTTGTTTTTGCTTTTAGAATTTTTGAAATTCTAAAATACTTTGGGGATAGTATATTTATCCACTCTTTTGGTTGTAATGAAAAAATTATGCCATAAGTTTTCATCATTCTTTGGCTTACTGAAACTTAATAATTTGGCTTATATGAGGTGACAGATGATTGGCTTGCTCAAGGCTTTGTGGGTAAGTTGCAAACAAGTTAGAGACGGCAGCACTGCATTGTTTCCTCTACGTTATTGTCCTCCCCCCTCTTTTGGAAGCACTTTGGTTTGCAATGTAAGCAATAATTTTTGTTTTAGAGAAAATATTACTGTCAGGATGGATCATCAGAACAACAGCATTTATTGTATGTGCATTTCTTCATAGATTTTATATTTGGTTTAAACATAGTATTGGGTCATCATACACTCAGTCTTGATTTTTTTCAGATATCATGGGTGATAATAAGACTTGGTTTAGGAATTGGGGTCTTGCAAACCTCTTTAATAGCTTGTGAGAACAATGGTTACAACCAGTACACAGCAGTGTAGTTATAGACCATTGTGGGAGGTTGGGTGCATTCTTAGGCTCAGACTGGGAATCTTTGTCCTATGATGATATGTCTGGAATGTCTGAATGTTTTCACGGCATAGGAAGATACAGCATGAGCTATAAGTGAAGGGACTTAGAGGACATGCATACGTATGTAGGTAAGAAAGACCTAAGAACAGGAAGTAATACTACCTTTTAAAAATTTATTCTTTTATGCCAACTAGTTTGAGGAAGTATTGATTACTTGTGCCAGTAAAACAGTCATTGTTCACTTTTTGTAGGCTTGTTTTGGAAACTACTTCAGACTTTATTCTTCTTTGTGTGAAATTATTACTCTGTTGAGTCATTAGAATTTTATTTTTATCATACATGTGTTTATTTTTATCCTAAATGCCGCTCAGCTACATAGGAGAATACTAGACTCTGATGGTCTATAATACTTCATAGAGCTACATATGGTGGGCCTAGCTACTCAGGAGGATGAAGCAATTTAGAGAAAAAAGGGACGGGGAAGCAGCTTGGTGGTAGACCATTTCCTTGCTATCTGTAAAGCTCTGGTGTTAGTCACTTTTACCCTAACAAACAACAGTGTATGTAAGGCAGAGTTTGAAAGTCGAGGAACCTTAGGATATGTTTCTATCTAATTTAAGTAAAAATCCATGATTTTGATCTGAAAATAAGAAGTCCATATTACAGGAGGCTTTCATTCTGTATGACAGTCATGGGACAGGTTACATTTTCCTAGTAATGAGCCCTGTCTCCCTGTTGGTTTGCTCCTGCTGTTGAGACTGACTGTTCATCAACACAGGTTCTCATTACATGCATTTACTGTTAACTCCCCATGTCTGTAGGCATGCGACAGTTTGATTCCCATCCCATACAAATTTCAATGTGACTACTGCTTGCTTTTTGTGTCTGTGGTTATGTCACACATTTTCTTATTTCTTCCCACATACTTTCAGTGTTTGTAGTTTGGCACTGTGTGTAGACTGTTCTGAGCTGTGAGAGCTTATTGTCGAGATTAGATTCATGTGTCCTGGTCTCCGGTATCTCCATTTTCTTTTGTCAAGGTCATGGTCTTTCCTATAAGTTGAATTCTGTTCTGAATTCTAGGTTTTGTTTTAGGACCAACAAAATTGATTTTACTGGTGGTGGTGGTGGTGGTGGTGGTGGTGGTGGTGGTGGTGGTGGTGGCAATTTTATGAGTTTCAGGAATACTACAAGAACTGCTAAGACACTGGATAGTTCTGTTTTATCATTGAAAATAAACTGTTTAAAACAAACTTATTTTGAATATTTTTCTTAACAAGAAACTTGTATGATTATTTTTTATCAAAACAAGCATATGTGTTTGTGTTTTTAACTGTTTTAATTAAAAATGTAAGGTTTCTTACTCCCATTTTCATTCTGTTTCTCCTTTCTTAAAATGAATAAAGATTTTCAGCTAGGTCAACTCATTACTGAAAAATACCAAATTATATACTAATTTTTTATTGTTTGTTTTGAAATCCAAAGGATGTTAAAGACACCATTCCTGTTTTAGCAAATCTAAAGGAGGCTCCTTCCTTGCATGGAACATAAATTACTGTTGAATTGGAAAATCACTAGGCAATTCAGCACTGATGAGAACTAATGAATCTGGAAGCCTAAGTGACATTCACTAGTTCATTAAGGATTTAAATATATGTTGCCTATTGCTGTGTAATAAATTATCCCCAAATTTAGCAGCTTGAAGCAGAAGCCTGTATCATCTCACACAGCTTTGCAGTGTCAGAGACTTAGGAACCTTTTGGCTGGGAAGCTCTGAATTGGGATTGCTGATGAGATTAAGATGTCAGCTGGGGCTACTTTTGTGTATAATTTAGGTCTGTAGGATCTACTCCAAGCTCACTTGTTATAAGCAGGTGTTTCCACTGGCCTGGTCCCACAGCCCCGACAGCCCCAAATAACACACAGAGGTGCTGTATTAGATATAATGCTGTTGTCCTGTTACTAGCATTTCTTAATGGCTAGCTCTGTCTTAAATATTAACCCATTTATATTAATCTAAATGTTTCCATGTGGTCTTGGCTTACTGGAGAGAAGGTCCGGAAGCTCTGCTGTCTTCCTCCTACATTTTGAATCTCCTCCCTACTACTTCTCTCCACTTTGTCACTTGATCTCCTGTACCTCTGACAGACAAAATACAATTGAGGGGATGGATAGAATAACAACTTGTTTATTCCTTGGGTATTCAAACAATTTTTTAAGTCACATTTATTTTTGTTTTTTCCTGCATGCACGTGTGTGTGTGTGTGTGTGTGTGTGTGTGTGTGTGTGTGTGTGTGTGTGTATAAGCGACTAGGCATTTTAAGTGAGTAGTTTCTTAGTTGACTTCCTGTTAGTATGGGCGTGGTGCTGGCCCCAAGTTCTTTTCATTGTTACATTTTCTTTTTTAAGTATCAAATATCTTGTGAATTCTGTTAAGATAAGTTGTGTTATGGAGTATTAGTTGAACTATGTAAAGGTGTGTTACATTTTTCTACTTTTGTAAATGATGCAAAGATGTGTTAAAATTATTTGATTAAATAAAAGGAACCTGGGGTCAGGAGTTTGAATTAGCAACTAGCTGTTGAGAAGTGGTAGGAGTGTTCTTTAGTGGGTGCTGAGTAGAAGGACAGCCCCTTTTCTCTGGAGATGCAAACTGGGAGAGAAGGTTATATATTTGCTACTAAGCCTCTCTGAGCTAGGAGGATTTCACCTCAACCATTGAATCCTGAGTTCTATGGATGGATAGAGATTTAGATAGTTTCCTTTAGCAGCCTTAGTAGAGCTGGTGCCTAATTGCTGTTTGTAGCTGCAGAGTTGCAGTTGCCAGTTGGAGCATCAGTTGCTTAAGGTACAGCCGGTGCATTGAGTGAAAAACAACAAAGTTGGTCAGATAGACGCTACATGCAATCAGTTAATTGAAATAAATTGTCTGTATATTGTTCTCTTGCTAAGCCTACAGGAAGGGTCCTAGTAGTTGTGTGTATTTGTGGTACATGCTTATGTTTCTTCTATGTTTACTTATGTGGGTGCATATCTGTGTGCAGGTATGTGTGCATGTAGAGATGAGAGTCAGAAGACTGGGTTTCATGAACCCAGAATTCACTGATGCAGCTAGTTTAGCCTTGCTCTAACAATCCCCTGCCTCTGCCATCTGAGTGCTGGAATTACAGGCAGAAGGCCAGACTGATTAGAATTTTCATGACTGCTTGGGATCCTAGCTCCAGTTCTTTTGTGTGCATGGCAAGTGCTTTGCCCTCTGTGACATCTTTTTAACTCTTAGGCCTTGTTTATGAGGGGATGAATCCCATTTCTGATTGCTGCGCACATATTCTATCTAAAGCAACTTAACACACAAGATATTTGATCCTAGTCACTTCTTAATGTCAACACATCTGGGATTATATTCCAATCAATGAATTTGAAAGACCTATTTAAAGGCCTCTCATCTGACTAGTATTATGAGATACTACCTTGTTGTTGCTACACATTTTTATTTAGTTTAAAAATATGTATGTATATATGTATGCACGTACATGCATGAGTGAGTGTGGATGCATGCTTGCCTTGGCATGTATGTATGTAGTACATGTGAAGGAGGTTAGAAGGCTACTTTCAGAAATTGAGTAATTGGTTCTTGCTTCCCATGTTTTTTGTTTTTTTTTTTTTTTTTTTTTAATTATTTTGAGACAGGGTTTCTCTGTGTAGCTTTGTAGACGAGGCTGGCCTAGAACTCACAGAGATGCGCCTGCTTCTGCCTGAGGCACTGAGATTAAAGGTGTGTGCCACCATTGCCCAGCTACTGCAGTTTCTCTTGTACTGCATACTCCAGGCTAGCTAGTCCTGCTTCTGGCTAATTTTCTTTTCTTGATCTCCCAGCTCAAGGAGTGGCAGATGGAGGCTAGCATATCCAACTTTTTAGGCTGGTTTTAGGGATAGTCACTGAGCCATGTTTCTGGCCCCCAAGGCTTTAGAGTTACACCCTCAGCTTCATCTTTGGTTCATGTGTTTTTGTTCATGTCTAAGATTTGATCTCCTCAAAAGACAGCAATTTAACTCAATTCCTTTTATGGAGAGAACTTTTAGTTTGTTTTATTTTCTAAGTACTTTCAGGTCCACAGCAAATTTAAGTGGAAAATATGGAGAGCTCTCATTTTCTAGGCTCTTTGTGCGTACACAATGTCCCTTTTGTCAACATTCTTTGCCTCACCTCCTAGGCATAAAATCCTCTACTAAGAAAGCTGCCTTTGCCAAGTGGTACATTGGTTACAGTCAGTGTACCTGCACTGTCAAATCATCACCATGTCTATAGTTTACACTGGTATACACTCTCATGTTCTGTATTCTGAGGTTTAAAAAAAATTTGAGATTATGATTACATTTTTCCCATCCCTGTCCTCCTTCCAAACTCTCCCATGTACCCATCCTTTCTTTTCTTCAAATTCATGGCCTCCTTTTTTGCTAAGTTTTACCTGATGTATGTATTCATTTGTATAGATGTGTATATTCCTGTATAACTTGTTGAATCCATATAATGTTACTTGTATGTATGGTTTTAGGGCTGACTGTTTAGCAGTGGACAACAAATTGGTATTTACTTCTTTGGGGAAGATCACTTTCCCTTTTCTAATTTTCCCCAGTTACCTATAGAGTTGAGGCCTCATAAGTGCTGCAACACACCCCGCCCCCCTCTGCCCTGAACTCACTTTGTCATGTTCATCAATATCTTTTTTGTTTAGCTCAATATTGGACAGTTGTATTGGTGAGACTTGATGGAGTATCTTCTGATATTATTATGAGACACCATCTCATAGTGACGTACCTGATCGTTTGGCGCTTACAATTTTTCCATACACTCTTTCACACTGTCTCCTCAGCCTTTGGTGCTGAGGAGTATCTGTATGTATCTGTTGGGACCAGGCTCTACAATTCTGCATTTTGTTTGGCTGTGCTTTTCTGTAGTGGTCTCTATCTGTTGCAAAAAGAAGTTTCCTTGATGATGGGTGAAGAATATACTTTTCAGTGTAGAGTGTTAGGGATTATGAAGGAGCGTTAGATATATACACATTATTTAGGAACTAAAGTTTGACCCCATGCCAGGTTATACATAGTCACATCTGATGAGTGGTTACATGTTGACAACTTATCTTGAAACTAAAAGAACCGAGCAGGAAGTACCCTTGAATACCATCTGGCCTCCAGACAGTGGTTAATAGCCTCAGACCTGAGGTCAATTTTATTTTTAGAATTTTATCTAGCTGACTCTTATGTAAAAATGTAGAAGTTTGTAAAGCTTAATATGTTTATGGCAAGTCAGGCCAATTTGGCAGTTTTTGAAGCCCCATCTATTCAACTTTTGGGGGAGGTGAGCATATAATTTTTGTAATTGCTTTGTTAAACTAATTTGGTCTCTTTTTGTCAATAATCACCAAAGAGGCCTTGCTCTAGCTAATCTGTCCATAAAGTTAAATGTATAATACACTTTCTCTCCATGTATATTTAACCATTTAATTCCTTGATCATCATATACTCCTGTTTACATCATAGGAAGGATTGTAGTCCTGAGATTTTGTGGAGTTTCCCTGTTTATTGGAGGTGCCCACCATTGTCCTCTGAGTAGGTAATGCCTTCTACCATAAATCATAGTAGTAGGAATTCCTAGACTGTTCTTCCTAGCTCTTGGTGAACTCCCTGGGTCTTTTTCCTACTTGTCTCTGAACTTTTATCCTTTCATTATCCATTATCTACCAAGACTTGGCCAAGACCTGTTGCATTAACTATAATCATAAAAATCAAGCAAGAACCCACATCCATAGAATTTGATTAGTGTATTGGAACAAAGCGTAGCACAGGATGTCAGGGACCTAGGGGAGACTAAGTTCCGTGGAACACATGCCTCTGGTCCAAAAACAAGGTTTTCACCGTGTCACACAGACTCCACTGGAGTCTGTATGTATTACTCTGTATGTATTATATGTGAGATCAGGCATTCAATACCTCCCCTGTTGTTCCTTCTCATTTCTGTGACCATTTGAGGTCTCTTTGGCTTTTATCTGAGTCTGGATTTTCTTTTTAGGTCTGCGAAGAATGTCATTGGAATCTTTATGGGGAATGTGTTGATTCTGAAGATGGCTCTGGTAGCACGCCTTTCTCATAATAGCAATGCTGGGGATCCACAGCAGGAGAGGGCTTTCTGTCTCTAGTGCCTTCCCTTTTGTCAGCCCTTAAAGATTTTATTATAGAGCTGTTTTACCTGTTTGCCCAATTTTGTTACTTTAACTGTTAGTAATGCGATTTTCTTCTGATTTTTGTGTGTGGTAGGTGGGGTTCGGTGTAGGAAAGGTCCAGGTTATTGGATGTAACCCACCATCTTGCTTCTCTGCTGCAAGTGTTTGTTAGAACTATGAGTTTCTTTCTGGTAGAGTCTTTAGTATCATTTAACTATAGAGTCAAGTTGTCTGCAAATACAAATAATTTGATAGCTTCCTTTCCTATTGGTATTCCTTTTATTTAATTGTTTTTTCTCTCTTGCCTTATTGCTCTAGTTAAAACTTCAACCACTATATTGAAAAAGTGTAGAAAATAGTGTCTGTAATCTTGAGTAAAATCATTTCATAATATTTCAAACAAACATATAGACTGATTAGTATCAAGTGTAAATTCTAGCAGTATATACTAAGACCAAGATTGATGCTGATTCTTCGTTAGTCCAGGTGGCTATATAATTTTATTACTGGCATTTTGTGTATCAAAGAAGGGCAGGTGAGTTGTGGTTTTCAGTAGAAGGAGGTTTATTTCAGCAAATAGAAAACACTTTAATAGAATGCTTTCTTCAGACAAAGTCGGGATAAACTGTTTCCTTAGTTTCACTCTCACAGCAAGTCCTCCCTCCAGTGGCTGCCTCCACAGATTTCCCCTTTCACTTGTTTTTTATTTTTCTCAGGATTAAAGCCCATTTTCACATCCTGCCAATAGACTGGGGTGATTGTTGTGAAAGCGTTCCTTGTGAGTAGATTAACCCATCCTTTAGCAGCCAGCAGTTGAGTCCTTCGTCCTCATCTTTCATCCACCAGTTGCTTAGAACTGTCCCTGATCCCAGAATTTAAAATTTCCAGTCTTGTGTATATCCAAAGGCAGACTTTGTTTATTTTACTTTTGTAGACATAGTGGAAGAATACTAATCAAAGAACAACAGAACTGTGTATGAAAGTTAATATTTACAGAAGTGAATATATTTAAAATGTTTTCTTATACAGTTTACATTTTAATTTTTGATTCAAAATTTAAGAAATATTTAAAGTTTGTCTTTTTGTAGCTATCAAAAGCTGCTGAGATAATACATTTTTGCTGAAAATATCTCTTTCTATTTAGGCAAGGAATTGGTTGTATTTTTATAACAGTAATTTAATCATATATGGCTTCTATGACATTTTCTTAATATCAATCTGTCTTCTTTTTAACTGTGTCTCCTAGAGTTGATCCCTAGCAAGAGCCGCAGATTTCTGAGTAAATAGATGACACTGTGTTTATAATATTATCCTTAAAAAAAAAGCACTCCAAAGAATAAATTATTAAAGACAGTAATGTTAAAATGATGCTATTATTTTTATGCCAGTGCTTTTCTATCTTTAAGAAATATATTGTTATGCTGCTCAAGTAGTTCAGCGAACAGTGTTTTTTTATAGTTTGAGGTCCTCGTTCATTCTCCATCAATACACAGACATACACAGAGACACACACATGTGTTTATATAGTTATATATAGTTGATAATGAAAAATAGTATATGTTATATGATCACTCTGTGAGAATTATATCCCAATAAACCAATCAACTTTTCACATGTAATGTTTATACATTAAAATATAATTAACTTTCATGTATTTACTACCTGTACTGATTAGTTTTATATCACGTTGATACAGGCTGGAGTCATCTGAGAGGAGGGAATCTCAATTAAGAAAATGCCTTCATAATATCTGGGCTGTAGGCAAGCCTCTAAGGCATTTTCTTAATTAGTGCTTAACTGGGGAGGGCCTAAGCCACTGTAGATCATGCTATCCCTGGGCTCGTGGTCCTAAGTTCTATAAGAAAGCAGGTTGAGCAAACCATAGGAAGCAAGCCAGTAAGCAGCAACACTCTATCACCTCTGCATCCTGCCTCCAGCTCCTGCCTCCAGGTCCCTGCACTGTTTGAGTTCTTGTCCTGACTTCCTTTTGGAACGAACAACAACACGGACATGTAAGCCAAATAAACCCTTTCCTCCCCAACTTGCTGTTTTGGCCATGGTGTTTCATCTTTGCAATAAAAACCCTAAGGCACTACTTTATTCAGGACTCAAAATGTTGTAAATAATCTGTAGTACTTATGTGCTTCCCTCATTTTTTTTAAAAGATAAAAATATTTGTTATTACTTTTGAGATTATAATATAATTACATAATTTCCCCCTTCCTTTCCTTCTCCCCAAGTCCTCCCATATACCCCTCCTTGCTCTATTTTAAATCCATGACCTCTTTTTAATTAATTTTTATTACATGTGACTATGTATTCACATATACCTTCCTAAATACAACCTTCTCAGTCTGTATAATGTTACTTGAATCTATGTTTCCAGGATTGACCACTGGTATTGGCTAACCAATTGGCATGCTCCTCCCCGGGGAAGGCTGTTTCTTCTACCCTCAGTGTCCCTTAGTTCTGTATGTCTTTGTGTAGGCTTGAGGCCTCCTGGGCTTTCTTCCCATCTACTTTGGCATGTCTGTTAATATTGTCTTTGTTCAGGTCATGTTTAGGCAGTCATGTTGGTGAGACTTTGTGGGTGTATCTTCTGATATCAGTAGGAGATACAATTACGTCAAACTCCCTGATCCTCTGGCCCTTACAGTCTTTCTGCCCCCTCTTTTACATCATTCCCAAACCCTGTGTGTGGGAGTGTTTTGTAGATGTAGCCAATGGAACTGGGCTCTGCATTTTTTTTTTCTTTTGCATTTGTCAAAGCTTAGGCTTTCCAGAAACAGATGCAGAGACAGAAGTTGATGTAGAAAATGTGTATTAATTATCAGCACTGGGAATAAGGGTGCAACATTGTTGTTGAGTGCTTAATAAATATGTGTTAAGCCCAGATTTGACCTCTAGGATGATGGCTCTTCTCTCTTGGTCTGAGAGAAGTGTTTAATTCGCATGCAGAAGCGATAAACTTCTGCAAGGTCCTGCAACAAATGTTGCCTGTATAAGAACACAATGTCTGCTATTGGCTCAGTCACCTGGGGCTGAGTGAGGCAGTGCTCTGCACCTGAGGTCAACTCCTGAAATAGTAATGGTAAGAGACTCGTGGTTGGCTGTATGCCTGGCATCTGTGCAGCAGATTCCTCTTAAAATGCTATTTGATAATTCATCTAGTGAATGCCATATTCATCCCAGGTTTAAAAATATAAGTTGAGGCTCAAATTCAACAACTTTAGCCGAGTTGCCAGCAAACATGCTTATGGGATTAAAACATTTGCTATGGGCTTTTTGGCCTGTAGTTTTGCTATTTAATGGGGTTGTCTGTTTGACAATCTGATTGTTTCTGCTTGCTTAATTTAGACGGAAGTTATATACCTTAGCATTATTACTTGTACTTTATATCTGACATATTGACAAGTATATTTGACATTTATAAAAGTGATGACTACTTGACACACTTTGGTTTTCTACAGTCATGAGCATGGTATACTCAACCTGACATTTAGTTTGTACTTGTCCATAACTCTCCATTTATGTGAAAGTGTCTAAAATGTCTACCAAGTTGTTCTTTGGTTAGGCTTCAGAATTGAGAATTGTCTTAGTTCATATTCACTTTTTAAATGTCAGATTTAGCCCTTCCAAATAGAAATCTATAGTTTTCTAGTTTTTTTTTTCGTTGAAATTTCTTTTTGTAGATAAAATGTGTAATGTACAAGTTTACTTCTTTTTGGAACTATGATTAAGAAACAGCAATGTAATACTGTTCTCTTTTAAAATTGTTTTATTTGATATTTCCTTTTTGTTTGTTTGTTTTTGTTTTGTTTTTTGAGATATTTCTCTGTAGCGTTGGATCCTGTCCTGAAACTTGCTCTGTAGGTCAGGCTGGCCTCTAACTCTCCAACAGAGATCCTCCTTTCTCTGCCTCCTGAGTGCTGGGAGTAAAGATGTACACTTCCACTATCTGGTTTGTTTGGTGTTTCTTAACTTATAGCTTGTTCTTCTTGATTTGTCAAAATGTTGTGGGGAACAATGTGGAGTGATTTTTATCAGTGTTAATGCTACACAGAACACTGAAGATAATGAGACAGTTTTAGTAGACAACTTTAGGTAATTATATCCAACTTCCCCAAACTTCAAATTTTAATAATTCTAGTAATAGAAATTAGTGCATGAGTGTATGAACCTTCTCATAAAGTATACTGGAATTGTTATTTTGGTGAAGTACCTGAGCTGATTGGTAGAATAGATCATAGGCAAATGTTAGAAGAGTTGTAAGCCCATCTACTGTTTAATGTCTAGGATTCTTTAGTCAGGTTAATTTACTTCCTACTGCCAAGGATTTTTGACATCTATATGTCTCAACTTTTTCTGTCCTCTTCATTTGTAAAGATAACTTAAGAAAACTGTATAAGAGGAATTTGTGATTTTGTGGTCATTGTCAGAAACTGTATAGGAGGAATTGGTGATCTTGTGGTCATTGTCAGAACAATGGTATTCTTTGGGCAAAAATTTAAATGAAAATTGAATGTACATTATTGGTCTTTATGTAGGTAGACTTATTACTGATGTGCTTGTTTCGTCAGAAGTCACTTAAGAAGAGTGACAATCAATTGAAGAATTGCCTGCATTTGATTAGCTTTTGGGGTATTTTCTTGATTAATGATTGGTATGGGAGGGTCTCTACCCCTCTGGGCAGTGCTACACCTATGCAGGAGGTCTTGGGTTGTATAAAAAAGCAAGCTACCTTTTCCACAGTGTTCGCTGATCCCTGAGGGGAGGGGTTTGTTGGAGACATCCCATTTAGGGCTGAGTATTACAGTACTCACTCTTTGCATATTGTCTGGCAGTGAGTCTCTGTATTTATTCTCATCTACTGTCTGATGATGGCTTGTGGTGATATATTATTTATGATGTAATAAATATTGCCTGAAGTATCAAAAAGTAAAGCCAGCCTCACTAGTTAGCTATAGAAGCTAGGCAGTGTTGACATACATCTTTAATTGCAGGACTCAGGAGACAGGCAGATGGATCTCTCTGAGTTCAAGGCCACCCTAGTCTATAAAAAAGTGAAGAGTAACAGAGCTCTCACCTTTGATATCTGCACTTGGGATCTCATGCCTTTAATCCCAGCACTAGGGAGGTGGAGACAGAAGCATATGGCTGGGTAGAGAAAGGAATATAAGGAAGAGAAGACAGAAATAAAGAGCATCTTGCATTTGAGGATTCATCAAGACAGGATTACCACTTCAGCTGGGTAGAGGTAAGAGCTACTGGCTTGGCTCCTTTGCTTTTCTGTTCTTTAGCTTGAAGCTTGAACCCCAATATCAGTCTCTGTGGTTATATTTTTTCATGTTACAATGGTTGAGCAAGATACTTATCTATGAGTATAGTAGAATGTCATTAAGAATCATTTTATTATTGCTAAGTTTCTTTATCATAACAGTAGTATTTGGTTTTACTCTTAAGTCTCTGGGGTCGCTAGTCTCAGGTTCTTGTTCAAGCAACATCAGGTATGGGTTCCATTTTATGGAGTGGTCCTTACAATAAAGTAGATGTGGTGGGTTGCTCCCACAGCCATGTGCCCCATTACACTAGCGTATCGTACAGATAGGACCTCATTGTAGATCCAGGGATTTGAGACTGGGTTGGTGTTTATGTTTCTCCTTTGATAGCCTGCAGTGTACTTTGTGGTACCAAGAACACTAGCCTATGCTGGGGTGGGCAGTGCGCTAGGTTGACAGTGACTCTATTTCTTTGTGTTCAATGAATTGTGTACAAGTAAGTGTTGTCTTCAGTAATAGAGCCTTGCTCTAACTTTGTGGAGAGCAACTCGTGCCCAGCAGTAGATGGCCAACAGAGAATGGACTCAACAGCATCTTTGGAGGTTCCTTGTCACATTTCACATAATGTCATGCCCGACCTTTCTTTTTCTTTCTCACCCTACACATCCTTGAATATATATTATGGCTTCCAGTTTTGTGGGTTTTTTTTTTTTTTTTTTTTTGATTCTTGTGTGTGTTAACGAGTGGGTCTCTGCGTCTATATCTGTTCCTTGTGCCTGTTTTGGGGCTCTTTTTCTTCTATTTATTTGTTTTGAACTATTCTGTTTTGTTTAATTATTATATTCCCTTAAAACCTGTTTGTTTTCTAATGATTGACATAAAGGGACTGGATCTTAACAGGAGAGGAGGTAGGGAGGAACTGAAGGAGTAGAGGGATGGGAACCATAGTCAGTATGTATTATATGAGAAAAAAATCTATTTTTAATAATAATGATGATGATGACGACGACGACGATGATGGTGGTGGTAACAACAAGCCAGTGTGCAGCATCCCTCCATTGACTTTGCTTCACTTTCTATCCCAAGGCTTCTGCCTTGAGTTCTTGCCCTAACTGCTGTCAGTGATGGGTTGGAGTTGTAAAATGAAGTAATCTCTTTTCTTATTCAATATTGCTCAGTGTTTTTATCACAGTAGCAGAAGCAAACTAATACAAAGTTTTGGAAGGATTGTAAAATAAATGAATTACTGTAAAATTTAGTTTGAATTTTATTATGATATTTTTATTATAATCTTAGCATTCACGTCAGCATAAAGCTGATTTTTGTGGTGTTTTAATTTTGTTTGTGTTGTGTATGTAATACATATTACCTTCTCGTATGTACAGTAGATCACTTTTAGTATCTTAGAATTCTGAGCACAAGTTGTTAGGAACTCAATTATTTCTGGTTGCTTTAAAATATAGTCTTAATATGTATCCCAGTTTGGCCTTGAACTAATGATCCTCCTTTGCTAGTCTCCTAAGTCCTAGGACTATACACATGTGCCACCCCATTCAGTTTTGTTTCTGATTTTATATGAATTACTAGTGTTTCTAAAGAGGTATATGTTTTGTAAAATAATTCTATGTATATTCTTTCATGCTAGTTCAGTACCTAGTATACACTAACACAGAGATTCAAAACCTAGATTTCTCATCTGGATCTATTAAATCACCATACAAGGAAAGTAAGGTTTTATTTTAGATGAGTTGAATTAGGTGTTTTTACTCTGATACAAACTTTTAACTGGTCATAATTGCACTCCTTAATTGTTCAGTGTCTCCCTCAGTGCCTACCTGAATGTCCATACATGCTTACTGCTCACACACCCCAGAACCCACATGAATGTCTGTACATGCTCACACACATACACTCTAGAACATATGTATTTTTTCCATGTAGCTTTTCAATTAGATGCTGCCTAGCATGAGTCTGAGCCATCTTCTATGAAGTTCCACATCCCTTTTTCAACTGTAATTTCTCTAGGTCTTTATTTCTTCCTAGTACCAGTGTGCTTGGTGAAGTATCATTTGCAAGTCTGCTGTCTTAACCTCAGTTTCCAGAGCCTGACATACTGATTATAGATTCTTTGTGGCCAGGCTCAGGTCAGACCAGTCTCAGTATTCTGAGAGATGAACTCAATTTTACTTGTTCTGGACCATATTTTGGATGTTCATTTGAGTATTGATGATATGAGGGAAGTATCACTGTATCTAGTTTGCAGTTAATACCTGCTTAAGACCAAACAAATGTGGAAAAATAGGCCCTGCAGTATCTTTCTGTACTTTTTATATATGCTTACCCCATGTTTTGATCAAACAGGGAAAATAAATGTACTACTGTTCTGTGTTTTGAAATTCTGACTGGATACAGATTACAAATTGTATGTAGCTTTATTCTATGTAGTGGATTCTCTGTTGGAATCATAGAAAGGAAGAAGAAATGATAATTGCTTTGTGTAGTTCACAGAATGAAAGCGCAAAGTGAGATGTTTTGCATTTAGTTTGAATTGTAACCATTTCTAGAAACCCACATTTACACAGCAGTGGTTATCATCCAGTATACAGTGTGTCAGCTATGTTCTAGTTCACATCAGTGAACCTTCCACTACTCTATTCCCTATAACCTAGGGTCATCTGAGAGGAGGGAGCACAATTGAGAATAAGATCTGGCTGGAGACAAGCCTGTAAGACATCTTCTTAATTGATGGGAGAGTACGTCTTAGTTACTGCTCTATTTCTGTGAAGAGACATTATGACGGAGGCAACACGTAAAAGAAAGAATTTGATTAGGGGCTTGCTTACAGATTTAGAGGGTTAGTTCATGGTCATCATGGCAGGAAACCGACAGACATGGTCTTGGAGCACTAGCTGAGAGCTTTACATCCTGATCTGCAGGCATAGGAGGGGAAGGAGGGAGGGAGGGAGGGAGAAACAGAGGGAGGGAGGGAGGGAGGGGGGAGGGAAAGGAGGGAGGGAGGGAGGGAGGAAAGGGACTGGATCTGGCTTGGGATTTTGAAACTTCAAAGTCCACCCCAGTAACACACCTTCTCCAACAAGCCCATGCCTCCTAATCCATCCCCAATAGTACTAAATGGTATTACATGGGTACCAAGCATCCAAACATTTGTATTATCAATGTAGGTTTTTCTTCTTCTTGTTCACTCTCAGCTTTTGAGGTGTTGTCTTGCTTTGTAGCACAGGTTGGCCTCAAACTTGTAATCTACGTTTCTTAGTGTAATTGCTAGGATTATGGGCACACGCTGCTATGTCTGGATTTGATGTTATTTTTATTATGTATGCTCTAAATAGAAGTATTTCCATTGTATACGTTGCAGCTTTTTCTTTCAAATTTCAGGATTAGTTGTTTCATTCTTGCTCATGAGCAGTCTGTGAAAGGCCAGCTATAGTTTTAATGCCTTTGGTTGGAGTGGAGAAGAAATAATCGTAATTTTATAGTATGCTATTTACTAGAGTGCCAATTATAGAGCATAGCTCTCAGGCAGTAGAGTAAGCATACTTTCTTTTTAAAAGCTTCTGCTTGTTTCCCTTAAAGTTCTATTTTTAATTAAATTTTAGTCCACTTGTAGTTACTTTATACATTAGATGAGAACACTCCGACCTTCCAAATTGCACATGCTTACAGTTTACATTAAATTTCCCACTTTCAAAACTATGTGAAGATTTAAAATATGAAATTATCCTAACTGAGGAAAAAGGATTATGCAGTTTAGGCTAGCCTGGGCTACAAAGACAAAGTGTGTCTCAAACATACACAAGGGCACATGTACCAGCAAATACCATTGGCTGATAAGGAGCTAAGATTAGTCCAGCAAGTTTACAGGTAATCTGTAGGTTTAAGATTTTGTTTGGTGATATTTGTGCTATAACAACAACAGGTAGAAGCTATTAGCTGAGTCAGATGACACATAAATACTGTCATTTGAAGTAGGCAAATAGTAAATTTTGAGGTATGGGCATACACAAAGTAGAGTGTCAAATCAAGGAATAAAGTTACTCTCTTTCTCTTGTAGGTGCTAGGAAACTTTCATGGAACAGGTAGGGTTTGGGTAGAGCTTAATTTATGGCTTTCATTCATTCTAGACTGTTCTGAAGATCGATGTCTGTTTCCTTGAACTCTTTAATTTTCTTACCAATTTGGATAAGCATGGCACAAACCCAGCAGGGAGGTCCAGATGAAAAAGAAAAGACTACAGCATTGAAAGGTACATACTTAAATTACCCTTTTCAGGGAATTTCACCATGCACAGTGAAAGGGTAGAAATATTTAGGTACTCTTTGTTCATTTCAGTCGTAAAATAAGAATGTCAGTGCTTAAGCTATTTGTATGTGTTTATATTGCTCACAGCAACCATCCCAATGCCTGAAATGAATCATAGACTCAAGAATTCACAGAGGAAAGGCTTCTCAATGCTCTTCTGCTCAAGGTTATCATTTAATGGTTAAAAAGAAAAAAAGAAAAAAACCCCAAAAAACCCACTTTCAATACTTTTCAATCAAGATTAGTAACTTTACCACATTTTGCTGAGTGGACTGTCACATATTCAGGCCTTCGTCTTCTGCTATTGTGTTAACTTGAACTGGGGGTATTTTGTGCAAGCCCTTTTATATTAATACCCTTCTATATTAATCCCTCAGAGGGAATTTGTCTTCATGTAGGGGAATTATGATTTCTAGATGTTTTGTGTTTCTTTTCTGCTATCTAATATAATTTTATCTCTAGAGGAAATTAGTGCCCAGATTTTAACTGGGTAATAAAAATGCATCAATAATTTGTACTTGTGTTGTTATATTTAAAATTTGAAATGTCATCCACAGCCTGTGTTGCTGTTCTGAAGACTGGAGCCTTCAGGAGGCAGGCTTTTCTGTGGAAGTAGATCAGTAAGGATGGTCTTAAGGGCTGTTCCTATTCCTGGTTATGACATACTCTCTTAGCTCCCTGCTCTGCTGTTCTGTGGACAGCTCACTGTCATTGTGGACTGACCATTCCTCTGTGCCTTCCCCACTGTGATGGGCTGACATTTCCTAAGACTATGAGCTGAAACATACCTTCCTTCCTGAGGTTTCTGTCATGTATATGGCCATAGCAATGTGTGCAGCAGTTATCTTGGCCTATCTTTTTCAAAGTCATTCTCAGGCAGATGTGGAACAAAGCAGCATGTTTTCAAGCTCACTTTATGTCATCTTGATCTTTCCTTTAGAGGAGCTGTTCAAAGGAATAGTGGAACTGGTGCTTACCTGCAGGAAACAAAGTGACCAAGGTGATTGTTGGCTTTGAGTTTCACAGTCTTCTCACAGCCAGAAAGTGGTTGATAGCTTGGGTTAGGTTTGTAACAAGGGGTGAATATAAAATAACAGTTTGCTGACATGTAGAGAAAATCATGTAGAAGTAGTATTTTATGTTGTAGTCCTCATTGAGATCACCTAGAATAACAGTGGAGCTACAAAAGAGAGATGTAAGGACTTACTCTGGGCAGCTAAATGTTTAGAATCACACAAAAGAGGAGCAGCTAGTGACAGAGACTAGATGATCTTCCCTAGATGGTTATGCTGGGCTCCATCTAAATAGATTGTGTTCATATCTTTCTTGATGTAAAAAGTTAATTCCCAAAGTTGTAGTTCATAGGCCATATATGAGCACAGGTTGACTGAGGGGAATTTTGAAGGCAGTATCATGATGTTAAAGGAATAGAAATAGAACTATCTGGATTTTAATCAGATTTTCCCTTTTGCCCAATGTAAGTTTCTCAACTACTAGTTTTGTTTTTGTTCTTTTTTGTTGTTTGTTTGTTTGTTTTTGTTTTTTATCCAAGACAGGGTTTCTCTGTGTATCTTTGGTGCCTTTTCTGGAAGTCACTCTGTAGACCAGGCTGGCGTCAAACTCACATAGATCCGTTTGCCTTTGCCTTCCAAGTTCTGGGATTAAAGGTGTGTGCCACCAATGCCTGGTTTTTCAACTACTCTTATCTTTCTCTTAACAATAGGAATAATAATGCTTATTATATGCAGATTTTGTGGAGTGATAATGGCTTCATACTATTGATACAGTTAACCTTAGAACAATATGGTTTTAAATCTTATTGCCCTATTTATATGTTAGGTGTTTGGCCTTTGTTTTGTTATTTAAGATAATTTGAAAAAGTCTTTTTAGAGATTATGTATATGATAGAAACATTTTTTTAAAAAAAGTTTGGTATATCATAGTTATATAAAATATATTTTGATAATAGTCTGCTTTATTATTTCCACAAAATATATCCAAATATGTTATAAAATGTTAAACTTATTCACATAATACAAGGTATAACGTACCAGTTTGTATCAAGAAAAATGTCAACAAGTATAGACATGAAATGTTAAATCATGTCATAAAATTAACTATTGTATTACTACAGAAATTTGTTTCTACCTTACTGTTAACCACTGTGATGAATTCAAGTGTTTCAAGTGTCTACTTACAATGTCATGTGACTTAACTCATCTCTGTGGTCTGTTGGCTTTTAGTATAGTTTATAAATTTTTAGGCATGATTCTAGGTGTTTTCTGAATGTTTATTTCAATGTATATATTACATAGAACATGTATAGGTCACCGCCATGAACAGTGACACAGGGAACAGTAGTCCAGGCAGGCTAGCCTTCACATTGCCTGCATTTGTGAAATATCAAAATGATTCAGTGTAAGAAATCTACATGCTTTTATAGAAAAGAGTGTCATTAAAAAAGATGTATTTGTGCATCATATTGTTATAAAGAATAATGTCAGCAAGTACCTGCACAATGTAGGATATAAAGAGATGTGATGTTATTAAAAAAAAAAAAGAGTATAGAGGCCATAAATGCATTGATGGAGTTCCAGCCCAGGGCAGTAGCAGTAGATAAATAGTAGGCTGTAACAATTATAGATATGGTATGCTGTCTACTACATATGAGCCATCTATAGAATTATTAGAGTGGGAGAACTGGGAAGAGAATGGGATCCAATAATGCCTTGGAGGCTCATTTCCAATGATGCTTGCTCTTCAGGGTTCCAACTTGTTCAAGTCATAATCAGTCATTTCAGCATGGATATCTTCAAAGCCTCACTTTAAGCCATGTGCTTTTGTGTATGTAATGTAATGTATGTATGTATGTATGTATGTATGTATGTATGTATGTATGTATGATGTATGTATATATGTTCATGTAGGTATGGAGGCCAAAGTATTTTATACAATTACTCTACACCTTATGTTTTTGAGACAAGGTTTGTCACTGAACTTGGACTTTTGATTCAATTGGACTGGTGGCAAATGAAACTGAGCTGTTGTCTTTGTCACCCAGTGCTATAGTCACAGACACATACATGTCTGTGTACCTAGTTCTTAATGTTGGCGATGAAAATCTGAACTTGGGCCCTCCTGCTGCTACAATAAGTGCTTTAACAAGGGAACCATCTCTACAGACCTGTTTTTCTGCAATTTTTAAAACAGAAAACACTAAAACCCAATGTAGTTAGCCAATCCATCTTTCAGACTTTGTCCCCTTGGGCTGAACAGGGTAGGGCCAAAACTTCCTACCCTTCTTCCATCAAATCTTGTAACAAGAAATGAATAAGGTTCTAGCATTAAGAAAGGAACAGGATTGGTGTTGAAGAATTTGGTGCTTGTTTTTGTGCAATGACTCTGTAATTAAAATGTCTATCATCTGTCTAGCATGGAATTTTTATTATTTCTACTCAAAGATGTCTCCTTTTGGTGATGATGATGGTAATTTTTTTTATTAATCTCTGTGTTTTAATCCTGGTTTATTAGCATTATCTTTAAAATTTTGAAATTAGTTTCTATTTGGGCAAGTTGATACTTTTTTTTTTTTTAAGAACTTTTCTTTTTAAGATATATCTCTGTCATATTGTCCTTAAACTCGCTATGTAGGCATTGGATATCCTTCATGCTATACTTGATCTTGTATAAAATGCTGATAATCAATTAAGGATCATGCATGATCACTACCTCTACTTCTTAAGTGCTAGTAATTCAGGCGGTGTGTACCACCATGCCCAGTTATGGGAGTATTGTTTTAATTTTAAGTGATGTGTGCCACCATGCCCAGTTATGGGGGTATTGCTTTACTTTTAGGTGGTGTGTACCATGGTGCCCAGTTATGGTGGGTATTGTTTGAGAAGGAGAGAGAGAGAGAGAGAGAGAGAGAGAGAGAGAGAGAGAGAGAGAGAGAGAGAGAGAGAGAGAGAGTTGATATAGGTCCTACTAAGTTGCCCAGGGTTGGTTTGAACTCTGGGAATATCCTAGAACTTGCAGTGATCCTCCTGTCTTAGCCTGTTGAATGCTGGAGTTACAGATTTTTACCATCACCCCAGAGTAAGGACTTTCCTTTTAGTTAGTAAAGAACTTTTACAATTTGATTTTTTCATAAATGCAAAGACATGACAATTTCTCATTAACAAATTTTAAGTAATAGGTAAAAAAGCTGTACCAGGCTTTTCTAGTGTGCTCCCATGACTCATGCTGTTCAACTGAATTAGAAAATAAAATAAACAAGGGAATGCAACAGAAGGTAATCTTTAGAGCAAACTTTAAAGCCTTCAAGCCATTTATATCTGTATAGAAAGCAATTTTACTTTTGAATTTCTTTACTATTGGTCAATGATATGTAAATAGTGGATGATGATCCCTGACTTATTCATTGTAGGATATTAAACTTACATGACTAGAATGCACATTTGGAAATAGCTTAATTTTTAATGAATGGAAGGTACTTCAGAATATGAAGTTCTGTGAGAATTTTATAATATATACAATGAGCTATCAAATGTGTCCCTATTTCCCCTTAAAACTCTTATACCCCCCTCCCCCAAGCCTTTTCCTCCTAACTTCCTCTTTTTATTATGTTTGGTTTATGACAACCCACTAAATCCAAATAATGCTGCCCTTATGTCCATGGCTGTGGGACCAACCACTGCAGTGTGAGAAGATCAATAGTCACACCCTCAGAGAGGAATGATTCTCTCTTGATATCTGTCAACCGCTCATAGCTCCTCAGTATTGGGCGGGGCCAGGAGATCATCTTCTATTCAGAAAGTTTGGCTGCCTTGGTCTTAGACAAGTCTTGTGCAGGTAACCACAGCTGGTATAAGTTTGTGAGTGTGAAAACTATGCCATGCCCATTTGCATTTCACAGCACTCCTCTCTTAGATGTTCCCAGGGCTTTAGTGGCAGGCAGGTGTTTGTGGAAGCCACTCTGCATAATAGTATAAATGTTTGAAAAATTACAACAAGAGTTTCTGACTGGGATGAGAAATGGTGGAAAAATCTGAAGGCATGGCAGACTACTCTGGAAGGAAAGTTTAACTTAGGATCAGTAACCTGCTTCAGTGGACAGAGATTGTCAAGCCTTATGGCATGATGTCAACTGCTGGGTCCCATGTAGTGGAAAGAGAGAAGTTTGAAAGTTGTCCTCTGACCTTCACATACATTGTGGCCCACACAGGTATACACATAGACACACACACTAAAATGTGGTGTGTGTAGAAAAGTTTAACTTACTTTACTGGAATGTTGGTAATAGTGAAGATGGTGAGGATAGAGATTGCTGCCATTAAAGGAAGGCTTTTAACTTATCAGACAGTCTTGTCATTGCCTGGGGATGGCAGTGAAGATAGTTTTGTAGTGACTTCTTCACTTAAAAAAGTAACTTCTTTTGCCAGTTTTATAGGATTATAGTTTGTCTATCATCTATTACTGGCTTGTTCAATGTCTCCTGGACTTTAAGCAGTCCACTTTTTTAAAAAGTGAGTTCATTTTGGTTTACTCTGCCAGAATGCCTGCATTTTCTTGTGATGCTTTCTGGACATTATTAAACATTGCTGCTAATTTAGTATCATTATTTATAATAGCCTTGATTATAATTCAGTAAATTTACCCCCTGTTATTCCCAGTCTTATTGATGAAGGCTTTGTGTAGCATGTATGTTTCCGCCAGCCCGCCAGCCTGCCAGTCTGGGCCCACAGCGGCGCCAGCCCCAAGTAACACTCTGAGACTCTGTATTTGATACAATCCTGTTGGCCAGTTACCATTATTGTTTATGGGCTAGCTCTGTCTTAATTATTAACCCATTTCTACTTATCTAAGTATTTCCACGTGGTCATCCTGTGGGGAGCCATGGCTGGCATCTTCCTTCCTCCCCGGTCTACATCTTGACTCCTCCCTACTCCTTCCTCTTTCCTCCTCCTGGTCTCCTAGCCCCGCTTATCTTGTTTCCTATTGGCCACAGTGCTTTATTAACCAGTATGAGAAAAATATATACAGAATAACATCTCCCATCAGCTTTGATCAAGAAATTTTTGTCTGCCAGTAGACTTTTATCCATCTATATATTTGTGTATGTATGTATGTATGTATGTATGTATGTATGTATGTATCTATCATTTATTCAATTTATCAATCATTCTTTATTTTTTAAAATTCTAACATAATCACCTTGTTTCTCCCCTTTTCATTTTTTTTCCCAAACTGCTTCCAGGTACACCTCCTGTGCTTGGTCAAATTCATGGTACACACAGACACACGCAGACACAGACACACGCAGACACAGACACAGACACAGACACACACACACACACACACACACACACACACAGACACACACACAGACACACACACAGACAGACAGACACACAGACACACACACACACACACACACACACACACACACACACACACACACACACACACACACTCTCCTAAATACATAAACACAGTCTGTTTAGTCTGTCATGTTATCTGTATGTCTATGACACTAGCCTGATCTCTCCCACTGATATGTCCAGTACCCATTCTTGCACCTAAGGCTCAGGGATCATTGTAGAAGCAGAGGCAGAAAGACTGTAAAAGCCACAGGGAGTTTGCTGTCAGAGAGGCTGCATCAAGGAAGATCAGCAAAACAGCTGCCTAAATAAGACCCCAAATAAAGGACATCAAGAGACATAATGACTTGGAAGGAGAAAAGCTCTTGTGGCCTCAACCTTAGACAAGAACTATTTCAACTGGAGAATGCCAGGAGTGGGAGAAATGGTCTTTTCCAGAGAAGCGTTCTCTACTCCCCAGTAAGCTGGGTTGTTTAGTAAGCTTTGTAAATGAGAAGCTGCATATTATGGACCCGAGTCATGCAGATTTTGCTAGTTTAGGTTTGCAGTGTTCTTCCAAGCCCATGCATCAGAGGTTTGGTTTCCCACATTACACTCTTAGAATATGGAAACATTAATAAAAGGCAGACCCTAGAGGAAGATTTTAGTCATTGTGCCGTGTTTCCAGAAGGAGATAGTAAGACTCAAGTCTCCTTTTTGCTTCCTGTCAACCATGAGGAAGCAGCTTCTGCTTTATGCTTTTGCTGTACTGTACCCTGGTCACTAGTCAGCTGCCAACACGGTCAACTGAAACATTCAAACTGTAATCTAAAATAACATTTTCTCCTTTAAGTTATTTCAGATATTTTGTAATAGTATTGGAAACCTAACTACTGTAGCATTTTGCCCTGTGTCTATGTGGTCTGACTTTCTGGCTGTTGGTATTCTTCATGGACCTGTGTCTATGTGATCTGACCTGTTAGCTATTGGTATTCATCATGAATAGAAAACTCTAGTTAGTTACCAGTCTGGAGTAGATAAGAAACATTCTAGAGATGACATATAATCTGAATCTCAGGCTTCAGGAATTATACTGAATGATATTCAGACGTTAAGCCAGTCTTGCATTCCTGTGATAAGCTCTGTCTGGGCCTGCCTTATTATCCTTTCACAAACTGCAGATTTTGTTCTGAATCTATTGATGACTTTTATAACTTTCTTCATAAAGTTGGCACTGCTTTTGATGTGTTAATATTGACTTCTTAAAATGGACTGGGAAGTGTTTTCTGTATAATTTTTGTGGAAATAGTATGATTTCTTCTATTTTTTTTTTAAGCTGTCAGGTGTTTTGGTCTATTTTGTTTTTTTGTGGAGTGTTTTGAAGTTTTAATATGTTTATTGAGTAGATATAGAACTATGTGATATTTTTGGTTGGTTTTGTCAGATTGTTTTGTTTAATAAGGAAAGTTTTCATTTTTACCACAGTTGAATTTATTGGCATACTATTCCTAGCATATGTCCCCTGGAAGTACTAGTCTTTTTTTCTTTTTCCTAATGCTCTACTTAGTGGTTTATCATTGTATTTATAAAGCTATGATCTGTTTTTGCAAGCCTTAGGTTTTAACCAAATTTTCTTTTTCTTCTTTTTTTTTGTGTTTCTGGGATTATTTAATTTGTTTCACGTTTCTTCAAATGCTTATGTGATGTCTTAATTACTTTTCTATCACTGTGAGGATATTGTAACCAAGACAACTTATACAAGAAAACATTTAATTTAGGAAACATGGTTCCAGAGGGTTTGAGTATATGATCATCATTTCAGGGAGTGCATAGTGGACAGCATGCAGTAGGCATCAGGGAGCAGGTGGTGGGCAGCAGGGGGCAGGCAGGGGGCAGCAGGGGACAGGCAGGGGTCAGGCAAGGGGCAGCAGGGGGCAGGCAGGGGGCAGGCGGTGGGCAGCAGGGGGCAGGCGGTGGGCAGCAGGGGGCAGGCAGGGGGCAGACGGTGGGCAGCAGGGGACAGGCGGTGGGCAGGCAGGGGCAGGCAGGGGGCAGCAGGGAGCAGGCGGTGGGCAGCGGGGGGCAGGCGGTGGGCAGCAGGGGGCAGGCAGGGGCAGGCGGTGGGCAGCAGGGGGCGGGCAGGGGGCAGCATGGGGCAGGCAGCGGGGCAGGCGGTGGGCAGCAGGGGGGCAGGCGGTGTGTAGCAGGGGGCAGCAGTGGGCAGTAGGGGGCAGGCAGGGGGCAGGCGGTGGGCAGCAGGGAACAGGTGGTGGGCAGGTGCTGGAGCATAGGAGCTTAGATAGACCCTTATCTGAAGGAGGCAGATCAGATTAACTGGGACTGGTGTTAAGTTTTGAAACCTCCAAGTTCACCCATAGGTGACTGGCCTCCTCCAACAAGGCCATACCTCCTAATCCTTCCCAGATAGTTCATCAGTTGGGGACCAAATATTCAAGCATGCTAGCCTATGAGGGTCAGTCTCATTCAAACCACCACATTCTACTACTGCGTCCCCATAGGCCTGTAGCAATATTATAATACAAAATGTAATTTAGTTCAACTTCAAAAGTTCCCATAGTCCTTCAGGCTTAATGCAGTTTTAAAGTCCAAAGTCTCTTCTTTATATGAGGTTACAATTAAGGTAGTCTCTTAATTGTAACTTCATATAAAATAAAAAAGCAAATTAACTATTTCCAATATACTATATCATAGAATATAGATTACCATTCCCAACAGAGGAATAGAAACAGTGAGAAAATGCTGGACCAAAGCAAGATCAAAACTCAGCAGGCAGACTCCAACTCCTGTAACTTCATGTCTCATATCAAGAGGCCTAGATGGCTTTGTCCTTTCAGCTTTTCTGGCTTCTTTTTCTTGTACTAGTCCCACACCTTGTATGAGGATTTCCCAGGCACATATCCCCAGCTTCTGTACCTCCAACAACGTGGGATCTTCAACATCATCCAGGCTCAATTTTGACAGCTTCACACCATGACCTTTCAGAGCCTACAAACATGGACTCCCCTGCTATAAGCCTAGCCTCAGTAGAGTTCCTTAACTGCAAGGGAATATTCCACAACCCTTTATGTTTGTGTCCCTCATAACACTAAACCATATGGTCAGTGTTGTGAAGTTTGGCTTCGAGCCTGGCCTCCTCCTTGAATACACTTAATAAACTTTTCCTTGTCTATATTTTTCTCCTATTTGATTGGAGAACTGGATGAGCCAAAGGACCTTTATCCCACTGCTTGCCATCATGATTGTAGCTGCTGTTGAGAAGTAGAAAACCAGTTAGGCCTTTTCCTTTCATAAATTGCAGGATTAGCTGGGTGGATTTGTGCCCCTAGGGCACCACCCCCATCACTCCATTTAGCATCCTCCTTTCTTAATGTCAGCATAGGCCTAGGTGCCAACATTAAAGTTTCCTGGAGCTCTTTCAGTCTTTAAACTGCATTTTATATTTCTTCTTGTCCTGTTGCTCTTTTTCATTGGAGACCTGATAAGATCAATTACTGATAAACCATACAACAGACTCCATATTAGTCTGTGTCTTAGTTAGGGGTACTATTACTATGAAGAGCAGCATATTACTATGACCACAGCAACTCTTATAAAGGAAAGCATTTAATTGGAGGTAGATGAGAGGTTCAGAGGTTTAGTCCATTATTGTCATAGTGGGAAGCTCGGCAGCACACAGGCAGACATGGTGCCGGTGCCAGAGAAGGAGCCACAAGTTCTACATCTCGTTGGCAGGTAGCAGGAAGAAAGCCATTGATCCTAGCTTGAGCTTTTGAAACCTCAAAGCCCACCACTCCTAGTGACATACTTCCTCAAATAAGGCCATACCTACTCCAATATCCTAATCCTTTCAAATAATACCATTTCTCATGAGACTGTGGGGACATTTTCATTCATTCAAACTACTACAGGCTATTTGAAAATCCTCTCTGTCGCGCCCAACCTGGACCAGCAAGGAAGATGCAACTCCGGGAAGATCTTCTTCATGCAGTTTACTCAGGATCCTTGAACAAGCTTTCTATCCTCCCCCCCTTCAACCCCCCCCCTCCGGGGAAATGCACGCACAGGCTTAAATCCCCTTGTGCTGACCAACCCCAGTGAGCTACATGGACCCTGCAGATAGGCTACTCTAACGCGGAAGCAAACAGGCTGAATAGGCTTAACCAAATAAGGACTTGTTTACGCCAGAGAGATCTCACTATCTGGAAGGTGGAAGGTGGAAGCCAGTGCCATCTTTAAGGTGTGGCACTTCGCAACTCTCTACACCTCTCTGCTAACAGAATCAGTCCATAGGTAGATCGTAGGACAAGGACAAAAATCAGCTACTTTTTTTTTTTTTTTTTTTTTTGCAAATATATCACAAGAATATGTCTAAGTCTCAAACTGTTGCCCCGTGGCACCTCCTGAGTTGGACTTCTATAGCCCACATTGCTCTCAGCACTACTGTATTCCAAAGTCCTGCTGGAATGGCCCCTTAATCACAGTGTAAGATGTTCAACCATTTTCCTAGTTCAAAGTCTCAAAGGTTTCTGCAGTCACCAAAAATAAACCAAGCATAGTCAAGGTCTGTCACAGTAATAGCCCACTTCTTGATACCAATTTCTGTCTTAATTACCCACCCTTTTTTTTTTTTGAAAGTGCTAAAATTTTTTGAGATTATAATTATATAATAATAATTACATTACTCCCCTCAAAACCCTGATGTATACTTCTCTCTGCTGTTGTTCTTCAGATTTATGGCCCTCCTTTTATACTAACTGTTATTGTGTACTATATATAACTAACTACAGCCTGATCATTTCATAACATGTTACTTGTATGGATGTTTTCAGTGTTCACCATTTGACACTTAGTTACTTTTCTATTGCTTTGACAAAATATCGACCAATGCAGCTTATAGGGGAAATTTTTAATTTGTGGCTCATGGTTTGATAGGGTTAGAGTCCATAGCCATCATGGTAGGGTGTATGGCAACAGGTAGGCAAGGATGACACCAGATGTAGCTGAGAGCTTACACCTGGCTTCAAAGCACAAAGTAGAAAGAGCTACTTGGGATGGGTGTTGACCTTTGAAACCCCAAGACCACTTCCAGTAATATACCTCTTCCAACAAGACCACCTTCTAATCCCTCCTAAATAGGTAGGATCAACATAGTAAAAATGGCAATAAATAAAAAAATGGGGTACAGATCTAAACAGAGTATTCTCAACTCAAGAATCTCAAATGGCTAAGAAACACTTAAAGAATTGTTCAAAATCCTTAATTATCAGGGAAATGCTTATGAAAACAACTCAGAGATACAACCTTACACATATCAGAATAGGTAAAATCAAAAACACTGATGGCAGCTTATGCTGGAGAGGATGTAGAGTAAGGGGAACACTCCTTCATTGCTAGTGGGAGTACAAACTTCTACAGCCACTTTAGTAGTCAGTTTGGCAGTTTCTCAGAAAATGGGGATCAATCTACCTAAAGGCCCAGCAATACCACTCTTGGCATATACCCAAAGGATGCACACTCATATCACAAGGACACTTGCTCCACTATATTCATAGCAGCATTATTTGTAATAGTCAGTACCTGAAAACAACCTAGATGCCCTTCAACTGAAGAATGGATAAAAAGAATGTGCTACATTTAAACAATGGAGTATTAGTGGTTAAAAAAATATGACATCTTGAAATTGGCAGGCAAATGGATAGAAGTAGGAAAAACCATAACCAAAAACCAAAAAACACTCCGAGTGAGGTAACTCAGACTCAAAAAGACAAAGTTGGTATATACTCACTCATAAGTAGATATTACATGTATAGAAAAGGATAACCAGGCTACAATCTACAACCTCTGAGAAGCTATGTAACAAAGAGGATCCTAAGAGAGACATGCATGAATGCCCCTGTGAAGGGGAAATAGATAAGATCTCCTGAGTGAATTGGGAGTGTGGGGATGGAGGGGTAAAAGGGAGGGGATGAGACCATGAGGGAACAGGATGGTTGAGTTGGGTGTGGAATGGAGGGAGAGAGTAATGAAAGAGATATTTTGATAGAGGGAGCCATTATTGGGTTAGGGAGAAACTGGGTGATAGGGAAATTCTCAGGAATCCACAGCTAAGACTAAGCAATAGTGGAGAGGCTACCTTAACTGCCCTTCCCCTGTAATCAGATTTTGATGACTGTCTTAAAATGCCATAATAGAGCCTCCTTCCAGTAGCTGATGGAAGCAGAAGTAGAAATCCACAACTAAGCACTAGACAGAGCTCTTGGAGTCCCATTGAAGAGAGGGAAGAGGGAGTGTATGAGCAATGGGATCAAGATCATGATGGGGAAACCCACAGAGACAGCTGACAGGAGCTAGTGGAGCTCACTGACTCTTGATCAACAGCTAGGGAACCTACATAGGACTGAACTAGGACTTCTGAATGTGGGTGACAGTTTTGTGGCTTGGGCAGTCTGTGGGGCCACTGACAGTAGGACCAGAATTCATCATTAGTGCATGGCCTGGCATTTTGGGGCCCATTCCCTGTGGAGGGATACCTTGCTCAACCTAGATACGAGGGGAGGGCTTGGTCTTGCTTCAACTTGGCATGCCAGACTTTGTTGACTCCCCATGGGAAACGTTACCCTTTCTGAGGAGTGGATGGGGCCCTAGATAGGTGGAAGAGGAAGAGTAAGAGGAGGGAGGGGAAATGTGGTTGGCATATAAAATGAAAAAAATGAACTTTTAAATAAAAAAATTCTTCACAGGCAATTTAGTCAATTCTAGATATAGTCCACAGGGGTGACTTATGGAATGAATGGGTCAGTGAATAGAGTTGCTTATGGACAGGCCTGTTTATCTGGATCCCACAAGGTGGCAGGAGAGAACTACTTGAGAGTGTTGTCCTCTGACCCTTAGGTGCAGGAGTTGTGTTATTGATGCTGGGCACCACATGATGTGCTGATCTTTGATTACAGCCTACTGTGAGAATCCCTAAGGACCTGCTTCTTGGATGAGGAGCGAGAGCTACATTTCTTTGTGGGTATGAGGTTTTGAATGCATTTGGGAATCACACTGCTCTCATAAGGCCATGGTAGTATGTTTTATTCTAGGATCCATGACTCCACTAGCCCCAAGTAGTTGGCTAAGTTTTCAGTGACTGTTGAGAGAGGAGAATTAGCATTTCCCAAGATGAGCCCTTAGTTTGTTATCCAATACAAAATGATTAGCTATGAAGTCCTGTACACACAAGCCATACTAAGTGGCTCAGCAGGATATATCTGTATCTGTATCTGTAACTGTATCTGTATCTGTATCTGAATCTGTATAATCAATAAGAAGTATCAAGGGAGAGTGAGAGTGTGAGATGAAAAGGCTTAGAGGGAGGGGACATAGGAGTGGTTGGAGGGAGGATAGGAAAAGGTGCGAGGGATGTAATTATATTGTAATTTTAAATTTAATCAAAATAAATAATGAGTACTTGATGCATAAATAGATCTTAAATGGCTATTTCGTGGGTTATGTAAATGTAAATTAGTTTGAATTGATATTTAAACTATTTTATGCCTTTATCTGTTTTCTGTGTTCTTGCTCCATTCATTAATATGAAAAGGTATTGAGACCTCCAGCTTTAATTATGGATTGTTTTCTAGTTGCTTTAGTTATTTCTGGCCTTCTTCAGCATTTTCCCGTGGGTACAGGTACATTTTAGATTGTTACACTTTTCTGGAGAATCTATGCTTCCACATTATGACGTTTGTGTCCCTAGTTCTCCTATGTATTTTCTGTGTTATCTCCTTAAAGTGTACCTTCTAATGATAATATGACAGCTGCCGATTAAAGTTTGATTAGTGTTTGCCTGTCAGTGCTTCTAGTCCCTTTATTTATAATTATATCTGTCATTATGTGTAGCTATCATATAAGTAACTCTGGAGTTTTTTATGAAATTGCTTTTTATTTGGGGTGTTTAGGCCACTTCTTTATATTTTATGACTGTATGTTGAGATGTTTGTACCGGTCTGAGCCGTTTGCACAGTCTTTCTTCATTCACTGTATACGTTGTTTAGTGGTATTGTGCTAGTTTGAGCTGTTTGTCTGTTCTTCCCTCTGCTTAAACTTTTTTCCTGCTTTCACTTGACTAGTCCCTTTTTCTATTAAAAGAGTTAACTTTTAGAGCAATTTTAGGGTTCTAAAAATTGAGGAGCACTTTAATCAAGATTTTCCAGAGAAGCAAAATAAGAAGAATTTTATACCACAGAGTTTTGTATCAGTTAAGACCAAGAAATGTGTTGTTAGGCAGTGTCATAGTTGTGTGAACATTACAATGTACATAAACAAATCTATGTTGCATAACCCATTCTATTTGTATTCTTTATGGTATGTACTTTTATATATGGGGTCTGTCTTTGAGGTGATATATATATATATATATATATATACATATATATATATATAGTGATGATTCAGTGTGTATGTATACATGTATGTGCTTATGTACATGGATATTGCATGGAGGGCAAATGAGGAGCATGAGATGGGGAGGGAATGAGAGATAGGGAGAGGGAAACGGGGCACTATGGTAGTTTGAGAGTCAGGTAAAAGCTGTAATAGACTCATGAATCTGAGTTTACAAGAATGCTTTCAATTTATTGGATATAGTTAGCTGGTGCTGTTGACCCTAAGTTTCGGGATTAAAATGATACATATAGCCAGATGGGGTGGCACATGTTTTTAACCCAACACTTTAATCCAGGCAGAGGCAGAGGTCTACAGATGGAGTTCATGGACAGCCAGGGCTGTTACACAGAGGAAACCCTGTAATGAAACAATAAAAGAAAAAAAAGGACACATCTAAAATATACCGTTATGGTAATGTCTAGAATAGTGTTTGACCCAATAGCTGGGCATCATAAATTGACACATAAAATTAATTCTCATAAACAGATAATAGAGTTGTCATATATAACATCTCTTAGGCACACAATTTTCCATATTATTAACATCTGACATCACTTTTGCACATTTGTAAAATTTATGTATCAATAGTCATACATTGTGAGATTTTATTATATTAGAGGGGATTTTTTTCCATTTCCTATTTATTTATTTTTCTTTATTTTTTATTTTACAAATTGATCCCAGTTCCCACTCCCTCTCTCCCTCCCTTCCTCTCTCTTTCCCTCTCTCCCACCTTCTCTTGTCTCCCGCCCCCCCACCCTCCCCCCCCACACCACATGTAGGGTAATGCCTTCCAGGAGGGGTCATCTAAATCTGTTAAGTAATTTGGAATAGGGACTAGGAATTCTCTCCTGTCTCTAAGTTAAGGGAATATCCCTCCATGGGGGATGTGCTGCCAAAGTCCTTTTGTGCCCCAGGGATACATCTTGGTTCCACTGTCCGAGGTCCCTTAGACTGCTCAGGCCTTCTAGCTGAGACCCATGTTCAGGGGGTCTGAGTCAGTCCCATGCTGGATTTCCAGCTATTAGTCTGGGAACCCATTAGCTCCTCCTTGTTCAAGTCATCTGCTTCTATGTGTTACTGTAGCCTGGTCTTGTTGACTCTCTCTGCATCTGGATTCCAGTTTGGCTCAGTATTTAGTTATGGGTGTCTGCTTCTGTTTCCATCAGCTACTAGATGAGGGCTTCATGATGATGGATAAGTTAGTCATTGATCTCATTATCAGGGAAGGGCATTTATGGTAGCTTTTCCACTGTTGCTCAAATTGTTAGTTCGGGTCAGTCTTGTAGGTCTTTGGACATTTCTCTAGGTTCAGTTTTCTATTCAAACCTATAATAGCTCCCTCTTTGTAGTGGGATATTCACTTTGACTGCTTCTGTGGCACTGACCATGCCCATTGGGGGTGGAGTCGGGGGCGGAAGTGACCCATGGAACTACGTCTGAGGAGGAGCCAGGGAATGCTCTCTTGCTGGCGGGATGTCGAGAGGAGAGCATCCATTGCAACCTGCTGGTGTTCATCTGTCTGTGTTGTGAGTTATTTCTCCCTGAATAAACATCTGTTTGGCCTATTTGTTTAACCTGATCCTTATTAACCATGATACTTCTTTTATTCTCTCTCTCTCTCTCTCTCTCTCTCTCTCTCTCTCTCTCTCTCTCTCTCTCTCTCTCTCTCTCTCTCTCTCTCCCCTCTCATCTATTCCTCCCCTGACTCAGTCTTCCTAGTCCCACGTGCTTTCTCCCCCCCCTTCTCTTTCGCCTACCTAGTTCCCTCTCCACTCACTGCCCCACCCCGCCATATGCTCAGGATATCTTGTGCCTTTCCCCTTCTGTGAGGGACCATATATGAATCTCTTAGAATACTCCTTGTATCCTAGTTTCTCTGGTGGTGTGAATTATAGGCTTGTGATCCTTTGCTCTAGGTCTAAAATCCATATATGAGTGAGTACATACCATGTTCCTCTTTTTGAGACTGGCTTACCTCATTCAGGATGGTTCCTTCAAGTTCCATCTACTTGCCTGCAAATTTCAAAATTCCAATGATTTTTTTATGCAGAGTAGTATTCCATTGTGTAAATGCGCCACATCTTCTTTATCCATTCTTCAGTTGAGGGGCATCTAGGTTGCTTCTAGGTTCTTGCTATTACAAATAATGCTGCTATGAACATAGTTGAACAAATGTCTTTGTTGCATGGATGTGGATCATTTGGGTATATGCCTAAGAGGGAGTTTGCCGGGTCCTGTGGTAGACTGATTCCTGTTTTCCTGCGATCTCCAAAAAGGCTGTACAAGTTGCATTCCCACCAGCAGTGGAGGAGTGTTCCCCTTTCTTCACATCCTCTCCAGCATAAGTTGTCATTGGTGTTTCTAATTTTAGTATTCTGCCAGGAGTAAGACGGTATCTCAGAGTTGTTTTGATTTGCAATTTCCTGATAACTAAGGATGTTAAGCACTTTCTTAAGTTTCTTTTAGCCTTTTTTATTTCCTCTATTGAGAGTTCCCTATTCTTTAATAGGGTTATTTGGTGTTTTGTTAACTAGTTTCATGAGTTCTTTGTATATTTTGGAGATCAGCCCTCTGTCAGATGTAGGATTGGTGAAGATCTTTTCCAGTCTGTGGGCTGCCATTTGGTCTTGTTAACTGTGTCCTCTGCTTTAAAGAAGCTTCTCAGATTGAGGAGGTCCCATTTATTAATTGTTGATTTCAATTTCTGTGCTACTAGAGTTATGTTCAGGAAGTGGTGTCCTGTACCAATTTGTTCAATGGTACCTCCTACTTTTTCTTCTAAGAGGTTCAGTGTGGCTGGATTTATGTTCAGGTCTTTGATCCATTTGGACTTGAGTTTTGTACATGGCAATAGACATGGGTCTATCTGCAGTCTTCCACACACCATCATCCAGTTGTTCCAGCATCATTTGTTGAAGATGCTTTCATCCTCCCATTGTATACTTTTGGCTATTTTTTCAAAATTCAGGTGTTCATAGGTGTGTGGGTTAATGTCAGGATTTTCGATGTGATTCTATTGGTCTACTTGTCTATTTTTGTGCCAATACCAGGCTGTTTTCAGGACTATAGCTCTTTAGTAGAGCTTAAAGTCAGGGATGGTGATGCCTCTTAAAGTTCATTTATTGTACAGGGTTGTTTTGGCTATCCTTGGTCTTTTGTTTTTCCATATAAAGTTTATTATTATACTTTTAAGGTCAGTTCAGAATTGTGCTGGGATTTTAATGGGGATTGCATTGAATCTGTAGATTGCTTTTGGCAAGATTGCCATTTTTACTGTGTTTATCCTACCTATCCAAGAGCATGGGAGATCTTTCCATTTTCTGGTATCTTCTTTCATTTCTTTCTTTAAAGCCACAAAGTTTTTATTGTATAGGCCTTTCTCATGTTTGGAAGTGTTATCCCAAGATACTTTATGTTGTTTGTGGCTATTGTAAAGGTTGATGTTTCTCTGATTTCTTTATCAGCCCCTTTGTTGTCTGAATAAATTAGGGCTACTGATGGTTTTGAGTTTATCTTGTATCCTGCTAGTTTGCTGAAGGTGCTTACCAGATGTAGGATTTCCCTGGTATAGCTTTTTGGGTCGCTTATGTAAAATATCATATCATCTACAAATACTGAAAGTTTGACTTCTTTCTTTCTAGTTTGTATCCCCTTGATCTCCTTTCTTGTCTTATTGCTTTAGCTAGAACTTCAAGTATAATATTGAATAGATACGAAGAGAGAGGGCAGCCTTGTCTTGATCCTAATTTTAGAGGACTCACCTTAAGATTCTCTCTATTCAGTTTGTTGTTGGCTGTTGTTTACTGTATATTGCTCTTACCATGTTTAGGTATGTTCCTGTTGTCCCTGCTCTCTCCAAGACCTTTATCATGAAAGGGTGTTGAATTTTGTCAAAGACTTTTTCAGCATCTAGGGAGATGATCATATGGTTTTCCTTTTTCAGTTTGTTTATATTGTGTATCATGTTGATAGATTTTCGTATGTTAAACCATTCCTGCAACCCAGGGATGAAGCCTACTTGGTCATGGTAGATGATTTCTCTGATGTATTCTTGGATTCGGTTTGCCAATATTTTATTGAGTATTTTTGCATCAATGTTCATGAGGGATATTGGTCTGTAGTTTTCTTTCTTAGTTGTGTGGCCTTGTAAAAAGAGTTTGGTAATGAAACTTCTATTTCTATTGCGTGGAACTATTTGAGGAGTATTGGTATTAGCTCTTCCTTGAATTTCTGGTAGAATTCTGCATTGAAGCCATCTGGTCTGGGCTTTTTTTTTTTTTTTTCTTGGAAGGCTTTTGATGACTGCTTCTATTTCATTGGGGGTTATAGGTCTATTTAAGAGGCTTTTCTGTTCTTGATTTAATTTTGGTAAGTGATAGTTATCCAGAAATCTGTCCATTTCCTTTGAATTTTCAAATTCTGTGGAGTACAGGTTTTCAAAGTATGACCTGAACATTGTCTAGATTTTCTCAGTGTCCATTGTTATGTCCTCCTTTTTGTTTCTGATTTTGTTAATTTGAATGTTCTCTCTCTGCTTTTTGGTTAGTTTTGATAAAGGTTTGTCTATCTTGTTGATTTTCTCAAAAAATCAACTCTTTGTTGCATTGGTTTTTTTGTATTGTTTTTCTGGTTTCTACTTTATTTATTTCAGCCCTTAAATTGATTATTTCCTGGCATCTACTCCTCTGGGGTGATTTTGCTTTTTCTTGTTCTAAGGCTTTCAGTTGTGCTGTTAATTCTCTAATGTGACTATCCTTTGTTTCCCTCACATGGGCCCTTACTGCAATGAACTTTCCTGCTTTCAAGGTGTCCAATAAGTTTGGGTGTGTTGTGTCCTCATTCTCATTGAATTTTAGGAAGTCCTCAATTTCTTTCTTTATTTCTTCTTTGACCTAGGTATGGTGCAATTGCTCATTGTTCAGTTTCCATGAGTTTGTAGGTTTTCTGTGATTTGTGTTTTGTTGAATTCCATCTTTAAAGCATGGTGGTTGATAAGATACAGGGGACTATTACAATATTTTTGTATCTGTTGAGGTTTGTTATGTTGCATATTATGTGGTCAATTTTAGAGAAGGTTCCACGTAGAGCAGAGAGGAAGGTATATTCTTTTGTGATTGGATGGAATGTTCTATAGATGTCTGTTAAACCCAATTGAGATATAACTTCTGTTAGTTCGTTTGTTTCTTTGTTAAGTTTCTGACTTATGGTCCTGGCTAGTGGTGAGAGTGGGGTGTTGAAGTCTCCTACTATGAGTGTGTGAGGTTTTATGTGAGCTTTGAGTTTTAGTAGTGTTTCTTTTACGAATGTGGGTGCCTTTGTATTTGGGGCATAGATGTTCAGAATCGAGACTTTTTGTTGATGGATTTCTACTGCGATGAATATGAAATGACCATCTTCAACTCTTTTGATTAATTTTGGTTTGAAGTCTAACTTGTTAGATATTAGGATAGCCATACCTGCTTGCTTCTTGGGTCCATTTGATTGGAAGATCTTTTCCCAACCCTTTACTCTTAGGTAATGTCTGTCTTTGAAACTTATAGTATTTCTTGTACACAGCAGAAGGAAGGATTCTGTCTTTGTGTCCATTCTGTTAGCCTGTGTCTTTTTATAGGTGAGTTAAGACCATTGATTGTTAATGCTTGTTTGTTTTAGATTTGTTGTTGATGGTGGTATTGTGAATATATTTGCTCTGCTTTACCCTTGGGTTTTGGTGAAGTGGGATTATCTATTGCCTATGTCTTTGTGAGCGTAATTACCTTTCTTAGGTTGGGGTTTTTCTTGTAGAACTTTTTGTAGGTCTGGATTTGTAGATACATATTGTGAAAATCTGGCTTTGTCATTAAATATCTTGTTTTTTCAGTCTATAGTGATTGAGAGTTTTGCTAGGTATAGTAGCCTGGGCTGGCATCTGTGAATTCTTAGTACTTGTAGAACATCTGTTCAGGACCTTCTGGCCTTGAGAGTTTCAATGGGGCAGTAAGGTGTAATTTTGATAGTTCTGCCTTTATATGTTACCCATCCTTTTTCCTTCGCTGCTCTTAGTATTCTTTCTCTATTCTGTATGTTAGGTGCTTTGATTATTATATGTTGAGGAGTCTTTTTTTCTTTGGTTCAGTCTATTTGGGGTTCGGTATGCTTCTTGTATTTTCATGGGCATGTCCTTCTTCAGATTGGGAAAGTTTTCTTCAATGATTTTGTTGAATATGTTTTCTGCATCTTTGTGCTGGGCTTCTTTGCCTTCTCCTATACCTATTATTCTTAGGTTTGTCCTTTTCACAGTGTCCCACATTTCCTGGATGTTTTGTCTTAAGTATTTTAGATTATCTTTGGTTGATGAATCTATTTCCTCTAGTTTATCTTCAGTGCCTGAGTTTATCTTTTCTATCTCTCGTATTCTGTTGGTTATGCTTGTGTCTGTGGTTCCCAATTGTTTGCTCAGTTTTTCTATTTTCAGCATTCCTTCAGTTTGTGTTTTCTTTATCATCTCTATTTCAGTTTTCAAGTCTTGAACTGTTTCCTTCGCCTGTTTAATTTTTTTTCTTGGTTTTCCTTGCTTTCTTTAAGAGATGTGTTCATTTCTTTCAATTTTTTGTTTGTTTTTTCTTCTTTTCCTTAAGGGATTTTCTCACATTGTCTTTGAATGTTTCTTTCATTTTTATGAAGACATTTTCTAAGTCGTTTTTTTCTGCTTCATTTGCTTTGGGGTGTTCAGGTCTAGTTGGTGTAGAGTCCCTAGATTCTGGTGGTGTCATGCTTGTCTTTGTATTGTTAGGTGTTTTCTTGTATTGTCTTCTTCCCATCTCTTCTTCCAGTGGGTGCAGGTGGGGTCTCTCTTTCTCTCTATGGTACTCCCCCTGTGGCCTTAGGTGTGTTAGAAGTTTGGTGTCTGTAGCTCTGGGTGGTCCAAGCTCTCTAGGATGTCTCTCCTCAGTCAGGGGCCTGGCGTTGGGGGTCAAATATCAGGCTTCAGCAGAGCCCCAGCGATGGGGGTCAAAGTTCCAGCAGGCAGGGACTCAGGATAGTCCCGAGGGGATCAGAACGGTTTACTTTTTAGTTAATTTATTTATTTTTGTTTTTATTATTATTATTATTATTATCATTATTATTATTATAGTGGATTCTTGGGCCTTTTGAATGCTGGGCAAGTGTTGTACCATTGTGCTGTTTATCTCGCTCTCAGGGTTTTCACAGCTTTTACTGATTATTGTGCAGTCTGGGTTGGCCTTGAACTTATGATCCGTATGCCTCAAAATTTTGAGGCAGTGTGCCCAGATACAACATACCATTAAATACTCTGTTGGCAAAATATTTTGGGGTTAGAGCAGGGAAAATACAAAATAAGCATGGTCTGCCTGGTAACAGTAAGAAAGTAAAAAGATCTCACAACTGAGAAGATGAAATCATATCAAAAGGACATAGGAGACAACCAAAAAAGCATACTATTTAAAAACACAAAATGAATATTGTAGTGTTTGAGTGTAGAGTATATAATGAACATCCAAGGATCATTTGATAGTAACTATGCTGGAGTAGTTGTGATAAGGGAGAAAGTGAGGACTACTTTCATGCAGAAGGATGAGCAGTGATGTGTGCCAGTGTAGAAGGAAGAGCAGAGATGTGTACCAGAGATCTTCAGGAGATAGAAGATGACTCCTTTGCTTTCACCTAAAAGTTGGTGAGACTCAGTCTCTTCTAAGACAGGCCATGTAAAGGGAAAAACAGACACTGTAGTGGAGAAGCCTGCCAAACACCACCTCATCCAACTGATGAAGGGTAGTACCACCAATGATGTTCCCTTTACTATGTATAAGAACTGTTGTTGTCTCTGTGATGTTCCTTCAGAAAACTCTGACACCACAGGAAACATACAGAAATGATCTTTTAAGAGAAAATATTAGATATGTCCAAATCAAAGGTAGTTCTGACAAAATATTAGAACAGTTTTTGTGCGGCGTTCTAGGTGGACAGATGAACTGTGGTGATGTAACTTACTGTCATTAGGGGAAATAAGGCTAAGGGGAGACAGACACTCCATACCATCTTTCAACTTTTCCATCAATATCAAGTTAATCCAGAAACAAAGTTTAAAGTTTTGGTTTACTTAAGGAAGCAGCTTTTTGACCTTTTTTGATGTTGTTTTTGTTTGTTTTGAGGCAAAGTTTCCCTGAGTTGTCTTGGCTGGCTTGGACCTCACTAGGCTAGCTTCTAACACCCTGGTGCCTCCCTAGTGCTGGGATTAAAGGTATGCGCCAGTATACCTGCATGGCTGCCTTTCTTGATCTGTGAAATCCATTATTATGAAGAACAGAAACTATGTTAGTATCAACCAGACACTTCTCGTCAACATGTTTCATTTTAATATTTCTCATAACATGGATTAATATATAATGATATCAGCTTTGCATTTACAATGAGTTCTATTCACAAACCATAGCTCATTTATATGTAAAATTTAATGGTCTTTGAAATGCCACATTGCTATGTGAAACTTGGAAACTGTAGACTAAGGTTAATGAGGTACAAACAAATAGCAATTCTGAAGGGGGAAAGTTAATAACTTAGATTACTTTGAGAATCCAAGTTTTGATTTACGTGGGGGATTATGATTTAGAAAGTCCTTGTGTTGATACTGTATTAGATCAAAGTACAGCATTTTTGGAACTTAAATTTTAATAGTACTATCAGTTAAAACAACAACTATAATTAATCTACTAGATTAAAGGAATACTTTAGAGCAATTAAAAGTGCAGTCTTCACTTGTATTCTCTATGAATGATGAATCTGAGTAAGCTTTTCATATGTTCCCATCACTTTTCTTTCTAGATTTGCTGTCTAGGATCAATTTGGATGAACTCATGAGGAAGGATGAACCACCTCTTGATTTCCCTGATACACTGGAAGGATTTGAATATGCTTTTAATGAAAGTAAGTGCTATACATTATAGATGGTGTTTATGGAATCATAGGAAACACAGTAATTATTCTCCAATAACTAACTAGAATATTTTTCAGGATTTTGGGGAGACAATGACTTATCTTTGCCTAGTGAAGTCCTTCACTCCAGTGAAAGAATCAGGGAACACTTTTTGTTAGTTGACAAGTCACATAAATTAATAGACATAAATTTGACTTAGTTTATACATTTCAACTTTGAGCGTTCTACCCTGATATTTAACTGGAAACTCCTAATTGAATTACATAGAAAGGTACATCTTTAACTTGTTGTTTCAGATGACTGCAGTCATTATGTGTGGCAATATATTAAGATTACCCAGTGTTCTGTCATTTTTTAGGAAAATCTTTTTACATTTGGGATTAAAAGACCTTTATACCTGAGTTGTTGGAAAAGACATCATACCCCACCATACACTATTGTATTTGAAAGCTTTGCAGTTATGGACAGGTAGCATGAAGTTGTCATTTCCATCTGTTGCATTATAGCTCTAAATTGGTGTTCATTCATTACTGTGTTAGTGTGTCCCCTTAGGATGACCTCATTACACTTAGAGGTGTAGGGACTTCTGCCCTAGTGTACTTGAATACCCAATGAGTTTCAAGAGAAGATGGTAAAAAACTTTGATCACTTTTCAGATAGGATTTTTTTTTATAAAAAATGTTTTATGACAAAACATTAATATTTTGTTGCCTGTTGGTTTATGTGCTTTTTTTCTGGTTACTAGACTCTTCCTGTCGAAAGCAAGGGGGAAGATGGTCCATCTTCATTTCATTGTAAATAGGCCGATGATTAAAACTTTTAGTAAATAGAGACCAATGTTTTCCATGAGGAGAGTTGTTTTGTGGAGCACTATGATCTAGATGGTTGATAGTATTGTTCATAGTAAACCTGCGGCATGTTACATGGAGACTGTTATATAGCACTATAGTTCTGTAACACAGAGGATGGGAATATTATGACCAAATACTTACTAGTGTGTGGAGTCCTGTGTACCTCATTTAACCCTTACTTGATCTGGGTCTTCCAATCCAGTCCAGTGAGAGAGATGTAGGTAGAGGGATAGCCGGCACACCCCAGGCTCTCCCTGCTTTGTTTGTTGCAACTTGACTGCAGGTCCTGGAACTGTTAATACAGCATATTAATCTTTGTCAGGGAAGCCCTGTGATTTGAGTGAGTCTCGTGTTAACTTTCCTCCTCTTCTTTATCTTAGGGCCTGCTAGAAACTGTTCCTCTGAATCCCATTCTACCCTCTAGTTAACCCCACAGTGCATTCTTACGATCCCACATCATTCTACACCACATGTCCATATGCATCACAGACCGCAGCTGTACATCACTCACTTCCTTTGACTCTTGTCTCACTTTCTGAAAAGTTGCTTAGATTTTCAATATTTGTACTCCCAGATAGACTCTAAATTTCTTCAAGACTGGGGTCTTGCTTATGCTATTATCTGGTAGCAGTTCTTATCCATAGTGGCCTTAAGGGAGTGTCAGTTTGCTTTAATATAAGACATTATTTATTGTAAGTCACATATTATCCAAAATATATTCTAAATCATTGGAATATTGCTTTTTGTCTTTTAGAGGGGCAGTTAAGACACATAAAAACCGGGGAACCGTTTGTTTTTAACTACCGAGAAGACTTACACAGGTGGAACCAGAAAAGATACGAGGCTCTGGGAGAGGTATGTAAAGGGTTTGCATTTTCCAATTTGAAGGCTGAGGTATGCCATAAATACTGTTTTACTACATTTTCCAATTCTAAGTACCAGGAGTAATGGTTAGGAAGGTGCCACAGTTCACATACTTCTTTCATAAAAAGTGACTTTTAAAATGCTTTTTCTTCTTTGTATTTGGTAATTTTCAGTCATTTACTAGAAGCATCTCTTAATTTGAAGGCTGCTTTTATACCAACATATCCTTCATATGACTTTAGTATTTTCTAGTAAGTCATTTACATGGGCAAATAAATTCACACCAAATTTTACCCTTTTGGGGGGGGTATTATTTTTAAAAGGTTCAATCTTCTACTGTGCTAGGAAAATAAGCATTACTTTTAAGTTTTTATTGATATGATCATTGTTATTAGGATAGTTAGATTAGATCTCTCTTCTTTTCCTTTGGCTTGATAACATATTTGGCCTAAAACTGTGTGTCTTACATTGTCTCACAAGAAGAAACCTTTAAAAGTGCCATTTGTCATTTTGGTGAATGTTTATCAGAGCTAAGTATATTTTTAGTAAAAGGTATATAGACACATTTGTTTAATATGTTACCTGTACAACCATTTTTCCTCCTAAGGAAAAGCAAGATTTCTTTATTTACAATGGCCTTTTAATAAAGTAGTCAAAAACAGGATATTTTGTAACAAATCAAATATGATGAGACAATTTTCCTTTTGTCTCTTGCATTTCTGCATGTCTGAGGAAATGTTTTGACTTTCTGTTCTGTAATCTTTTTACAGGGACATCATGTTATATTCTCACAGGCTTTAAGGGTAAAGTGGTTTGTGGCCCTTTCCAAGGTACTAGGCAGATTTGTGTCCTAGTCAAGATAATAAAGACATTCTCCCCTCTGTCTTTAATGGTGGCCATGGTGGCAGGCTTACTCATGGACTTTTATGAAACCAATTTGCTCAACTTGGGTTTCCTTAACTGATGCAATTATAGTGTGTTCACTGTTCACCTGTGCCTGTCCATCTTACACCTAGGGGAACTGAGAGAGACGGGCATGGTTATCTGAAGCTGGGCTACCTGTCTTCTGACCTAATAATCTAGTTCCTATGGCAGCAGCCCTAAGAATGTGCAGGCCAACTTGCCATTTTGGGACAATGTAACCTCAGGTTAAACAGCAGGTCTTCCCTCCCCACTAGTTTATTCCTTTTTAAAATTTTGAGGTAATATAATTGCTACATTTGCCCATTTCCTTTTTTCCCTTCAAACCCTCTTATGTGTCTTCTCTTGCTCCTTTTCAGTTTTATGGCCTCTTTCCCTTTGTTTTTTACATATATTCTTGAATATCCTTTAATATTGGTAACTTAAATGTACTTTGTAGCATGTATGTTTTCTGCCAGCCTGCCCGCCACTGGTCTGGGCCCACAGCCGCGCCAGCCCCAAATACAGAGTCACACACTGATACTCTATATTTGATACAATCCTGATGGCCAGTTACCATTATTGTTTATGGCTATGGGCTAGCTCTGTCTTAATTATTAACCCATTTCTACTTATCTAAGTATTTTCACGTGGTCATCTTATCGGGGAGCAGCGGGCCCAGCATCTTGCTTCCTGTAGCTCTATATGCTGACCCCTCCTAACTACTTCCTCTTTCCTCCTTGTCTCCTAGCCCCACATATCTTGCTTTCTCATTGGCCACAGTGCTTTATTAACCAGTATGAGAAACATATTTACAGAATAACATCTCCCATCAGTATTTAGGGACCACAATAATTTCTGCTTACATTGAAGTGCTTGCCCATTTCCACTTGAATTATATACTACCAACTTATGGTGTTTTCATTGTATAATACCCAGGCAGTAATAGTCTTAGAGAAGTCTGTCTGTCTGTCTGTCTGTCTGTCTGTCTGTCTCTCTCTTTCTCTCTCTTCTCTCTCTCTCTCTCTCTCTCTCTCTCTCTCTCTCTGTGAGTGTGTGTGTGCTTATATGACACTTAAGTTTAAGTTTTATTCCTTTCTATAATTCATGTTTTTCAGCTCCTTTAGAAATGTTATTATTCTAAAAACAACCTTGTGGGATTTTGTGTGTGTGTGTGTGTGTGTGTGTGTGTGTGTGTGTGTGTGTGTGTGTTCTTTTGAGACAATGTAGATCATACTGTGTAGTTCAGGCTTACCTAAAAGGCACAGTATAGCCCAGGTTGGCCTTGAACTTGGAATCATCCTCCTCAGCCTCAACCTCCCTAGTAGGTTGCATAACAATTGCGCCTTACCAAACTTAGCAAGGATCTGTATTTTTTTTTAAACCTTCTGATTTCTTTTGCTCAAAACTGTGTTCTTCATCTATGTCAAATCAGCTTAATGGGCTGGTGGAAGTGCTTGCTGTCCATCCTGATGGTGAGTCTGGTCCTCAGAACCCACATGGAGGGATGAGACAGCGACCTTCCCTTCTTCAAGTTTCCTCTGAGTGCTACACACTCTTGAGCACACTCACCTTCCCCCACTAAATAAACAAATTAAAAATACAAGTAGATATAAGACAAAATACCACTAGTATAGCTTCTCTTCTCCTAATGGTCACAGAACTCACAACATTTCATTTTGAATTCATTTCTTTTAGATTTTTTGAATTAAAGAATTGGTTTTGTCTCTTCCTTTTTTCTATCTCTAGCTTTTCCCATATATTGCTCCCTTATTCGTTCCCAAATCCGTGGCCCCCATTTCTTCTATTGTTGTATTTATATACATTTATATACACATATATCCACAAATATGTGAGTACTGGCTAACATGTAAGATTTCTTTCTTTTTTTTTTTTCATGTAAGATTTCTTAAATCAGTATTTTCTTAAGCCAGTGTTTTGTAGATCAGCAAATCCCTGGGTTTCACATACCAATACATTTTATTTCCTAGTATGTTGACTGAAAACAGACACAACTTGCTTACATAGAATTCAGTATAATAGAAAGCCTGGAATGAGAAAGGGAAAGTTTTCTCATTACAGGTTATCTTCCATGTCCCCTTGCCTTTTGGCTTCACATTTGGAATACTTGTTTCATTGATAATTTGCTATAGAAGATTACTAACTCAAATCCATTTCCTGTATTTAAGTAATAAATTGTGAAAGGTCTTCTTATATTTCAACAATGACACAGTTGTCACTGTAGTAAATGAGTTGTTTATAGACTAATTGTAGAATCCAATGTATCTGTAGACCCACTTTTCACTAATTAATTCATTTCTGAGTCAGCCTTCAAATTCAGTGTAATCAACTTACTTCTTCATTCAAACCTTGTTTTTGTATCTTAAGTTGTTTTGAGAATTTATTTCTCCTTAACCACAGACTCATTTGTTATATCTTCTTGGACTGTCTTCACTGCCCTTATGTTCAAGTCTCTCTTCCCTTTCATGCTTTCCATCTCATTCTTCCTCTCCTCTTCTCCTGTTTTATGTAAAAATGAGCTAAGGACACTTTAAGATCAATGCTGTTCAGCACTATTTAAATTGAAATAAAAATAAAGCCATCAAGATAGTTGTGCTGGTGACATGATTCCTGTGACTGTGACGACCTATGGGAGGAGAGAGCTGACTCTTGCAAGTCCTTCCTCCTATAGTACTTAGCAGTCATCGCTTTATGTATTTTGATCAATTAATTATTTTAAGATTAAATTGTTTTAATTGTATGTATTTGCATACATGGTTTATTTGCATATATGGATATATGTGTACTATGTGCATATAGTGCCTGTAGAGGCTCCAAGTAGGCTTTGAATTATTTTGAACTGGATTTCCAGACAGTTGCTAAGTGCCATGTGAGTGCTAGAAACTGAACCTGGGTCCTGTTGTGATATTTTATTTATGCTATAAAAAATAAAGCTTGCCTGAAGATCAGAGTGCCTAGCTAAACCACTAGTTAGCCACAGAGGCCAGGCAGTGGTGGTCCACACCCTTCATCCCAGCACTAGGTAGGTGGAGAGAGGAGTGATATGACTGGACAGAGAAGGGAATATAAGGCAGGAGGAGACAGGAGCTCAAGGCAGTCAGAGGATCACCTTTTTGGTCTGAGCATTGGTAGAGGTAAGAACTCTAGTGGCTGGCTGCTCTGCTTCTCTGGTCCTTCAGCTTTCACCCCTAAATAGCTGACTCTGAGTTTTTATTATTAAGACCAATTAGAATTCATGCTACATCTGGTGCCCAACTTTTGGGGTATGAACTTGCAAAAAGCCTGGAGCTACATGCAGCTGTACTGGCTAGGTTTTGCTTTCTTCTCTCCTGTTGGGCTTTCCCTGGACCTCCTTCTTGGACTGCTGCCAAACTAGTTAGCTGCCTTGAAATCCAGTCAGACTTTTATTGTTCTATGCAGCAGCAGTCAGCTTCACATCTTCATCATCATTGTTGGCAGATTCATCGAGAAAATTGGGAATTCTTAAAAGGAGGAATTAGTTAAAATTTGAGTTTTTTTTTTTACCATGTTAAATAATGGGAAACACAATTGCAATAGAGAAATTTTGGTCTCTTTATAATTATGCAGTGTATGATCTAAAAATGGAAAAATTAAATGAAGAGATAATCAAGTTAGCCAGGATTGGTAGAATGTTAATTATCATTTTTATAGTCCTTGTTGTTTTGATAATCCTTGGTTTATCTTTAAAAAATTATTAGATATGAGTGCCAACATACAGGGCTTAGAAAAACTTAATAAAACAGATGGATAGAGATATTCAAGGCCAGACAGAGAAATTTAAACCAATTTCAGCATTGAATTGTAAGTTTAGAAAGAAACAACCTAAGGTTTTCAAACATCCAACCTTAATATATTCATTAATCTTACAGGAATTGCTGAATAATAGAGGCTCTGTAAGAACTGATTGGACTCCTTGGCAATGTTAGATTTAAGGAGATATAAGGAAGCAATAGTCTCCTATGGCATGCATTCTCTACTTATGAAGCAGATGTTAAACTCATGGTCAACTTGTAATAGAATTATCCCAAAAGACTGGCGAGCCTAGTCCTCAATTGCAATGAAGGACCTGGTGGAAGGAAAAGGCCAAGACCATTGAACAATAGAGTAGAGCTAGAGGTATGAAAATATCCCAAGGTCATCTTCTTGGAGAAGGATATTATGCTAATATAGAAGCAATCCCTATATGTTGGCCACACCCTGGCTTTATGCCATGCAACAGCTGTGAGTGCTTGGGACAGAATTGTAGAAGTAGGAAAGAAGATTGTGTCATTTACTAAAGCCATACAGGGCCCAAAAGAAACCTTCACTGATTTCTTACACAAATTGACATCAGCAGGAGATAGAATGATACCAAATGCAGAAGCTAGACAAATAATAATTGAATCTCTGAGTTTTGAAAATGCTAATTCTCGATGCAAAAGGATAATTAGATCTTTAAAGGCAAGATCAGCACGCTTGGAGGAATGGATCAATATTTAATCTCATGACCATGATAATGCATGGATATGAGAGGTTATTTCCAGAGTTTTGAAGAAAAATCAAAATGTCAAGAGTTTCAATTTTGGCAAACAAGGTCACTTAAAAAGGATGTAAACAGGGTGTTCTTAGACAGTGTTTTTTTCTAAGCATAATTCTGGATTATGCAGAAGGTGTGGCAAAGGCAGACATTAAACTAATGAATGTAGATCAACAAGGGATATTCAAAGTAACCCTTTGTCATCAAGAAAGTCCTTGAGGGTACTTTTGCCAAATTTAGTTCAGTCATTTCCTGTCGCCTTGGAAACTCCTTCCCAGAGCAATTAAAGAACCTAGTGTCTATTGTAAGAAAACATACCGCTCTGGATGATAGGAGAGCTTTGGAAGATAAAACAAACATTTCAGGAAAAACCATAAAGTGAGTATTTTGGCAAACTTTTATAAATGAATCAAGACCAAAATTAAAAATATGAATAAAAGATGCTATCATTGAAGGCCTGGTAAACAAGGTATGGATCTAACAATAATTGCACTAGAATTTTGGCATCCAAATTGGTGTCTTCAGGAGGTAAATGTGTAGCCTTTTAGTGATTAGAACTTTAGGTAAAACCAAGCATGAGGTGGGTCAAATGTATGGGGCCAGAAGGACAGAGAAGAAAATTAAAGTCATATGTGCTAACATAAGAATGAATTTGTGGGGACATGATTTGCAATACCAGTGAAATACTCAAATTAACATTTCCCCAATATGAGAAACAAACCATAAATTAACATATGTTTCTGGGAAAAATATTAATGGGTATTATAAAGAGTAGTCACCAACCATTCAGGTTGTATGAGAATGGAACACCAAAGGCACCTACAGTCCTACCTTTAAACAGTTGATGGACAAACCTGTATGGGTTGCACACTGGCCTTTAACAACAGAGAAACTGCAGGCTTTAGAAGAACTAGTACAGAACAAAATATTCAGCATATTGAAGAATCAACCAATCTTTGGAATTCTCCTGTATTTGTTATTAAAAAGGAATCATGAAAATGAAGAATGATAACAGATCTAAGAGCTGTTAATAAGCTGAAACAGCCAGTGGGCTCCTTATGTCTGGCCTTTGCCTTTTCTATGGCCTTTTATAGTTATTAATTTAAAAGGTTACTTCTTCACTATAGCTTTGCAAGACAGAAAAATTTGCCTTCACAGTGCCTACTTATAATAATTCTCAGCCTGATAAGAGATATCTGTGGAGGTTCTCTCATAGGGAATATTAAAAAGCCCCATCCAGTGCCAATATTTTGTACTGCAGTAGTTGAAAATGATACATAAAAAACTCCCTCACCATGTAGTTTACCATTAGATGGGTGACATCTTACTAGTTGATTCAAATGTAAATACTTCACAAAAAATGTTTGAAGCAGTAAAGAAAATTTTGCCTTGTTGGGGATTACAAATTGCTTCTGAAAAAAATATAGAGATTCTATTAACTATTTAGCTTATGAAATAAGTTTACAAACAATTAGACCCTGCTGGGTGGTGTTGACACACACCTTTAATCCCAGCTCTTGGGAGGCAGAGGCAGGCAGATCTCTGTGAGTTCAAGGCCAGCGAGTGCCAGGATAGGATCAAAAGCAACACAGAGAAATCTGTGTCGAAAAACAAAACAAAACAAATAAACAAAAGAAAACAAAACAAAATAAGTCCCAACAGGCGGAAATTAGGAGAGATAGATTGCAGATTCTTAATGACTTTCAAAGATTGCTAGGAGACATTTCCTATCTATGCCCCACTATTGGGATAGGTCCTGATAAACTGAGTAATCTATTTAAAACCTTAGAGGGTGACAAGAATTTAAATAGTCAACTAAAGCCGAGAGTGAATTGGCTTAGGTAGAAGAGAAATTCCAGATTGCACATGTGGATCTTATTTATCCAAAGCTTAATTGTATTCTGGTTTTATTACCCTCTCGGCATTCACTTACAGGAATTTTAATGGGGAAAGGGTTTTGCTTTTGTTTCCACAGGAGAAGAAAAGCTACGGATATCATCAAAGTTGATAAAGATTTGATTTGAACAAGAGAGACCTCTTAATTAAAAGACATGATAGTTTACCAAGCACCTTGGCTATTTAATTTAAACTAACAAATGCTTTTTATTTGATTAGATATAACTTGCCAAAAGACATAACCTCTCTAAAATTAGGGTTAGGGAAGGGTTTTGTTTTTGACTTTTCAGAAGCTAAGGAATCTGAAGATCACTGAACAAATGAGACATCTGAAGAAAAAGGACAAATCATCCAGAAAAAAAAGAAAAAGAAAAAGTTCCAAGAAAAAGAGTAAATTGGTCTGTTGGTATATTTATCCAACAGGATAAAATTTCAAGAATCTTCCCAAATGTTTGTTTCTGCTTTTCTCTACAGACATATAACACAAATGATCTTTTTGTCGGTCCTAGTCCAATTAAAGATTAAAGCTGGCTTTGGAGTTGGAGTGTGGCTCTCTCCTTCTCTAAACCCAAGCATGTTTGTTAAAGTAAAATCTATAACCTCCAATGTTAGAAGAGCCACCCGATATAGGACAGAAGAAAAACAAAAATTAAGGAACTATTGTATTGCCACTGATCTCATAACCTTTTGGTTTTATTTTGAATTTTTATAGCTTTTCTTAAGGTATAAATATTGTGTCAAAATTTATAAGATTTATATATATATATATATATATATGCATATATATATATATATACATTAAACTTTTTGTCATATTAATGGTAATATAGAGTACTAATTAATTCTACAAAACGGCTTCATCTAGTTTGCTGAACATGATTTTGGGTTTCAGTCTATCAGGAATTAAGTTTTTGTACTCTGGATTTACATGACAAATATTGATCCCTTAACCTCTTTGAGATCTGCTACATATGACATTTCTCCAGTGAACCATGACCATGCCTAACAATAACCTGTGAAGTCTCAAAAAGTATGATGGGGCCCCACAACGACAATTCTACCAGGACTATGATAATACCACTAAGCTGAAAAACACCACCTAAAGATCAGCTTTGGATTACAAAATGCTCAGGACAGTTTCATGTTGGCTGGCTTAGATGATTTAGCCTTACAGACTACTCTTGCCAGGACTTGAGACAAGCCCTGAACTTTCCCATTACACAGATACTGGACAACAAATGATACAGCTACCTTCCTCTCTCAGGACATGACAACGAATCCAAACTTTTCTTTTCAGGATTCCCTAAAGATGCCCTTACCCCAAGACAGCAGGAAGTAAATTTAAAACATGACATCCACATTCCCAAGTGATGGGGTGGGTGGTTTTTGGATGTTCAATGAATTATGGGTATTTGTCATTGTTTAGGGGCTTGGTTACAAGATGTTATTTTGAGTAGTCAAGAAAAATGTTAAGAAAGGTGATTAGATTCAGTTCTCTTTTTTTTAGGAGTTACAGATATGATAGAATATAAGGGTAGATTTAACCTACTCTGAAAATAAAAAAAAAAGGGGGAATATAGTAATAGGATAAAAAGGTAGATTATTTAATCTACTTCTAAACCAAAAGAGCAACTACTAGTTTTAAATACTTTACATTGGCTTAAATTTTTTGTATATTGATACAAAATTGAGAATTTTTTTTTTGGTAAAATATAGTATGTATAGATTTCTGATCTTGTTCAAGGTATTTCACTTAAATAGCTTATTTAACAGTGTAATTCAAATTTCTAGTCCTTGAAAGCTGTTATTACCAACTATTTGGGATAATAAGGAGATTCAGGTTAGTAATTAGTCACCTGTTACAACTGAACTTGTAATTGTATTAGATATGTTTTCAAGGTTCAACAGAGATATACTTTAGATAGTAAAGTCATCTTCACATACTTCAGAGATCTATAGAATATGCCATTTAAGTTGTTACTAACATAGGTGGGTTTTTGTTTTTATGACAATGAGACACGTCTGCTCCTGGCAGCACCAATTTACTTCAGAGAAGATGATGGGCATTGAAGAAACTCCACTTGGAGTTTACTTTCTTTGTGGCAAAAGTAAAGCATTGGGCAAGAAAGTGCCCTTGCCTTGACTGCTGAGAGGATGCTGTCCTAATTGGACAAGCAGGACACAAAAAGTGACTGCCAAACCTTGTCAATACAAGGTGGGGCAGTTTTTCAAAAATCCTGCTTCATAGAAAAGAAGTCTGACAAATATTCTAGGCCTTTAGGCTGAAAGTGAATGCCCCAATGTTGCAGCAGAACCTTGGGTGACATTTTTCTTGTAGGTCTCTGATGGAGTTGAAGTTAAAGTTATAGTTACAGTATTCCTTAATACCAGATTCAAAAAAAAAAAAAAAAAATTCTCTAAAGATACGTTAAGTGAATAAGGTTGAGAGACATTAAAAGATAGTTTTGGTAAACCAGTTAGGATAGAAAGTGAAATAGGTACAAACTTTTAGACTTACCAGGTTAGGATAGATAATGGTGAATTTTCTCTGAATCTTGTCAATTGCTAAAGGACTAGACATTGTTCATATAGTTATTGCCTGTATACAGTATGTATAGATATTGTCCTTATTGTGAATAGTTTTCTTATAACTTTTTTTTTATTTTAGACAAAAAAATGGAAAGTGTGGTAATATTTTGTTTACACTATAACAAATAAGGCTTGCCTGAAGGTTAGAGTGCAGAGTTAAGTCACTAGTTAGCTACAGAGGTCAGGCAGTGGTGGCGTACACCTAATCCCAGCACTAGGGAAGTAGAGACAGGAGTGACATGGCAGGGCAGATGGAGGACATAAGGCAGAAGGAAAGAGGAACTTAAGGCAGTCTTAGGATTTGTAGAGGTGGATACATTCTGAGGATTCATTCTGAGGATTTGTAGGGACAGGATGACTGACCCCTTTGATCTGAGAATTGGTAGAGGTAAGAACTCTAGTGACTGGCCGCTTTGCTTCTCTGATCCTTCAGCTTTTATCCCCTGATAGCTGACTATGAGTTGTTATTATTAAGCCCAGTTAGAATTCATGCTACAGGATCTTCTACAGGAGAAACAAATGCTATTAACCACTGAGCCATCTCTTCAGCCCCCTATATTTATTTTATGTGTAGTTTAAGCATTTTACACAAATTACTTTCTCATGATATTTGGTCAATAAATTAGTATTATGCAAATATAAATTGTAATTTATGGATAATGTGGAGGAATTTAAACAAAATAATTAGATTTTTTATTAGAAGACAAGAAGTTAAATTTTTTTTGCCATTTTTAAAGCCAAAATTTAAAAGCAGAATTTTCCCCCATTAAATATAAGTTTTAAACTATATGTTGCTTAAGATGATTAAAAAAATAAGGTTCACTGTAACCCTTATGGTCAAGTATCAGACTTTTATCATGATAATTGAGAAAGTGCAAGTTACTATGTAACTGTCCACAGTTCCAGTAACCCTTTCTGTGTAAGTCCCAGGAACGGGAGTATCTTCTGTTGGCCAAGATCTCCAGCTTCATTGAGAGCCATGGTGCAGCACAAGTCAGCCAGAGCTGGGAGCAGAGTCTGACACTCCTGCCCTGTTAACGGCCATGGGAAGCATTTAGATAGACTGCATTCCCAGTGCTGCTTTCAAAAAGAGGCCCGAGAAGGTTGGAGTTTTAAGGAAACCGATTTTTCCAACAATCTAAAAGAAAACACTTATATTTTGACTTTTTCTTCTTTGAATATGGAGTTTTGTCTTTATCTGAGAGCTACTGTGTGTTTCAGTTTATGCCTATCCTTCTTATAAGGAGACTGCCACAAGTTATTCAACCCAAACTGCTTTTAAGACCTGTTTCTGAAATGCTCTATCATTTCTATATAAATTAAACTTATTGTGTAAGTAAAATAAACTGAGATGTCAGTTCATTTTCTCAATGTAGTGTCATGATACACAAAAGAATGCTTTATATTTACAGTTACATTTTTTGGTTGTGAGCCTAATTTTTAACTGCCCCGTTACATTTTTTTTTTTTTTTTTGTAGTCAAATAAATGCTTGTGCTAATGTGTATAGATTTTTTTACTACCCACATTTGGCTTGAAAAATTCATTTTGTTTAATAAGTTTGGGTAGTTTAGATTTAGAAAGGATCTCAGCTTACCCAGGAAGTAGACTAGTTGGGAAGAATTATGTATAAAACAAAAGTTTCTAGCATGTGGATACTCAATTGAATGTTAAGAAATAACATTTTTGTGCAACTCAGAATGGAAAGGAGGAGGTTTGCGGATGATATATTGGTACTCTGAGAGTGGAGCAGGTCTAGGGCTCTGCAGGTGCTCTACCTGGAGTTCTTGTGGCCTTTGATCCAGTAGGAAGTCTATGCCAGATTTGGAGGCATACAGGAAAGAGGAGGGGATGGGGGAATGATGATATTGTTGGGAGATCACTGAAGGTGTAGAGGAGGTCAGCGGGCAGATGGCCCATCAGACCTCTGGTGCAGCAGGGAGCCTCTCCTGAAATTTGGGGCTGGGATATGGCAGTAGGGAGAGGTGGGGGAATTGGGGACAGAGTTTGGGATAGGAACAAGATTGGAGGAGGTTTGAGGATTGACAGACTGCCTACCTAGTCATCTGGCAGGTGTGTCCTATGTTTGGAAAGGGGTTGTTTGAAAGACGTGTGGGCTGGGACATAGTGATGGGGGGGGAAAGGGACAACTGAGGATTGTGTCTATTGGAAGCTAGAGAGTGGAGAAGGTCCATGGGTGGCTGATCATACGTTTTTTTTGTTGTTGTTGTTTTTTTTTTGTTTGTTTTTTTTTTGGCAATTGTGGCCTGTTGAGAGTCATTATTGAATTTGGTGGTTTGAAATTGCCCCCAAAGGTAGTTGCATATTAGGATGAGTGGCCTTGCTGGAGGGAGTGTGTCACTGTTGGGGTGGGCTTTGAGGTCTATTTTGCTCAAGATTTCCTCAGTGTCAGTCAGTCAGTCTATTTACTGTTACCTGTAAGATACAGGACTCACAGCTCTTCCTCCAGTACCATGTCTCCCTGTGTGCTGCCATGATCTCCATCATGATAATAATCACCTGAACCTCTGGAAATGTATGTGAGCTGCCTAAATGTTTTCTTTATGAATTGCCCTGGTCTCAGTGTCTCTTCACAGCATTAAAAACCTTAACTCTCAGACATTGGGAGTATTTGTTCATGTTATTTTATTGTTTTGCTTTTGTTCTCTTATACCACTTGGTTAGATGGTTTGAAATTATTTATTTCTTATGGTCTCATGTATTTAATCTCTTCAGATTAAATTATTCCTTTGAGGGGCCTCTGCAGATGTGCCTTACTAGTCATAAATTCCTTAACATTGCTTTCTCATAGGAAGTTCCTCTGTCTTCGTGTATTACTAAAGATGTTGTTGTTCATTAAAATAGGCTACATTGGCATCTTTTGTCTTTCATAACTTGCAGAATGCCAGCTCACTCCCTTGTGGCTTTCAAAATTGCCATAGTTTTAAAATTAGACACCATTCTGATGGTCCTACTTTTATACATAACTTAGTTTTTCCGCTCTTGCACCTTTCAATGATGTTTCTTTGTTGTGTACATTTAATATTTTGATTATCATGTGGTGTGCGGAGTTTCTTTTCTTATCCTACTAGGTATTCTGTGTACCATTTATCCTTTTATAGGCATCTCATTACTTAGGGAAATTTGTTTGTCTATGATTTTGTGGAAAATATTTTTGTCTTTGACTTGTTTTCATACATTGGGTTTTATTGTTTTATAGTGTCCAGTTGTCATGCATGCTCATTTTCTGGTTTGTTTTTATAAATAATATTTTTCAACATCATGGTCAAGACCTATTATTCTTACTTCCACTTGATCCATTATTTTATCAAATCTTTCTACTATGATTTTTGTTAGCCTCCCGGGATTTTTGTTTTGAACTGCATTTCAATTTAGGTTTTTCAGTAGGTTCTTTTTTATTTATTAAATTATATTTGTATATCTTGATTATTTTTAAATATTTAATTCTACTGGTTCTATTTTCTCAGTGTGTATTTCATCATTTATTTATATCCTTTTTAAAATTACTTGAACATATTTTTAATTGCTACTTGAAACCATTGTCTCAGGTGGTATTACTATGGGGATACTAATTACTATGGGGAGATAAGTTGTCTTGGATATTCATGCTGATTGTTTTGTTATGGGACCTAGGCATGTGGAGTAGGTTGGTAATGTTTTTTCTTGGTATGGATATCTGTTCTCACCTTTGTTGTATGGGTGTCTGAATCCTTGTCTGTTGTTACTCCAACATGCTGGGGTTGAACCCACTGAATGATATTTGGTGTTAACTCTTGGGGCCACACTTCTTTGACATGCTCCTAGCTCAGCTAGAGTAGGTGCCATTTCTCACCTCAGATCAAACCTTCTTTTAGGTTAGATGATTTACCTTCTTGATCTTCAGAAGTCTGTGAAGGGCTCAGTGGGTTCTATGATGGCCCTTGTGTGGCAGAAACTGGTGTCACAGTGGGAGAGAGCAGTGTTCCATGGAAGCAGAGAGCAGGATACCCTACAGTCCTTAGGTAGAGTTGGGTGGGATAGAGGCTAGGCTGAGGACTTCCAAAATGGGGTAGGGACACATTGGTGGGTGAATTGATCAACTTTCTCTAAATATCCATGATGACTTGAATGAGAATGGCCCTCATAGGCTCATATATTTAAATGTTTGGATCCCTGTCAATAGATTATTTAGGTAGGAGGTATGGCCTCTTTGGAGGAGGTGTGGCACGAGAGAGGTACTCTTTGACATTTTTAAAAGATTATGCCAGGCTCAGCCTCTCTCTCTCTGCCTTCTGCTTATGGGTCAGATGGAAGCTCCCAGGTACTGCTACAGCACCATGCTTGCCAGCTACCTTGTTCCCTGACATGATGCTATGGACTAACCCTCAAACTGTAAGCAAGCTCCCCCCCACACCATGCTTCCTTTTATAAGTTGCCTTGGTATCTTGGTCATGGTGTCTCTTCACAGCCATAGAATACTAAGTCAATGTCCCTATGGGAATTGAGGCCCTAGGATGCCCCATCATTCCATTGCAACCTAGTAGGTAGTTGGAGGGGTCTCTACTTGGCATTGTGGTCATAGGTGATATGTTGTTCTCAAGTAGTGTGATAGGGCAGGTAGGTGGCTGATGGGTAAGTGGATGGACATGCAGACTGGTTCTGGGTTCTTTACTCAGACAGAGTTCTGGGTTGCAGTGTTCTAGGAGGTCCTAGGAGGTATGGTGGAAAGGGTGCTGATTGGGCAGCAGGCAGACTGGCTCTTAGTGTCCCTTTATGGCATTATGGTTGCAGGATACCATGAAGCACCTGAGCAGTTCAATAATCAGTTAGCCTGACTGTTGGGATCCCTACCTCTCATTTAAAGAAATTGGTTTTAATTCAGTGTTCCAAAGTTTTATTTTCTATTTTCAGTTATTTTATTTTACTCTTTGGCCAATAAAAACTATAACGCATCCATTTGATGTGCTATTTCTTTGCTGAACACTGTGTACCATAAAATGCATTTTTAAAACTGAACAAATCTAACTTGGCTTTTCAAATTGTTTTTCTGTTGTTTTTCCCTGGATCTTGCTTTGTTTTTGAGTATTTGAGTCTGTTACTGGGGTACAGCTCAGTCCAGAGCTGTTGTGTTCTTATCTTGCCTGTGGTCATTTCAAGCTGCAGGCCTCATGCATGCTGTGTTCAGGTACTCTGTTGCACATTCTTTCTGAGACATATAGTCCTTCTTGTTTATTTCTCAGAGAGTAAAATCTGTGTGTTCTAATCAAGGCTTCTATTACAGTGGTAAAACGCTATGACCAAAACATGGAGAGGAATTTATTTGTCTTATACTTCTACATCATAGTTCATCATTGAAGGAAGTCAAGACAGGAACTCAAACATGGCAGGGATTTGAAGGCAGGCGCTGGCATAGAGGACATGGGGGAGTGCAGTTTACATGGTTTGTTCAGCTTGCTTTGTTATAGAACCCACTACCACCAGCCAAGTGATGGCCCTACTCACAATGGGCAGGGCCCTCCCCCATTAACCACTAATTAAGAAAAGGTACTACAGCCAAATCTTATGGAAGAATTTTCTTAATTGAGGTTCCCTCCTTTCATATGACTGGCTGTATAAAGGTGACATAAAACCAGCCAGCGTGGTTTGTGTGTTAGTGATCAGTGTTAGGGCTGTAGCTCCCCCTTATCTAGGTAGGTTATCAATTTGAGTGACAACATCAAGAGAGCCTACTGATGTATTCATTAGTTGGTTCCAATGTACTCTGATTTTGTACCTTTAAAACTTCTTCAAATTGCCTTAAAGCCACTCTTTGCTTTGATGGCAGTGTTACCTTGGGCTGTATTTCTTTATTGCCTCAAAGTTCAGTTTTCCACAGTTCTGCCCATGTAAGCTATTCTATACTACCTATGAGTCAGAATGCATATAAACTGAAGTGGTTTTTGTTGTTTGTTTGTTTGTTTAATTCTTCTTCCACTTCAAAAGTGAAAACATGCTGTCAAGCTGCTTCTGCTTTCCCCTACCCTAGTGAACTGGTAGCTGTCGGCCAGTAAGCCTCCTACCTTGTACCTGCTGTCTATAAACGGAGTGTTTTTCTGATGCTAAGGGGAGAATCCAGGGACAATACATGCTAGGTAAACTCACTGCCACTGACTTCATTCCCAACTCTTTGTGTTTGACAACAGTCTGGCCATATAGACTAGATTGGTCTTGAACTTGTAATTTTTCTTCTGTCTCCCATGTGGTGGGATTATAGGCAAGTATCACAACACCCACCTTAAAAAAATTTTTGTCTCCTAGCAGAGACAATTCTAGTGTACCTGTGTGGCACTAAATCTGAAGGTATAAATGGCTCTGAAATTCATCCTAAGAAAGAACTGGCTGCTTTTGAATGTAAGTATGCTTGTGTTCCTCTGCTTGGCATTTCATGTTGAAAAGTTCTTAAGTACTGTGTTCCTATAATTAGGATGTACCACCACGACCCCCAAATTATGGGTGTTTGAATATTATTTTTTTTAGTTAAACTCAAGAACAACAACAAAGCTTTTCAACAAATGTGTGTCATGTTGTGACATCTGGACATTTTCTTGTTCAAAATCACAGCAGTCCTTGATTGTCAGCACTCATGGGTCTTTGCTGTAAGTTCCAGGATGCATGAATTCATGCTGGGGACACTTCCAAAATTATGTCTAAGTGTTGATCACAGGAAATAATGACATTGATTGGCTTCTTGAAATTCAGAAATAATCTGCTGTTGTTCAGGCCTCATTTAAATCTGTCATTTTTTTTCATATAGTTTTATGGATAGTTTTAGCAATGTTTCCCAGTAGAGAATATATACCCCTTGTAACCACAGCAGCCAACCACGAGTTTTGTCTCAAGATCACTGTATAGGGAAGACAAAGATAGCCATTGATGCTTGCTTAGAGAACATAACCATTGATGCTTGCTTAGAGAACCAGTGTCTCCTGTCTATAGCTATTCACCCTAATAACATTTGCTCATGGCCTTGGGGCTTTGCTGTGGTTACCAGTCATTCTTATTGGTTGTATGTGTCACCATGCTATATGTCTTAATTTTGGCTTATTTTCCAGTTCCTTATACAGCTAGATCATTAATATACTATATTGTCCTACTATAGACCAGCACCAAGATCAGATTTCACCAAATCATGACAGCAACCTGAATTCAGCTTGCTATGTTAAGAACAGCAAATATAAAATGGAATCATCACGTGTAAGTGTAAATAGAGCGTTTCTCCATTGTGATAAATATCAAGAAAGAGGTGTTAATAGTATTATGCTTTAAGCATGCAATATATCTTGAATATTTTCTCTATTGTGAGAAAAGGAAAGAAAAATGGAAGGGAAAAAGGTATTTGTGAGATTGGTCATCTTTGGAATTTGGAGTTTTGTTTGTTTGTTTATTTGTTTTTTTTTCCTATAGGTGATATGCTATTAGAGACAGCTGGGACTATAGATATCTCTTTATTGAGGCCTTAAAGCCTCAAAACCCACTGTTAGTCTCGGTGAGTCACCCAAGACTATCATTCATCAAGTTCTTGGAATGTATACTTTAGCTTTCCATATGTTACCAATTTAAACCTTAATATCTTTTTAAATTTCTCAGGTAGTTGTGTATCATGATAAAACAATAACCTGAATAGTCTAAAATTATTCTGTAGGTACCATTTTGTCTGAAGGCAAAACCTCTTAATTTAGAATGCAAGGTTTTGAAGCAATTCTATGCCCCAGTAATAAATCTCCAATAATAAACACAATAGCCAACAATACTTTCAGGCAAAGGATTCAGCTATGTTTTTTAGCATCTCTTTATGTATTCTGATTTTCATTCAGACTTTTAACTTAATTCCGTTCCATATCTTCTCAATCTAGCTACATGTCATGGAAATGTTTTATATACACTGCCCATTGCTCAGCTGCCTTAAGGAATCTTAGAAAGTTTTTTTTTTTTTTTTTGGTCTACCACCAGGCTATTGCCTCTACATTTGTATATCGCCTTTAGTACTAAGCTAGGCATTTTGAACTAAGGCCCTCAGGTGATCCAAGCCCTAATTATTGAAATGTCAGCTTTAATGAAGAGTTGATAGAATCTTCCATATTGTCTTTGCCTTTTGACTTCTTAGATCTGCCCAAATTAGGGTAAAAAGTTTGGTGTTATTTGGAGCCCTTGTACTGTGATTGTGGTAGGACTTCCCATTGGTCCACCAGCCTTTGATTACACTTTCTTAAATATTGATATCACAACGTTTTTACCACTTTTTCTTTTTGGAACCATTATAGAGACTATTCGCAAACTGAGACTGTTCTTTTTGCATTCATTGTCATACCCATCTCACCCATCCTCCAAGGCTGAAAGTGTCATTCTACTTTCCTGGGTATTTGAAAGCCCAGAAAAAAAACTTAGACAGCTTACTCAATATGCCTATTGAACTATTTTTGTTTTATAATAATGTTTAATGTATGTACATACAAAAGAATCCCTTTATTATAGAGGTTCTTATCACCCAAGGCATCATGAAGTCAGTCTAGCATGGCTAGTATGCTAGCTAGTTTTCTGTCAACTTAACATAAGACATAGTCATTTGAGAGGAGGGAATCTCAATTGAGAAAATGCCTCCATAAGAGCCAACTATAGGCAGGCCTTTGGGACATTTCCTTAATTAGTGGTGTGAGAGGGCCCAGCATGTGTTAGTCAGTGTCACCTCTGGACACCACCAGGTTCTGGATGTTATAAGAAAGCAGGCTGAGGAAATCACAGGAAGCAAGCCAGTAAGCACCACTCTTCTATGGCCTCTGCATCAGCTCCTGCCTCCATGTTCCATGCCTGGGTGAGTTCTTGCCCTAAGTGTTTTTGATGTTAAACCGCTATGTGGAAACATTAGTGAAGCAATCCCTTTTCCTCCCATTGTTGCTTGTGGTCATAGTGTTTCTTCACAGCACAGTAGAAAGCCTAACTAAGACAGCGTAGTAGGTGTTTCATCACTATTCCATCTAGCTTGTGACAAAAACCAAGACATTTCTGTTTTAAGAAAGAAGCTAATTTTGTATTACTACTTTAATGCATCTATAATATAGGTTGCCTTATGTTTAGGTTACATATGATTTTTTCTACTTTTTGGCAATGAGTTGTGATTTTTAAATTATTGGCAACATGTTGCTTCATTTTGTAGCGTTTGAACTGAAGGATGCACCTTCTAAAGTAGCTACTTCTCTAGTGTATTTACAGCATTTTTATTTATTTTTGAGAGTTTCATGCCTGTGTGTTTTTATCATCTTCACAACTAAGTCCTCTTGTAGCTTGTTGTTTTCCACCAATCAGCCCGCTGCTGGTCTGGCGAGCTGGCCCCAAATAACACTCAGAGACTTTGTATTTGATACAATCCTGTTGGCCAGTTACCATTATTGTTTATGGGCTAGCTCTGTCTTAATTATTAACCCATTTCTACTTATCTAAGTATTTCCATGTGGTCATCTTATCGGGGAGCTGCCGCCAGCATCTTCTTTTCCCATGCTCTACATCCTGACTCCTCCTAACTCCTCTTTCCTCCTTGTTTCCTAGCCCCGCCTATCTTGCTTTCTCATTGGCCACACTACTTTATTAATTAACCAGTATGAGAAACATATTTACATAATAACATCTCCCATCATCTTCTAATGTATTTAATATTATTTTAGGAAGCTACTGATAGCAATCCACAAAACTAGTTATGTCCTTCTCAGTGAACCCAATGTTGTGCTTGAGATGAAAAGTAAGTTTGATTAGTGCACTTGTTTACAGACTTCTTCTCATTTGATAGCTCTGGTTTGCAAGGTGGTAGAAATGTTGGAGGTACAGCCTCGATTGATAAAACAGAGATTGGGAGGGCATTAACTTCTGTCCTGTCCTCTGCCCTGTATGGTTAGTTCTCTGCTTCCTGCCTTCAGTGATATGAGCAAGGCATGTGTCTATGCTTCTGCTTCACCATTGACAACATCTGTTTCTGTGCTTGCTAAGCCATCAATCTCAGTAAGCCTCTGTTCTTTTACCTACTTCTTGTCAGACATTTTGTCACAATGACAAGAAGGATAATAATGAACAAACCTTGTTTTCAGGGGTTTTTGTTTATTTCTCAAGTTTCTGAGCTACCGTCTTGGTAATCGATCATATAGTCAGTTGTTTTGTCATTTTGGTATAGTTTCCCCCTTAAAAACGCAACTTTATATATGTTCTTTTCCTTCGCACCAAACCTCTAGCTTTCTGAGAGGTAGAATGAAGTGTGTTTTGTCCTTTGTGCTGAAGCACTGTTTCTAAAATGCAGACTTCACATGGTGGTTAAATATTCATTGAACCAATGGGAGTGGTTTTACTTTCTGATTAGGAGTATTCTGAAGTTGTTAGCAATGACTTCCAGTTTGATTGTCATGCCTCCGACTCCAGACCTCATACATGATCCTGACTCTAAAGCTTAGGCATTCTTTTTCTTATCCTTTGTTTTCCTACTGAGATTACTACCAAGTTTTCTCCTTTATGTAGAATATGGTTCCAGATGTTACTATTAAAAGGAAAGAAATAGAAGGTTGTTGGAATGATACTTGGATTTTACCTTTTATGGACTCTTTTCAGAGTGAACAAAATAATTCAGATCACTTACTCAGGAACCAAAATATTCTTTCTCCATGTATTTGACTTGGGAGAGTGTCCACGAGAGCATTTAATAATAGTAGGGTCTCTTGTCTGCTATCTAGAAAAGGCTAAGGATTTTCAAATTGTTTCCATTTTATTTGTTTTAATTAAATAATAGCCTTAATATTAAGGTCATACTTGTTGACTGCAGTAGATTATGTCTTCTTAAACCACAAACCAAGACAAATTCTGCCTCTGCCAAGGTGTTTCTTGTCAAGTCTTTGGTATCATCAATGAGAAAACTAACTAATATAGAACATACATTCATAACAGGAATGTCTGTGATATGAAAGTTGAGGAAACTGAATGCTGAGAAAGTCTGACATTTCTAAAATCCAGAGTAGAAAAGGAAATGTGTAGTCTGATGACTCTAAAGGAGGATAATCAAGGGCTTGGGAGTCCACTTGAGTAGCACATGCCAAAGCACAAAATGGGTTCTTTGTGAAGGATTCACAGCTCGGGTGGGCCAGACCAAGAGAGAGAACCCAGGCTGATAACAGAAATACATGTCTGGAAGGAACCTTGGAAAGCTGATAATTTTCAAAGCACTGTTAGTAGAGAGAAAAAACTTTAAATTTTTTTTATAGGATTAACAAGTATTACATTTAATATTTTTGAAAACACCAAAGCTTTCATTTGCTAATTTTGAAAGATTACCACCCTGATTTTGACATATAAAAAAAATAAATAAAAAGGATGATAGAGGAATATGAGTTTTCCTGATGAGTTTGATTAGTGGGTTAGGAGACCAAGTAAGTTAGACAAAATAGTAGCTGCAATATAAGAAGCAACACTGTTTAATAACTACTGTAAATTGGGGAACCCTTATTTGTTTTATAACTGCTGAGAACAAGATAAAAGTAAGTTTCAGATAAGCTAATAGTTGATGCTGTCACTTAGCCTACAGAGTAACTGAATAAACCAATAAAGGTGTGGCTTCCCACTCTTCCACATTCAGAGACTAAAATTAATTGTTAGTTTATCAGTTTATAAAGAGTTAGTTTAATATGCATACATTTTGTGGACATCACACAGTTAACAAAATAAGCATTCTGGTCCTTTTAGAGTTTACATCTCTTTATAAACATTTGGTTTACTTTTTTATAAATCTATATATTTATGTGTCACCTATCTGTCAATTACCTGTGTGTGTGTGTGTGTGTGTGTGTGTGTGTGTGTGTGTGTGTGTGTGTGTGTGTGCGCGCGCGCGCGCGCGCACGTGCATGTGGTATCCACAAAGGTCAGAATAGAGTGTCTCATTTCCTAGATTTTGAGTTTGGATGGTTGAGAGCTATTTTGTGTACTGGGAACTGAACTCAGATCTTCCGTGGGAGCAAAAAGTGTTATAAGTTCCAAGGAAGGAAGGAATAGATTATAGTCAAAAGACAAAATAGGTTTAGTAGATGAGTCAGTCAATAGTGTTTCTTCACAACCATGAGGACCTGAAATTTGAACTCCTAGAAACCTAGCATGGTAGGATAAACATGTAATCCTGGCTTCCAGCACTGGGAAGGTAGAGACAGGAGGATGCTTGGGCTTTGTGGCCAGTCACTAAAGCTATATTAGTGAGCTTCAGATTTAGTGAGAGTCCTCTGTCAAAGAACAAAAAAAAAGTGCCTAGGGCAATTGAAGGTGACATCTGACAGCAAGCCTTACTTCTGCACACACATGCAATAGCACCCCCCCATGCATATGTATACACAGGGGGGAGAGAGAGAGAGAGAGAGAGAGAGAGAGAGAGAGAGAGAGAGAGACAGAGACAGAGACAGAGACAGAGACAGAGAGAGAGAGACTGAGAGACAGAGACAGAGATAATATTTTATATAAAAGGCAATAATACTTTGGAAAAGTATCCAGCCATCATTTAGAATGACTTGAACAGAAGAAAGATGAAAAAGCTCTAGAGAGAGGCCTGGGAATAATTCAGCACTAAGCAAGTGATATGATAAATATCCACAGTGGAGATGGAAAACAGCGAGGCCATTCAGCAAGAAAAAGCAAGGAATCAACAATATCCCTAAAACCACTAGAGGAATATGAAAGAAGATAAATAGCTATTTCTTCAGTTTAACATGTTTCTCTATATAGTTTTTTTCTAAATTCTGCTCATTTGAATTAAAACAGTATTCCTGATGTCTAGCTCAGCCTCTTGCAAGGCTGGCACTCTGATATCTGTTTACTAAATACTGATTACAGTGAGAAAATGATAATTCTGTTCAGTATTGTGATAGAATTTATATACCTTTTCTCTCATGTTTTCACATATGAACATTTTATGTAGACTGGAAAAGCTTAGTATTATAGTACCAATAATTGTATTTTATTATTTTGAACTGTAGTTGGTGTAAAATCTAATGGACAAAACAATCCCTAGAAGAGTTCAATGACTATAAAATTGAGTTAAGGTAGAATAGGGGAAATTGACATGGGGTCTCACCCCTAACCAAGATGCTGTTTGAGTTGATACCTACTAACAAAGAGAAAGATCACTTTTTTTTTCAAGTAGAGTTTCACTGGGTATATGAATCACTTTCCAGAGCAGACCCCATTGCCCAAAAGTAAACCGGCACGCGCGCGCGCGCACATACACACACACACACACACACACACACACACACACACACACACACACACACACACACATACATACAAAAATAACAATAAAAACTAATTTAATAGCAGACAATGAAAAAAAATCAATCAAGCCAAAAATGGTTGATATTATTAGTAAAATGGTAAGTCCCCAGCCAGAGTTATCTGGACATGGGGTAAGATACAGAAAAAAGGGAATATATCTCTTGTAGACATTAAGACAATAGCAAATGTGTATTTTATATAACTTTATGCCAATAAATTCAATAACTTAGATAAACTGCACTTCTTTGCAAAACACAAGCTATAAAATTTAACTAAAGATGAAATAAAAACTCACATAATCTCATGTCTGTCAAAAATCCTTACTATTCTTTCTATTGGAAAACACTAGGTTCAGGTAGCTTCATTGGTGAATTCTGTGAAACATTTGTAAAGGTCCCATAGGAGAAGCTATAGTAAGTTATTTAAAGTTGATTTAATATGAAAATTGTATCAACAGTTGAAAAGGTGTGTATAAACTAGGAAGTAACTCTTAAGTATTTGTCTTGATAATCTTCCTGTTTTTGAGATGGGATGTTAGAAATCTTTGGAGACATTGTGGCCTCATTTTAGCCAAATCAATGGAATGATTTTTATTAATGTTTACTTACCGAGGTTACTAAATATATAATAAAATACTAACTATAGATTTGCAAGTTCAGGATATGGTATTTCCTTTTTAGCATCAATTAAGAATGAAACATAGGTTGATTACATTTTCTTATATGCATAAAATGTCAATTGATCATATTTCACTCTTTATTACCCATTTTCATATTAATTCTACCCATCCCTCCTCTCTTTCCAACTTTCTATTTGGAAAGTCTATTTCCTATTTATTTGACAGGTTCTGAATGTCTCTGTAGGCTTGTTCTTATTCTGAGGAATTTGAAGCAACAAATTTCTGGAAAGTAGTAAAAACAGTAGTGGCAGTTAGTAATGCACAGGCTCATTTTGCTCTAAAGAAGGCAATCAAGAGCTGTTTTCTTCTGAAACACAAGTTTGGGGAAAGTATATACAAGCACGACTTTCTTTTTAAACATGCAAATGCTTGATTATAAATGGTATCCCTTTTTACAACTGTTAATTTGAGGGTTGGGTAAACTTCAGTCTGTATAAATACATATGCCATTATTCCCTGAAAGAGCCTTAGTCATTGTGGTTTAACTTTTAAAAAGTCAGATATAAGTTTTAGAGCTATAATACAATCTTGTCATTTTCACAAGTCAAATAGTTTGTTATCAAAAATCCAAGTTTTTACAACCCTCTCAAAGGAGTTCATTTTTGAACTTGAACAAAAGTCTACGTGTTGCTAAAATGTTATCAAAAGTTCTTTTACAAAGTACCAAGATGTGACTTTTTATGTTTATTCTTAATAGTAAGTAGCAGCAGGAAGCACATTGTAAGATAATTTTGTTAAGTTCGAACCAGTACTACTTTTATATATACATGGATCATGTACCAGAAGATACTTAAGAATTGCATTAAAATAATCTTGAGAATCTCTATTATCCAAATATTTTGTGATAAGAAACACATAGGTATGTTGCAACATAATGATACGAATTACTTATAATTGTTACACAAAAGGAGTAATTGTAATTATTACTGGGAATTAATTGAAATACTATATATGACTCATGTGGTATGTTTTTTCTTATATAGACATTTCAAAACACAATCTTGAAATAGTTTTAGAGAACAGTATACCACAGACTTTGAATGAAAAATTTACAATAGTTATACTCAAGGCATGTCTATTCAAAGCAATAGAGATGACATTCAGAAACTATTAATAGAAGAGAAAATGTTCAGCAGGAGTGAGGGATGTCAGAGGATAATGGGGTTGGTGTGAAAATGCCCCAATTGTCAGAGAATAAAACCCATCTTACAAGAGAATGGTAATGACTTCTTATTGTATTTCAACATGTGACTACATTTAAGTTGTAAGAAATTATATGTTGGAATTTTGTAGAAAGAGCATAGACCTGCATTTTCCCTTCTAAAGCTACACCTTGCAAGTTTACGGTACAATATCACATTCATTATATTCAAATATGCATAGTTAAGATAGAGAATAATGTCTTTTCTAAGATTCTCTTACTTGATTCTTCTACCATGCCACATTATTTTCTACTTACCTTTAGCTTTGACATTTGATCATTGTAGTGAGATATCCACTCATCTGCACCTGTTGCACTGGCAACGCCCATTGGTGCATGGGGACAGTTGTAGGCGTGAACTGGAGGGACTAGGTCTGACACTCTCTCTTGCTTCCTGGTCAGAGACAGAGAGCATCCAGAGGCATCCTTGGGAGGGAACCTGCTGGAGGTCTTCTGTTTCTGGTGTGATTCCTCCCCTAATAAACACCCATCAGCCTATTGGTTTTTCCAGATTCTTATTTATCCACCATAGATTATCCCTCTAGTTCACTCCTGTTATCGCTTGATGTGCGTTATATAGAATTATAGAATGTGGAATCTTTTGAGATTAGCTGTTATTGCCTAGCATAATTCTTTGGAGATTTGTTGAGGTGACTGTGGATTATTTCTTTCTGTTACTGAGCATTATTATACAGTGCAAATTCATTGTAGTTTAACTTCTGTTGGTTGATAAAATTCCAGGTGGCCACAGGTACATTAAAGTTGCTACAAAACTTTATGTGAAGGCTTTATCTAGATAAATATGTTTTTCTTTAGAATAATTTCTCAGGGTTGTAACTGCTGAATCGTATAGTAGATGAGTTAATTAATTTAGTGGTGTGTCTTCTATATTTGTTCTTTTTATTGGTGTTTTCACTGTTTAAGGTAGTTTTTACATATTTGTTTCCATGTCAGTCAGTGGACCTGAACACACAGCTATGGTATGTTCTTCAGAGAAAATGTATTTGTTAAGTAAGTTTGTTATAGTTCTGCATTTTATAGTTGAGAGGGAAAAAAGCCTTGCTAAACTTTCCCATTGTAGCAATCAGTCCAGCACTTACTAAAATACTGAGGCCTCATCACAAGTATTTCTGACCTGATACCTTATGTCTCTTCTAAAGGTCTTTTTACAGTATTTTCATGTGTGGCTCTCAAAAAGTTAGAATTCATAACACTGGCATAAAATATAACTGGAAGACACAGTAAGCTTCAAAAATAGATCTTCAGAGGAGACTGGAATCAGTAGACTGGGGATTTAAAGCAACCATGATTAATCATATATATTATTATCATATACATATATATAGTATATATGATATATATGAAATGAATCTAAAATATATTCAGGATAAGAACCTTTGATAATTTGGGATAGAGTGGAATTTCCTTAGTTTAATAAAGAGTATCTATCAATAACATATATCTGACATCATGTATGTAAGAAAATGTGTTTTCAGCCAAGGTGAGGGACAAGTGAGAGTGACTTTTATCACCATTTCTTTCACCATAGTGATAGAATTAAGTTATAGCCAATGCAATAACAGAAGAAAAGGAAATAAGAGTACAGGACAGGACTGGAAGAATGAAATAAAACTGAATTTTTTTTTTCATTAATGATACTGCCATCTCTTGGGAAAATAAACTAGCCAGGTGTACCTCTTTTGGAGTTGGTAATATTTATGGGAGTTTTGTAGGAAATAAGGTTCATATTTTTAAATCATCATCTTTTCATGAATCAGCACTGAACAGATAGATTTTGAAAACAGAATGCCATTCATGATAACCTTCAAAATGAAATACTAAAATATAAATCTAACAAAATAAGAACAGATGTATGAGGAAAATTATAAACTCCCACTGAAATAAAAGATAAATAAATGGAGAGGTAGCTCATTTTAGTGGGTAGGTTTGCAACCCCTGTCATTGTATATAGGCTGTATGTATTTTGGGGCAATGGATGCGTGAGAAATTTCTGTATATACCTCAAATTTTACTATGAATTTAAGGGGACAAAAAGGTGCTAGGCATTTTCTGGGAAGCACATGTATTTCTTTCTGGAAATGGTTTTGAATATTTTGATACACGTTCTCTTGCTATAGCAAGTAACAGTGATAGAAATATAACTTGTTTTAGGGTAGCAGTATACTGCTCATCACATGGCCAAGCAATGAATGTCCTCCCGGCAAGTTTAGGCACTTATGTTTTATCTGCACTTACAAACCCTTGATTTTACCCATGTTTTTACTGTTTCATTTGAGAACTCAAGCCTCAAACTTGGATTCTCCCTGAAGGTATAATGAGCTACCACCCCAGCCATTTGGCAAATCACCCATGTTATATTAGAAAAAACTAAAAAGCTTTCAGTGGAATGAGATTATTTTACTTTAGCAGTTTTCTGTGTTATAAAGTTTAATTACAAGTTTAAATGAACAGAAGTAAATTTGTACCCATATGGCATTAAAGTGTGTTAACATTAGAGGAGAGATATAATATGAATAATGCTATGAAATATTGTCTGTGCCAAAAACAAAAACATAATATTTTTAAAATTGTCTTCGCACTCAAGGGTACCTGTCTAAGAAAATAATAATATGTTTTATGCTATTTGTTTTTTTTCTAGGTTATGGTCAGCTCCAAAAGTAGAATGAAATTGTAGCCAAGTAATAGTTTTATAAGCATTGCAGTTACTGGGCAATTACCCTATTGTGGATTTCCTACACGTTTATTGATGTCATTAAATATAAGCATATTGCATTCCAGAATTATTTAGTCATCCTTACTCACCAGCAGTTGATAACATTAGTGCATGTTAAGTGGAATATTACCTTAAACTTTTTTTGGCAGTTCCTAGATTACATGAATTATGCATTTGATTATTAAAATTAACCTCTTATATTCATCTGGCATTTGTTCTTGGTCATTGTCCTTTTGTACTGAGTTTTTCTGTGCTCTGTAAAAAACCTTATTCAGGTAGGTATTTAATGCAAAATACATTTTGCATAAGACATCATTTTAAGGATATGTAATTTGTTTTTATTATTATTTATTTACTTTACATGTCAATCCCAGTTCTCCCTTCCTCCCTTTCTCCCTCCCTCTTACCCTCTCTCCCCCCTTCACATGCACCCTGACCACCTTCCCCTCCCATCCCCCCACCCCCACTCCACATGTAAGGCTATGCTATCCAAGTGGAGTCATGTAAATCTGTCAAGTCATTTGAAGTAGGGACTAAGACTTCTCTCCTGTCTCTAGGTTAAGGGAGTATCCCTCCATGGGGATGTGTCTGCAAGATCCTTTTGTGCACCAGGAATACATTCTGGTTCCACTGTTTTACTTATAAACATTTTTCGGATATATCTTGTATGAGGCAGAGGAAAGATATACTAAGTTTGTACATTTTATTTTCTTTCACTCTTTGCAATTAAGAATTTATATACATCGAGAATAAAATTTAGGTTAACTGTTGTTATTACCCAAAGAGATAAATGGTAGTTGACTTCCAAAGTATATGCAATTGGTTTGTACCAATCCTTCTCTATATCACTATTTCAATACTTTCTAGATTTTGAGAATATTATGTTAAATTTATTTAAGGGAAAAGAACACACACACACACACACACACACACACACACACACACACACACACACACACACACACACCCTGTTTGGCTATTATGTCACAGACAGTTGGCTTTCTCATTACACTCTGTGTTACTCCTCTTCATGATTTTGTCAATTGTCTTTTTGGGTTTACAGGATCCTGCACAAGCTATCCTTGAGCCTCTTTTTATTTGAGGATATAGGATGCTTCCTCTCCACTCCTCCAGGCATTTGACTACTGGAAATTTCTCCTTGGACATTTGTGAAATCTTTGATCAGAGTAGTGGGATTTTGATGCTATGCATTGGGAAATTGAATTCAGATATATTTCTAAAATTTAATTTATTTTAAATGAGCATGTGTGGATCAATGTAAATGTTTAAAGTTTCTTTAGTACTTTAATTACAACTGTAATTCATTGGCTACAGATTGATTTAAAATGTTTCATAGTTTAAAATGTTGTATTTGGCTTACTTCGCTGATGGAGTCACCTAAGCCAGAGGATACTTGATTATTTGAGATAATCAAATTGTGAATTATGAATTTGTGTATTTTAAGGCACTTGAACTCCTTTTTCTTTAAAGTAATAACGTTTCTAGGAGTTACAGCAGAAGTATATTGAAGGAGGGAAAACTAAATTGTGAAAATGTTTAGAAATATTAGATGTCCAAAACCTTAGCTTATATGTAAATTTTTATTATTAAGAAGCCAAAGGAGCCTGTTTTTGCAGTGGTTTCTGGTGTCTTATTGAATACAGAATAATTAATTGAACCTTTACCAGATTCCTAGGAAAGGCATTTAGTTTTTACCATATCCTTACCTTCCAGTTACTAGATCTTTGTTTATTGTCCTGATCCTGTTACAGTTGATGGAAGTGCAAGCAGCATGTAGATGAGGCATTTGCTAAAATTGAGTTCAGCAGGAGGACACTTCTCACATTGCTTAGATGACTTGTATTTAGTGGTGTTGGTTGTGGAATTCTTTTTTTCTTCAAAAATTGGATTCTGACAACTGGAAAATAAAAGCTAGCAGATCCTATGGGCTCTCAGAGGCTTGGGGTAAAAGGGTTAATCAAAGATAAACCCTTTTTTAAGTACTCTTGTGTTTGTTTCTTTGATTGATCTGTCTCCTAAGAACAGATTCTTGCGCCTCTTTCTCTGTCTCTCTTTTTTTAAAATCACTAGTGTCAAATTAAATAGTTGACATTATTTTCTAACAAATACTTGTCAACTGAACCAATTATCTGGAAGGCAGGAAGAATTGGGCTTCATCTAGATTAATACCATAGACATTATATGCTGTAATCAGTGGGAAACAAGATATGTGTTTAGGAATTATTTTTTGTTTTTCTTACAAATAAAGTATTTTTCTCAGATAATTCCTTGGAAAATAATAATAATAACTTTTTTGGTCTTATGAATGAGAAACCTTGTGAAGGTATCATTTGCTTAATATAAAGATTAATGAAAAAGGAACATATAACTTTAGAAAAGTGTTTTCCTTTTAGCAACTTAGTGTTTATTGTAACAGTAGAAATCTGTGGTGATGGAAGGAATTAAGTAGATAATCTTTATTTTTATGATTTATTTTCATGAGAGAGTTTTTTTGTTTGTGTGTGTGTGTGTGTGTGTGTGTGTGTGTGTGTGTGTGTGTGTCCGTCCGTCCTATGAGCTCAGAGGATGGTGTCTGAACCGCTGGTTCCAGAGTTATAACAGGTGGTTCTGATGTGGGTGCTAATGAACAAATCCAAGTAGATTCTCATAACGGTCCCCCTAATACTTCCAAGAAGATAAACTTCTGGGGCTGGAGGGGTCGTCCAGTGGCTAAGAGTACTCCATAGTGAGTGGAGATTACTATATAAATGTGATACTCATTGGGGAGCTGCCCTGTTTCTTACATGAGTTTTCAAGCTAGAAATGATCTTTCCTGCTAGATCTCTTCTAGAATGGATGCATTTTGAAATGCTTTGAATTGTATTCGTCATTGTGGTTTGAATGAGACTGGCTCCCATATATTTGACTGGTGTTGGAACTGTTTAGGATGGATTAGGAGGCATGGCCTTGCTGGAGAAAGTTGTCATTGTGGTTGGGCTTCAGGTTTCAAAAGACTTTTTTGATTCTTGGTGCTTTCTTTCTCTTCCTAATGGACATCGATTAAGACATATGCTTTTGGATGCTTCTCCATTCTGCCACCATGGACTCTAGCTCTCTGAAACTCTAAGGCAAATGAAATGCTTTTATGTTGCCTTGGTTATGCTATTTTAGCACAGCAAAAGAAAAGTAGCTGAGTTATAAATAATTTGTGCTCTGTTTCTAACTAGAAGGCATCTTATAATTATTCTTATTTCTATAACAGAAGATAACTGAAGAAGGAAAAAACACCCAATTAATGCCAGCACAGTCACTCTCCCTTTCTCCTGTGGCACAGAGATTGATTGCCTTCACCGTCTGTTTTGACTCTGTTCTTGACTTCTACTATTAGGTTAATAGTACCTTTCAATTTCAGTGTTACATACCATTGCTCCTTAGTATTAGGCAGATATCTATTATAGGAATTCAGATAACAGAATGTAGATTCCAGGACAGATTGCCTATAACTTACTTAACTATGTAGCCATTGAGAATCTTTCATGTATAAAAAGACCTGTGGGATGGTCTTTACCTGGTGAGTTTGTTATGAATATAGAGCAAAATTTGTTAAAGAATTTATTGAATAAACTTATGTCATTGTAAATGTTTGTTAATTTCTCCCTATTACTACATTTTAGCCATAAAATACTTGATTGTAGGTTCTTGACTATTTTTTTAAAACCTAAAACCTAATATTAAAGTTAGGTCTTGAAAAAAAGTGACAAGTCGATTTCTCAGTGTTAACAAGGGGGAATGCATGGTTCTTAGCTGTATATGAATAACTATATTGGGAGCCAAAAAGAAGATATGAAAGCTGAGTAAATTGAGAATGCTTTCATAACAGAAAATCAACGCACACACCACCACCACCACCAACAACAGCAAAAACAAATCAATTTCAAAGGACATACATTAAAACAATCTTGATGCTTATGAAATTTACAAGGAAGCTACACTATAGAACACAGAAGATGAAAAAATTGGTGTAGTATTAAACTCTGGTAACATAATGTCCTAGGAATCCTTCTAGGCTTGCATAGTTAAGGAAGTAATTCATCTTCCTTATGGATCTCAAGGACATAGTGAGAGAGAATGCAAATATTTTAATAGCAATCCAAGGAAGACATATGACCTGTTGAATCTATAATGGTGACAATAGAGAGGTTTAAATGGAGTTGTCTTTTGGCCCACTGTGGATTCTTTATCCATGGATTTAACCATTGATACTTAGAAGATATTCAGAAGAAAATAAATCTATTCATCATATGTTTTTTTTCACAAATTTTCCTAAACTGTACAGTATAAAAACTTTTTATATAACACTTACATTGTATGAAGTAGTATAGTGATGATTTAAAGTACAAGCCTCAGTATAGGTTGTAGGCAAATACTGTGACATTTTTGATAATGGCTCTAAACGTTTTCTAGTATTTGTGTCTGTGGGGAGGTTCCTGGAACTAGTGTCCACAGGTATCCAATGGCAGTGTGTTAGCTGGAAGAACAACAGTTGAGCACTGAGAGAATTATTAAGGAAGACGGAGGAGGTTGAACTTGAGTCTGCTTCATCACTTAGATAATGGCATTTGTGAAGCTGACTAACAGTATAGAAGAGGAACACACTTGGCCATATGCAGATGGATTCTGTATGCATATAATAAAAGTGCTCTCATAAGTGGGTGGACATTAATTGTGCTTGTGGAATCATTTGAAGATAGTTGTAGTTAGTTAGATACATTTATGGCTCTGGTGAGTTAGTAATTTGATTACTGAGAAGAAAGTATAGGATAAGGGCTCTTTTTTGGAGTAATAAAGGGAAAATAGGAAAGTGGCCACCCTAAAGATAACCTCAATGAAGGACAGTCAGATATAAACTGGAACCTTAGGGAATGCTAATGGAAAGTTGGAGGAATGAATTTTATTTCAAAGATATGATGAAAAGGAAGTTACTTCAAAGTATTTTTATAAATGGTTTGAAATGTATATACTGCAAATGAAGTATAAAAGGCTTTTAGAGGCAGAATGGGGGTGAGATAGAAATTATCTCATTGAAATTTTAAAATACAGTTGAGACTTAAAAGGATCTGTATCCTGAGTGAATATACCTAGGTTCTAAGTAGAGAATTCATTGCCATTCATAGCATAGCCTCTTCAATCTAAAGACAATGGAGGAGTCCTTTTAGGTTTAACTAAATTGGCATTATTAATGAATAATGTTAAGTCATAATTTTGAGAAATGTTATTTTCACACACATCCTTTGCCCTCCTTCCCTGCTTTGGATTTTTTTTTTTTTTTTTTTTTCCTACTCTGGCCCTCTCTTCCTCATTGCGTCAAAACAGTGAGCCTAATTGGAAAGTAGAGTCTACATGAGCAGGATATGAAGAAAGAAGGTTTTCTTTCTTTAATAATTAAGTGCTATATAAGGTGGAACTTTTTGTAGATATTTCTTAGTCCTCAAGTAATATTTCCTATATTTAATTTTAATAGAATTCAGTAAATAATTGTAGCATGAATTCTAGTTGTTATTAATAATAAAATCCCAGAGCATATTTTAGGGTTAAAGCTGAAGATGAGATAAGCAAAGCATCCAGCTGCTAGAGAGTTCTAACCTCTACCAATGCTCAGATGAAAGGGGTAATCCTGTCCTCATATTGCATCTCAGACTGCACTGCTCTCCAGCAAATCTCAGACTGCACTCGGACTGAAATGAGTGTGTGACTCTTCCCTCCTTATAGTCCTCTCTCTGAACAGCCATGTCATTCTTGTCTCCACCTCCCTAGTGCTGGGATTAAAGGTGTAAACTCTGTCTCTCTTTTAGAATGATTCACTCTCATGTAGCTCATGGTACCCTTGAAGCCACAGTGTTCCATCTAACTGTGTCTCCTGATTAAAGTGCTGGGATTAAAGATGTGTATGACTACTGCCTGGCTTCTGTGGCTGTGATTAGCTTTGCACTCAATCTTCAGGCAACCTTTATGTGTTAGATCATCAACAAAATATCACCACAAGTAATGTTTATGTTTACATTTTCCTGAATATTTTGATAATTAAATATTTTTAAATGGTTTAAATTATGGTAGAAAATGTAATGGAATTTTGTGAATATTGAAAATAAAGGTTACTGTATAAATTTTTCTTTTGTTACTATATTAGTTGCTCATCATGTTAATTGCAACAGAAATACTCAACAAAAGCTTAATGAAGTCTCTATTTAAATTTACAGTTTGTGGGTATAGCCCATTATGGTGGCGGGAAGGCATGGCAACACTCTGACCTCCACAAGTGAATGGTATGCAGGTACCCTCACACACAAAATATATAAATAAAATGTAATTGAGGAGCTCAGTGACTGTTGGTTAGTAAGAAGACTCACCCACATTTGATGGCTTCGGTCTCTGGGAAACACATCCTGAATTACATAAGAGTATAGAAAGCTAGCTGAGAACTAGCATGTATATGTTAACTCATTACTTACATATCCAGATTGTGTGTGTGGTAACCAGTTGCTTCAAGTTTCTGCTGCTTGACCTCCCTTCAATGATTGTAACTTGGAATCCAAAGCTAAATCAAGTCTTTCTCCATAATTTGCTTTTGTCAGGAGATTTTCGTCATGGCAAACAGTAAATAGAACTAAGGTAGAGATTTTTTTTGGGTCATTGCTTTGGTAAACCTGACCTTTGATTAGGACCTTTGTGGCTTTGAGTTTTGGAGCTGTTTCATGGGAGAAGTGTGGAAGAGTTTGGAGCCTTTGGCTAGGAAATTCATATCATGCTGGAAGCATACTTAAATGGGCCTTTTAATGGGATCTTAGCTCATGATGGTTCAGACAGAACAAGTACTCTATCAGGAACTGGGGTAGTGATCATCCCTGTTATAGTTCAGCCAAGGATCTGGCTTCATTCTGCCCATTGTCTTGAAGCTCTGGGTGAGGCTAAAATTGAAGACCAATGTTTAGTAGAGGAAGTTTGAAGACAAGATGATATTCAGGATGGAGTTGAAGAAACATCAGTAATTGATAAATTGATCATCAGCCTTGTAGAGGAATGACCTACGCTGCAATGGCAGAATGGGAAAGTGCCCTGAGGGAGGATTCCCAATCGTTGGAGTCTCGACCTGTAAATATCCCCTGCTTTTAAAAGCAGAACACTTAAGCTGAAGGGGTCACTTGAACCTCAAAAGTATACCTATCTGGGAAGATGTCTCCCTAGATTCAATACTCAGGTGATAAAGCTGTGGTCAGTGAGACCCCAGGCTACATCTGCAGTTGGCAGCAGACATTTCTAAGTATTGTCCATGTGGTTCTGATTAGGAAGGCATCAAGAATGTAAAGAGAGAAGGTGAGGGTAGATAACCTGTGGTAGGGTTGGAGTTCCTGTGGAGAGGCCCTGAGAGGTCACCATGTGAAGTTGTGAAGGTGAAACCTCAGGAGTGGAGGGAGACTGCCAGGATAGTAAAGATGCAAGGGCCCTAAGACATTTCCTAAGCAGATCTGCAGGAATGGAGTGGGACTGGCCTAAGGGAGAGCCTGTGTGTGCTGAGATGGAGGGGTTGAGCTATCCCAGCCTTTGTAGCCCAATAGATTACCAGCCACAAGGCACTAGACATGGAGCTGTGGGAGTTTGCAGTTTACCATGGGTTTGTGTTTTTCTTTGGTGTGCTTTTCTTTTAATTTTTCTGTTTTTCCCTGTTTGGATAAGAGTGCTTTATCTCTACCATTGTATGTTAGAAGTATTTTGTTTTTAAAAATTATTATTTAAAAGAAAGTCATAGTTAAGGAGACTAGACTTTTTAAAAAGTATTGGTGTTTTTTTTAAGCTTTAAGGACTTTTGGAGTTGGACTGTAGTTTATATTATGAGCAAAGCATAAGTTTTTAGGGGTAAGTGATATAAGGTGGTGGCTTGAAACTGAGGTGTTTGGGAGATGTGGACTATTCCTTTAACTATGTAAAGATATATTGCATTTGTTTATGCTGTATTTGTTTAATGATGTAAAATGTGTTAATTTGCCTGCCTTAGGTACCTGATTGGTCTGATAAAAAGCTGAATAGCCAATAGCTAGGCAGTAGATAGATAGGTGGGGCTGGAGGGCAGAGAGAGTAAGTAGGAGGAAGATTCTAGGGTCAAGAGGAGAGAACAAGGGAGAAAAAGAGGGAGGCTCCCCTCATCAAGTAGCTGATAGAAACAGAAGCAGACACAGCTAAACACTGACCTGAACTCCTGGATTCCAGTTACAGAGATGTAGGAGTGATAAGAAAATGGGGGCAAGACCAGGCTACAGAAACTCACAGAGACAGCAGACCTGAACAAGGGGGAGCTAATGGACCCCCAGATTGAAGCTGGGAAACCAGCATTGGACCGACTCAGACCCCCTGAACATGGGTCTCAGTTAGAAGACCTGGGCAGTCTAAGGGACCTCTGACAGTGGAACCAGGATGTATCCCTGGTGCATGAAAGGACTTTAGAAGTACATTCCCCATGGAGAGATACTCCCTTAGCCTAGAGGCAGGAGGGAAGGCCTAGTCCCTACTCCAAATGACTTGACAGATCTTGTTGATCCCTTCTGGAACGCATCACCCCCCCCTGTCGAGTAGCAGGGGGTGGCATGGGAGGGGGTCCAGGGGCATGGAAGGGAGAGAAAGGGAACTGGGATCCACATGAAACATAATTAAAAAAAAGTAACAATAAAGAGAGAGAGAGAGAGAGAGAGAGAGAGAGAGAGAGAGAGAGAGAGAGAGAGAGAGAGAGAGAGAGAGAGAGAGACCGGCTCCTGGGACTAGACAGTCAGGCAGACACCAGCCAGCCCAGACACAAAAGAAGCAGGAAAGGCAGGACATGCAGACTGAAGCACAGGTAAAAAGCCCTGAGGTAAAATGTAATTGAAGAGAAACAGGTTATATTGTGTAATGAGAGGTAGTGGGACAAACATAAGATAAGGCCAAGCATTCATAACTAATAATCATTCTCCATGTCTTTATTTGGTTGGTGGCCTACTGATACCCTGTTACATCTAGGTGTCATGTTGCCAAGGGTTTATTAGTGATGGTTGGTTTTAATTGTAAATTGAAACACTGTAGAGTCACCTAGGAAGGGAGTCTCAATGAAGAATCCTCTTGATTTGTAAGAAGGCATGTCCATTGTGGATGGCACTGTTCCCTAGGCAGGAATCCTTGAGAAGACCTGCCCACTGTGGGTGATACTGTTCTCTAGGCAGGGATCCTGGTGTGCTATAGCACAAGAGACTGATTTCAGGTAATATACTACACATATTAAAAGGCTAGAACAAAGTAGTTTTAAAGTGAACCGTAGAGAGAGGGTTTATGTTTGAAGTGTTAGTTTATGCTGAACTTGATTTAAGCTTTACACAATATACATATGTATGGAAGCATCATATTACCTTATATATTCTGTGTTGGCCTTGCTCTTCTTACCTTTTGCTTTTAAGTCATTATGGACTTGTGGATCTTCTTTTACTTCATGAGTTATATAATCAATTCATGTAGTTATTTTTAAACCTGTTATTCCATTCAGCTAGAAGAACCCTTATCAAGCATAGTTTTGCTTTTTACCATTTATTAATCTCCTATTCAGTATTTTCTTCTTAGAACTGTATTCCAGTGTAGCTATGCATAAAAAATATACTCGTATTTGTTAATAGAATGCAGTGATGTTTAACTTATTCTATGTAATCTTAACTGGAATCAGTGCTAGGTTTACAATCTAAAAAAAGTGGCTGTGTGAACTTGCATTCCCACCAGCAGTGGAGGAGTGTACGTACCCCTTCCTCCACATCTTCCCCAGCAAAAACTGTCTTTGGTGGTTTTTTTGTTTTTTTGTTTGTTTGTTTTTGCTTTGTTTTGGGGTGAGGCAGTAGATCCCTTTGTATTTGGGGCATAAATGTTCAGAATTGAGACTTCATCTGGATGGATTTCTCTTGTGATGGATAAGAAATAACCTTCATCTCTTTTGATTGATTTTAGTTTAAAGTCTAATTTGTTAGGTATTAGGATTGCTACCCATTTGTTTCTTTGTTCCATTTGATTGGAAAATCTTTTCCCAATCATTAACTGTGAGGTAAATTCTAACCTTGAAGTTGAGGTGTGTTTCTTGTATGCAGCAGAAGGATGGATTCTGTCTTTGTATCCATTCTGTACAGCTTGTGTCTTTTTCTATGCAAGTTAAGAACATTAATATTGAGGGATATCAATGACCATTCATTGTTGATTATTGTTTTGGATTTGTTGGGTCATGGTGGTATTGTGTGTGAATCTCCCCCCCCCCCAATTTTCTTTTTGCTATTTGGAAAAGTGGGATTATCTACTGCCCATGTTTTTGTTGGTGTAGTTAACTTCCTTGGGTTGAAGTTTTCTTTCCAGAACATTCTGTAGGGCTCATTAGTTGATATGTATTGTTTAAATCTGGTTTTGTCATGGAATATCTGGACTCTGTAGTTTACCTAGCTTTTCTATTTCCAGCATTTCCTCAGACTGTAGTGTTTCCTGTTTTAGCTTTCAAGTCTTAAACTGTTTGAATTGTTTCTTGCAATTTTTTGGTTTGTCTTTTGTTCTTCATTACTTGAGATATTTTTTTTTTTCTTTTCTTCCATTTCTTTAAGGGATTTTCTCATTGCCTCTTTGAGGGTCCCTACCATTGTGGAGAATTTCATTTGTTTAACTTTTAATAGTTATGAAAATACAATTTTTCCTGCTGAACACTGACTGATTTCGTTGAACCATAATTTCTTGGTACTGAAGGTGAAAATTACACTTTCAAGTCATTACTCACATCTGGGTCTCTACCAATCTTGTATCATCTGTTACAATGTCAGTGTTTTTTTAATGTTGTTCAGCGGTTTAACATTTTCCCCTTATTTTGCCTTATTGCATATTTTATTAACTTGGGTAATCTATTGAGCCAGATTTCTGTGATTTTCTTTGATTGCAGGAAAGACGTTAAGCTGTTACTTCTATAAATAATTGTTACTCTTTATATAAACTGAAGCTTTTATACATACATAACTGAAGATGAGTAAGTATTACTTAATGGGTAATGTCTTGATTACTTTTCTCGTGACTGTGGTCATGAAGGTGCTTTAGAGGAGAAAGATTTAATTTGACTCACAGTATAGGAAATACAGTTCAACACAGCAGGGAAGGTTAGGGTTATAACCATGTCCTGTGTACGGTGTCTGGAGGTTGCCTGCTCACAACTGTGGTGACCAGTAAAAATATCAGAGAGATGAATGTGGCCTTACCTGGCATTGTCTCTTTCCCCCTATTATTCAGTCAGGGCCCCCATCTCATGGAATGTCACACCTTGTGTTGAGATGTGTCTTCCCTTCTCACTTGGTCATTTGTAATGGGCACCCAGAAGTCACATTCTAAGATGTAAATCCAGTGATGTTTGATCTTCCAGATACTTATTTTAATAAAGTTTGTGTTAGGAGTAAAGCCTATTTTCTGAAATGTCAACTTCACTTATAATACATCTCCGTATGAAACTTTTTTTGTTATAGATCTTTGGTCAATTAAATTGATTTCATTTGATGTTGACTTAAACATTTTGAGTTGATTTTAAATTGCTTCAAAGTTATTGTTCAGTGGTTTAACATTTTTCCTTATTTTGCCTTATTGCATATTTTATTAACTTGGGTAATCTATTGAGCCTGATTTCTGTGATTTTCTTTGATTGCAGGAAAGATTGCATTTCATGAACACATTTAAATCTTTTAATATTTTCCATGTGATTCAACTCATCCACTTTAATATTCAAGGTCAAGATTCTCTTAGCATTTAGGCATCTTCTCTAGGAGATGCATTTGATAGTTGCAATACTGATGTTGGTATTTTATCATTTGTACTGAGGTTATTACTTTCCTAATGAGCCCAATACAATTCTTATTTGTCATAATTAGTAAAATTATGAAATAAAAATTGATATTGCTGTGAATCAATCAAGCCAAATTTACTTTACAGTTTTTCAAACCCAACCCCAAAACAGTATGAAGCACCTTCTTAGAGTCTTCATAGTTGTTTCACTTAATCCCCCGCCCCTGCCCCAACCCAGTCTTAATTTTGGTTGGGTAGAGTGATTTATTTCATTGCTATTGGAGTAAAAGTATGAGTGTTGGTGTGTATATTCTTTAGACCTGGAATTGCAGGAAGTTCTGGACCACCAAGCCTGGGTGCTGAGAACCCAGCTTGTGTCCTCTGCAGGGGAAGGAAGTGCTGAAACTACTGGGCCATCTCTACAACATAATTGTTGCCACCTTTAACGAGCTCCTACCTGCTTGAGCTGATAAGAATAAGAAACACCAAATATTTTGTTTTACATTCATCTGTTGATTCTCAAATAATAGTTTCTTTAGATCCAATGTCCGACCTCTGTATTTGTATTAGAAATTCTCTTTCACTTTTCAGAATACTTCTACAGGGTTCAGGGTTTTTCATGGATAATTTCAGATTTTTAAGTATTGTGTGTCCCACCTTGTTCCTATTTCTTATGGGGCCTTTGTAGTTAAAATGTCCTCACACACCTCTAGACACCTTTTAGAATTCTGTTTTTGGTTTTGTGCACACTATGTAAAGACTACTTAGAGCTGTTTTTTCTTTTTGTTTTGATATATATATCAGTTTGTCTTCTGTTCTCTGCACTCTCTGCACCCATCCTTCTTGTCATAAATTTTTGTGACTTGTTACTCATTATTTCTTCAGGTGGTTCATTTGTTGCTTCTTACATTATCATTTTGCAAAAGTTTCTCCTTTTGCTTTTGTCCCACAATAAAGTGATATTTTGCTCCCCCCCCCATGTAAAATTAAAAAGTTTCCATTGACAAATCTTTAAGATTGTTTGGCTGTAATCAGTTTGCTAAGAGCTCATTGAAGGCATTCATTTCATTTATAGATACTGTTCTACATTCCCTTAATCATGCATCTTTTCTTACACTACCCATGCTTTCTAGTGTGTTGCCCACTTTTCCTAGAGAACTATTAGTGTATGGTTGTTTTTAACTCTCAGCATGATAATTCTAGCATTAGTGTCAAGTTGAGTCAGTTCTCCTCCTAGTCCATCTTCAGACTGAATAGTTTGTGTCTGTTTTCTTCTTTTTCTGTTGCCATGGTTATTGGCTTTTAGTGTGCCTGGAAATTTTGTTGTTAAAAGTCCAATGTTAATGTATCGAGGTGGATAGGTTAATAATGAGAGTTTGCATTTATGTACCTAGGAGGTAGGTAGGCAGTTATATTATTTCTTTTTTCAGTGCTCTGACATAAACCTTACAAGAATAAGAAAGGGAAGATTTTCTTTGGTTCGCAGTTTGAAGGCATAGTACATCTTGACAAAGGTGTGCATAGACAGTGAGAGATGCTGTAGTGGTGGTTAACAGCAGTGTGAGACCAGTGACGTGGTGGCTCTAATGAGGGAGCAGAGGAAGGTGGAAGCTCAGCTCGTGTTCTGTTTTTATTCAGTCTGTGACATTAGCCTATGGCATGTGCCACCTGTATTCAGCATGGATGGTCCAGTTTCAATTAAAACTTCCTAGACACTCCCTCCCTGACACTTCCAGAGATCTGGTTCCTAGGTGACTCTAAATCTGATCAAGCTCACTGTCAATACAAATTGTTACAGCACTGCAGTTGACTGCCACTGGGTTGTCTGAAGTGAAGCTTTGGTGTCTTTATCTCCCAGGTTATCTTTGTGTCCTTTAAGGGATGTGAGTCAGGCACATTCCTTACTGTATTCTCAGTGCGGCTCTGCTAAAATGGTTTCCTTTGAAATTTTGTCTTAACAAGAATACTTAAAACTTGCTATTTTCCTCCCCTTGGAGAATCAGCAAAGACATACATCTAGGTACATGGTGTAGGCCTCTAGGGTTTCTGGAGGAACCCATGTTTGCCATCCCCACAGTTAGTCCGAGTGAGCCCATTCTTAGCTTTTAGCTCCAGACAGAGGCACTGGAAATGAGCCCATTAGAGTGTCAATGGTGTTTGTGCCCTGCTCTTGCCACAGTATGAGGCTTCATCTAGGCTTTTGCTCTCAGCTACCTGCCCTTCTGTCTAGTTCCCTGGAAAGCTGTGTCCTATGTCCACATTGGAGCCAAGCTATTGGAGCCAAGAAAATTGGTGGCTTTTAGTTTGTTCAGTATTTGTTTTCAAGGTCCCATGTAACTAATTTTGGTTCTTTATGTGCTAGCTGGAAACTAGACATTCTACCCTTTCTTATTGCAATACAATTTTAGAATATGTTTAATCTCTTATTCTTTTTTTTCCATCGTTAGACACAGTTTCAAGGTAATATTTGAACACTGATGACATTCTGACAGTACTTCATCTTTTTAAAAACTAGTAATTTCATTTTCTTTAAGCTGCAGACTACTTTTTTAAAGAGTGCATCCTGAATGTTTCCTTCCATATCCTGTTTCAGCAACTGGAAAAGATATTTTCAAACTTTCAGTGTTTCTCTCTGCCCCAAAATGTAGAGAGAATGGACACAGGAAAACTCCTTTCCCATCTTAACATATCCTTAGTATTCAAAGAAATTCTAAACCCCATCACAGTGTCCAGACTGTGACTAATATTAACAGATATTAACTAATATTAACAGATAGGACTAATATTAACTGATAGGAATGATATCAGACTAGTATGCTAAGTAATTGTACTCCATCATGTCCAGGAGGCATTGTGCTGAGAAACTGTGTCCTTAAGTAGTTCCCATGTTGTCTGTCCCTTGAGAAGGCAACTAGGGTAGAGGACAATACTCTCAACAGAAAGAACTGCCTTAGACATAGATGGTTTCAATCTGTTTTTCCTGTTCTTTCTTCTGTAGACAGTAGTTAGCAAAGGAAAGGGGACAAACAACTTAGATAGTGTATTATGGTTTTGTAGAGGGTTAGAACTGATAGAATGAATGTGTACATTAAAGCAGGACTTATTGAACTGGCTTATAGGAGATAGTCTTGGTAGTTCAACAATAGCTATCTCACAACAGTGGAACATCAGAGAATCTGGTATGGATGTCTTGGCAGTCTCAATCAGGCGCTGGAGAGCCGGTGGTCTTTTGTCTACATTGTAATCTTGAAGAAGGTGTATTTAATATTGACTGCAGCAGCAGCATAGTCATTTGTGATAGCAATCGTGAGGGGAAGCAGACATAGAGCAGTTTCTTTTTCCACATCCTTTCATGTGGGCTGCCATAGAGTATGGCCCTTGTTTAAGATGGGCTTTCCTAGCTGGGTGTTGGTGTCGCATGCCTTTAATCTTAGAACTCAGTAGGCAGAGGCAGGTGGATCTCTGTGAGTACAAGGCAAGCCTGGTCTACAGAGCGAGTTCTAGAACAGGCTCCAAAACAACACAGAGAAACCTTGAACAAACAAACAAACAAACAAACAAACAAACAAACAAACAGGGCCTTCCTGCTTCATCTGATGGAAAAAAATTCCTTCACAGGGGTTTCTAGCAGCTTGGGGTTTAGTTGATTTTATATGGAGTCAAGCTGACAACTAAAACTCTCCATTACAGATAGTGTTTCTCTCTTAGTGTATAAATTATTTTATTATATGGTTTTATACAGTTATGTTCCAGAGCAGCCATTTGTCTCATAACCCAAATATAAGCAAATTTAGAGTATTTAAATTATAATATGAAAATAAGGAATTATTTCTGGTTCTATCGTGTATATCAATATAAGGTTTACTTGTCAAAAACTTAACTTTCTTCTCAAACTATGTCTCAAATACTCACATACAGATTTAATTTATTTTGTTGTCTCTTTGTCTATAAAGATACCTTAAAAATTTCAAGAGTTTCAAACAGTCATTTTAGCTAATCTCATTTAAGTCATTTCTCCTGAAGCGATAGGCCACTGTTAATGTTGCATCATAAATCTGAACTTACATGTTTTTAGTATTCTTTAGAGAATATATTGTCCGTGTTCCAGTGAAATTATAGGGAATATAGCATTAGCTACCATATAAAAGTATAAAGATATTATTAGACTAGTAACCAGATAATTTAATGTGTTACTGGTTTTGAAATGTCTGTTACCAGTCATTTTTCACATCCATGAAACTATTTCCAAAACAAAATGAATGTTTGTACATAAGAGTTTTAAGCTCCAGAAAAGCAAGCTAAACCTTTAGGTTATCTTATTTTAAAAAAACACTCATTTTGTTTCACAAAAATTGACATAGGTGAGATATGTCAGATCTCTTTGGGAGGAGAAATACTTTTAAAATTACCATTCAAATTGCCTATTAAATACTTGCTTCTATTTCAGGCCTATCTATCCTTGCTTATCGCCTACCAAAAAAACTCATATATTTCATATTGCTGCTCTAACAAACTACCATTTGTTTTGTGGCTAGAAGCAATACAGATTTATTGTCATGTAGTTCTGTGGATCAGAAGTCCAGTAGAGGGCAGGAGAATCAGTTTTATGCTAGAAAGAATTGGTGTCCTTGCTTTTGTGTTATTGGCCCCATTTAGCCCCTTGCATAGATCACAATGAACTCTCATGTTTGTATTGCCTGCCAACTACAGGTCCCCAGAAGACATAGCTCTTGGCCTGTGCTCTTCTTAACTTTCAAACCCAGCAAAGCTGCTGAGTCTTTCCTACCTACCATCTCTGCAACACATCATACTTCTATGACTTTCTACTTTTAAGAATATAAATGATTTGATTTGACCCACCTGTGTTAATCCCAGTAAATTTTTTTTCCAAATGTCCTTAACAATTGTATGTGCAGGTCTATTACCATGTAACCTAACACATACAAATGTTGAGGAGTTGGGATGTAGACATCTTTAGGAGACCACATTTTTTGACTCTCACAAACATCGTATTGACTACATTTGTCTTGGCTGGATTGGTTTTCCTTTTCTGCTTGTAATACTTCTCACAAACTTTTCTTTCTTGCTTAAATGGGTGTGGAGATTCCAATACCTTGAGAAATTACATTGGATATAACATCTCTGGAGAAATTGTAGGAGGAATAGTTTCTAAAAAGTACCTAAAAGCTTCAGAATATTCATTTCCAACAAAGTCTTCTGTGAATGTAAAACTGATTCTAATCCTTAGTAGCTATCCACATAACAGGAGAATGTAACATTACACTGCTTAAGAAGAGTCTGCATGATATGAGAACATTGGAAGGAGAAATTCAAAAAATAATTACTTGGAATAACTTTCAAGAATTTATCAAAACAAGTCTATCTTGATAATAGATGATATTGGATCTTAATATTTTATTTCTTTTTTCCTTAGATCATCACAAAATATGTTTATGAGCTCCTGGAAAAGGACTGCCACTTGAAAAAAATCTTTATTCCAGTAAGTCCAATTTTCAAAACTGTTTATTTCAAATGAAATGCTTTTGTCCATGTAAAATGGTTTTTAGTTCAGGAGAAATTTTTTCTTGTGGGTTGAAGGTGCTGCAGTTCAGATGCTGGCTCCTCACTGCTTATAGGTGACTGTGCTCATCAACACTAGTTGTTGACAGTAATTAATGCTCTCAGTGTAAATGATGAGCACAGATTCCCGCTCTGTTCTTAACATAATGGCAGACAGGCTTATCTTTTCCCTTCTTTCAATTCACCAAAATGTTTCCATTTGCTTTGTATAAATCAGTGTGCTTCACATTGTAGTAGGCATTTACTAACTCTTTAAGTATCGCTTCATTCTGTGAGACTGTTTTTCATTTAACTTGTTATTTAATTTTATATTTTAATGGGTGTCTTGGCTACATATGTTTATGTACCACCTGCATGCCTGGTGCCTGCACAGGCCAGAGAAGGGCATCAGATCCCCTGACCTGGTGCTAAACAAGGCTGTGGCTGTGTGTAGGGATTGAACCTGGCCCTCTGGAGCAGGCCAGTACTGCTCTTCACCACTGAGCCATCTCTTCACTCCTTATTTCTACACAAAATACTTTGTTTTCTCTGCATTCCCAAAGTCTCCTGGTTTTTTGTTTTCTTGTTTTTGTTTTGGATTTTTTGAGTCAGGGTTTCTCTGTTTAGCATTGTAGAACTGGCTGGCCTCAAATTTACAGAGATCTGCTGGGATTAAAGGCACGCACCACCACCGCCTGGCTCTTGATATGTTCTTTTTTAATTCCATTTGTTTCTTCTTTATCAGAAGACTAGGACATTTTGTACTCTTTTCTTTTAGAATTTGAAAGTTTTAAATTGGGTGGTGGCGGCTCACCCCTTCAATCCCAGTATTCAGGAGGCAGAGGCAGGTAGATATTGTGTGTTCAAGACCAGCCTGGTCTAGAGAGCCAGGCCTACACAAAGAAACACTATCTTGAAAAAAATTGGGATTTATTCTTAAATTCAAATTTCAAACAAAACTTCTATTATTTTTCTGAGTTTATAATCTAATTAAAACATTGCTTTCTTCCCTTTAACCACTCCAATACACACAAACCCTTCTTTCTTTTGAGTTTATGGCTCTTTTTTTTTTTTTTTTTGGATTGTTATTGCACGTGTCTATGTAATTTTAATTTACATCATGAGTGCTAGGCTTTTAAAATGAAGAAGCATTATTCTTCTATGTAAAATGTTGGTTGGGATAGATCAGATGCTTTTTGCTATCCCTGACAATTCTTTGTCTCTGCCTCCCAAGTGCTGGGATTAAAGGTGTATGCCCCTACCGCCTGGCCAACTCTTTTTTATGATTTAAAAGTTCAGATGACAATGAAATTGACTTACCTAATATATAAAGCTTTGCATATAGATACCTTCTTTGAGCTTTTTAAATACCTTGGGTCATGTTATTCAGGAGTGTGAATCTATATTAACTCTTTGGATTCTCACTGTTGATTGCATAATTGCAATAAAAACTATTTTCCATTGACTCTTCTAAAGATAATCTCTCTTGATAGATAATAGTGTTTTTCATTCGTTGATTCCCTTAGCTTAGTAAGTGCTTATTGAAGTCTTAAGTTGTAGACCCTGTCAGTACTTGTAATAATAACATTGCTTGCCATAGATAAGCCATCTCTTGTGCTAGTTTGAAACAGAGCTCCTTTCAGGAAAAAAAACAGAAGCCTAAATTTTAGCATCTTTTTGACACTTAGTATGGCTGTCCGAGGGGAAGTCAGAATTCCTGGCTTCAGGCCTACTATCTTATTCTGTAAAAACTGTGCATTGAAGTAGGATATCGTGGCACATGCATTTAATCCTAGGTTGGATAGATGCCCACACTTCAGCATGCTGGAGCAGGAGTGCTCCCTGAGGACACAGATAGGCTCTGCCAGGCAGCTGTCCTGCATAAAACCAAGCTCTGACTCTACGGGAACCTGGCCCTCTTTGTGCATACATATAGATGCAAGCAGATCTGTGTGAGTTCAAGGTCAGCCTGCCAGTCATATTGAGTTCCAGGCTTCCTGAGGCTACATGGTAAGCCTCAAAGTAACTAAGCAAATAACCTGTATCAATTTGTTCTTCCTAAAAGTTAAAGTTAAAAAAAAAAAAATATTATCACTTGATTCAGTTTCTGAAGGACATTTAAAGAGTTTTCATTTAATCTATTGATCCCATTTGTATTTTTGTCCTTTGACTATAATATTTCTGGCTATTTGGAAACCTTTAGACATACTTTGGTCTCTAGGTTTAGAGTACAAATCACAATTGGCCATATTGAGAATGCTTTATGATGGAATTTCATTAATTTTCTATAGAGAAAAATCTGAAATTGTATAGAGAAATTTTTATATATTTGAGTTCTTCATTTTAAATTTAGTGTACAAATTAAATGTTTAAAGAGAGATTCATGTTACATAAGTCATGTAATTTGTGCTGTTTATTTTTGCTTAATAAAATTTCCCTTACTTTGTAAACTTAAAAAATGCTGATGTTATTATTCAATCGCTACCACTTTTCTCTTGAGTTCTCTTAAGTGTGAGTTGGTGGCCAAGATATTTGTGTTTTTAAGAGAATGTTCTTTTCTACTGAAAGAATATTACCACATCTCTTCCCTGTTAATAAACTAAGTTTTTGTTTCCTAGTTTAATTAGAGGGACCCATCCCCCACAGTTAATATGGAAACATTTTGGGAAAAACGAGATTGGCAGTGAATGTGATGATCTTGCTTTTGCTTTCCACATGCATAGTAGGAAATACAAGATTAGCAGTGGATGTCACATTCTTGTAGTCATTTCCAGACTATTGAGATAGTGAGGACAAACAGTTTTATTCACATACATATTTTGCTATGTAAATTTAGCAGTAACTTATATAGTGCAAACTGGATTTACCATGTTAAGAGTTAGTTTCCTATCTTCCCGTGATCAGGGCTGCCATTTCATCACTTGCTTGCCATTTCATCACTCGCATTCTTTCCTCTCTGCAGTGCTGGTCTTCATTGTTGTCTTTCTTTGTATACTTTGACTTTTGTACATTTTCAGCTTTTGAACTGCTTAAGTAAAGTTGATTTGTGGCTGCCATCCTCTTTGTCTCATAAAAGTTTTTGAGTTGCATTATAGTTTATTTTTTTTTCAAAGATAATTATTCTTCTAGTTTTAAAGAGATTATGCTGGAATCAAGAGTAATTTTCCATTGCTTAAAATGTTGGTTGAAAGCTGGGGGTGATGGTACCTGCTTGCTATCCTTGCACATGGAGTTGGACTCAGGAAGGTTAAGAAAGAGTTCAGGGTTGTCTCCTATTCTGTGGGATGCTTGAGGACAGTGTAGCTACACAAGACCCTATCTCAGACAAACAGAACAATTGCATTGTTTGTGGACCATCAGCTTGGAACTTTGAACTAGGTCCTGGTGGGCTTAACTGTGGGTACACAAGTGAAGACAATGGCTACCTCCTTCCATAATCCACCAGTATTATTAGTTGTATAGGTACATAATTCATTCACATGCCATGACTTTTGTGGGATCAGAGGAGACAACTTCAGTTGTGGTATTAGGATTGTCATGGCTCTGTCATTCTCAGAAGATAGCATTTCACAACGCTTGTCTTTGTCTATATTCCTCCCATTTCACCTGTGCAATGTCTCCTGAAACTCAGATGAGTGGTGTCAATGTTCTTAGGGCTGATCAATCAGCTGCCACTTATTCTCAAAACTAGAGTATATATGAGTTTATGTATTCAATGCCATTCATTGCAGTGAGAAGCCTTTCTGAATTAAGGCTGAGGATGGTATTTGTCTGAGGGTATAAATATTTAGAAGGTAGTATACTGACATGTCAGTATAGCTACACAACAATTTTAAGTGCCTCCCCATACCCCAAGGCTTAAGACCTACTCAGCATCTGGGTCTATAAATTGCCAGGCTTGAATTTTCTCCTGTGGAGGAGCCCTCAGATCCAATCATAGACTATTGCATCAGTGAGCACATCTTTTCTAGAAGGTACACACAGTACATGGGGCTCATATCTAGTTAAAATGGTTAATGCCGTTTCCTCTCCAGGAGCATGCACAGTGGTGCCTTTTAGGATTCTGAGACATTGCCAGCAGAAGGAAAGTTCCCAGTTCATTTCTTCCTTGGTTTCCTGTATTTTTGTAATGAGTGCTGTGTCATGTCTTCAACAATCGGGCATTATTAATTAGTTCTTATGAATAATCAAGAGGAATAAATGGCAGAAGTCTGACTTGTTCTTAGGGCCTCAAAGGGATTCCCTGAGCAATAATTCATAAGAAAATATTTCATGTCTGTCACTGTCACTGTGTATCAACTCCAGGCTTTTATGGACAACATTATCTGACCATGCAGAACATCTCCTCCTACTTCTTTAAAAAATATTATAAGCTTTTATACACCAATTAAAACTTGTTTCCATATACCTTTCACTTTATTTAACTTTGTCTCCCTACTCCATGATCTCTTCCATCTTCCAGACCATCTCTCTTAAACATTTTTACCCCTGGGATTTTCCCTCTCTGTTTTTTCTTATTATTTATGTTCTGCTACCTCTCCTCCCTTAAGGAATCCCCCTTCTTAGTGGTCTCTTTCTAGTTTCCTTACTTCTGCAGGTGCTCAACATTAAACACATGAATCTAAAGATGCAGTGTTAGGGCCTCCATATGAGAGACATGTGGCATTTGTCCTTCTGTGCCTGGGTCATCTCATTCAGCATTTATTTTTCCAGTTTTATCCATTTACCTAAAAATTTTATTTTTCTTTGCAGCTGAATAAAATTTCATTGTGTATACATATCATATTTTAATTATTCGTCTATCAAGTATAGATATGTAGGCTAATTCTGTTTCTTAGCTATTGTGAATAGGACAGTACTAAGCATGGTGAGCAGGTATATCTATAGTAGGATATAGACTACTTTGGACTATATGTCAAAGATTATTATAGTTTGGTCATATGGTAGTTCAATTTCTAGTATTTTTGTTTTTTTTGTTTTGTTTTGTTTTTTTTTTTTTTTTTTTTTTGAACTTCCAGTGTGGCTATACTTACTCACAACTGCCAGTGAGTAAGTGTTCTTGACTACATCCTTTTTGATGTTTGTTGAAATTGGCTTTCTTAATAACAGCCGTTCTCACTGGCATTAGATAGAATTGACGGTGGTTTTAATTTGCATGTCCGTGATGCAAACACATTTAAAAATATTAGCCATTTTAATGTCTTATTTGAGAACTTATTATTCAGATCTGTAGCCCATTTTAATATTTGATTTTTATGTTTAGATTTTCTTTATTTTTGTGTATTCTAGATATTAATGCTTTGACTTATTTAATTTTTTTCATCTAAATAACATCACTACCAATAGTAACATTCCATATTTCAAAAACTTGTTCTTTATTTACTGAGTACCTTTAAGATGCTAGGTCCTGTTCTAGACAGAGAATGTAGCTGAATATAAATTACAAATGTTACTTCTTCTTAGATTACATTGTAATGTAGAGAGCAGAGGATGAATGAATATACACACATGGACACACTCGTGTGCATGAATGAACATGCATATCTATCTATCTATCTATCTATCTATCTATCTATCTATCTATGAATACACTGTGTTTGATTGCCACATGTGCTATGAAGGAGAATAAGAGTAAAAGGAAGTAGAAAATCCATGGTGAAATGTTTGAGATATTAATTATAGACATGGAAGGCTTTACTGAGCAGTAGTGACTATTCTTAATCTCAACCCAATCTGTTCCTACTAATCTAGTTGCTGTTTGTGTTCTGTTTATACAAGTAGCAGAATCAGATGATGAGACCAATGTTGTTTGAAAAATAGAGAAGGTTTATTTTTTTCTATTTCTGTATACTCTGAATGACAGGGAAAATTTAGATTTAATTCCAGAGCATTTGTGGAGTTATATGTGTGTGTTGTTCTAACTTTGGTAATCGTGTGAACTTAATGTTGTTGCTGGAGTGAAGAGCTGGTGTAGTATGCAGCATGTAGACTAATCTGTTGTATGTGTGGTTGTGGGTGGAGGACACAGTACTAGTTATCAGTTCTGGTTTTAACCTGGTTGTGTCTGGCTTTCTTTCCAAGTACTGGCAATTACTGATGTTGAATACCATAAAGCTTCCTGTCTCAGAAACTGGCCTTTCTTAATAGCTCTTGTACTTTTGAAATCTAGCTGAGCACCTATGTATTACTAATCCATAAATAACTGCTATCAAAATGAACAGGATACTGTTGTGTGTACCCAAGTTTGCAATCTGAATATTTACAGTGTTTTGACTAATGTATTTAAGTCGCTATAAATTCCAGTTTGGGTTTTCAATTTTCTATTATTTAGGTGCAATATGCTGCAGTTTAGAATAAGAGATAACATGTAGTACAAGCTTGTAACCTAAGTTTATCTATATGCAATTGCTTCATTTATTGATTATGACTGCTCCAGTTGATTGTAAATGTGGGTGAAAAAAAACAGTTGGATAACATCTGAACTATAGGAAGCTTTTTAATATTAGCTATTTTCAATTTAAAATGGTAATATAATACTAAATAAATAATAAAATGTAACAATTCATATTTTTATTATTTTTATGTATATTTGTATTTAAATTACTGTCATATATTGCTTGTGCACTGAATATATGATTGCTAGATCTTTCTTTTATTTTTAAGGTTCTTCTTAATAATTCTGTAATAACCATTCAATAATTTGTAGTAGCCATTAATTGTTTTCTCATTGTGTATATGTTTGATCAAGAAACATTTTATTTATTATTTAATTTTTTTTGATTACAGGTAGATGCCACTGAAAGTGAACCAAAGAGTTTTATCTTTATGAGTGAGGATGCTTTGACAAATCCACAGAAACTGATGGTTTTAATTCATGGTAGTGGTGTTGTCAGGGCAGGTCAGTGGGCTAGAAGGCTTATTATTAATGAAGATCTGGAGAGTGGCACACAGATCCCTTTTATTAAGAGAGCTGTGGATGTAAGTGAAACTTCCTTTGTTCTGGGGGCATTTATAGTTCTGTTTTATTGCATACTGTAATTTTATCATGTCTTTGTGAGAAGTATATTCAAAGCATAATCTTATGATTAAGTCATTATGTGCCTTATTTGTATGATGATTATTGTTTGTGTAGCAATGAGGGAATATATAGGAATGTTGAGCATATAAAGGTTTAAATGTCTTTGAAATGAGTGCTTTCTCAGTTTTCTTTGTTTAACTATATACTGTGAGTAACTATTATATCATATTGTCATCAATAATGAAAATACTGCCAAAAAAAGAAAATATGATTGCACCTGGAAAACTTTATTTTCCTCCTTCAATGAGGGTAGAGATGAAAGGAAATTTATGATTATTGATAACCTGTTTGCTGAGGAAAACTAGAATAAGTAAATGTTTTGGCGTTGAAAAATAGTTTGATGCCGACCAATATAATGTTTTTAAGGTTAAAATAAACATAAAATGTCAAAATGTTATATTTTAGAAATAATTTTTCTACCCTATTGTTCTAATGTTCAACTGTTGTTTTAATGTTTCTTTCTTAAGTTATATAGTGAACAGACAATTATCACAAAGTATGAGTTTGTTTCACATTGAATGAGAAATATTCCTCAGAAAATGTGGCATCTTGTATAAAACATTTAAGGTAGAAAAGATATATAGAAATATATATCATGTATCCATTTTATTTCTAAAAATGGCAGAACATTTTATTTATTTGTTTATTTATTTATTTATTTTTATTTTTTGGGACAGGGTTTCTCTGTATTGCTTTGGAGCCTGTCCTGTAACTAGCTCTGTAGACGAGGCTGGCCTCGAAATCATAGAGATCTGCCTGCCTCTGCCTCCCGAGTGCTGGGATTAAAGGCTTGAGTCACCAATGCCTGGATGACAGTACATTTTATAATTAAAATTGGAAATACATTTTGGATCCACAACTACAAAATCAAACAATAAATATTTGAATGTGTTCAGTTTTCTATTGCCATCCAATATCATAGTAACAGTTAAGCCACCTCCTAGAGAATACTTTTGTTCTAGATTGCACAAATCCTCAAAAAGCTACAAAATTGACTTTCTTAATTATTTATTCACTTGTCACAAATGTTACAAGAAATATGTAACTTTTAATTGGTTACTAACTTTAGTTGTAATTTTTGAAAAATTGAAGTAACTGATTATTCAGTTAAAAAAATCAGGCAATTAAATATTCAGTTAATAAATTGAATTTTCAGCTAAAACAACTGTGTTTTTTTTAAAACTGCCTCTTATTTTGTTAAATCTCTGTTGAATGCTTTCATTTGTAGAGAACATTATATATAAAATGTGTGTACAACCAAATAAGTACTTTATAATAGAAGTAAAGACATCAGGAGCTTCCCAGTGAGTGTTAACACTCTACTCTAGGTGGCCTGCTTTGCTTGCTGTAGAACACTCATTGATCTGGTTTATAGGTAAAAGCAAAATGTCTGAAGTCTTGAGCCAGGTGGTGGTGGTCCACACCTTTAATTACAGCTCCTGGGAGGCAGAAGCAGGTGGAGCTCTGTGAATTAAAGGCTAGCCTGATCTACAGAGAGAGTTCCAGGACAGCATGGACAACACAGAGAAAACCTGTCTCAGGGGTGGGAGTTGAGGGGAGTTAGTCTCTGTTTGACTAGACCATTGATTTGTGCAGTCTTTTTGAATGACATTTGAATGGTGAGTTAATTTTTTTTCTTTTTAAGTGGGAACAGTGTTTAAGTATAACAATGTTCTGCTTTTATTCTCTACTTTTCTCAACCATAGTAAGTCATTATTCTTTGAAAAGAAACAACTGATTTCTAATTATGTAACATGCATAAGTTCTAGTTTTAGCTAGTTACATTCACTTTATTTTTAAATGTGAAATTTATTGTGTGAATTTAATCATTATTTTCTAAAAATATATCTCACTTTCAAGTCCAGGTAAAGTGACTTTTATTACTATGTGGCTTCACTTGTATAACTGCTCTGGGGATGGGAGGTGATGTGTAGACTAGAGAAGTAGGCAAAGGAAGACAGCAGAAGGAAGGAGCAGCCCCATTCTTAGCTTTTGAATATAGTCGTTCTGCTTTTGTTTTTGTTACATACTGAAATTTCACTTGAAGAAAGGTTTTCATAGTGTAGAAAAGGTTAACTGTGGTTATTTGGGTTTTCATGTCCTGTCAGTTTTTATACTGTCATGGAAGTCAATTTTAATATTTTACAGGGAAGATATTCTCATCCCTATGCAGAGTTTCTTCTCACTAGATTATTTATATATGATTGGAATTTCTAAATTAGGTCCCTATCAATAATAATCTCTAGCAGGGAAACCATAGCTAAATGGAACATTTTATGAAAAATATGTTTTTAATATATGGCTCCACTATGGTTAAAGGGGAAGTGTGAGTTTGTAACCTCCAATTTATCCAGAATTTCCTGGACTCTATATATAATGGTCAGAAAATGACACATGTTCCATCCCTTGCATTTAGAACTTGACTATAAATTATATATTAAGATTTTGTTAGAGAGAAATTGTGCCTATCAAAACTGTAAGTACATATGAGATTTCCAGGGTTGATGTTTTTAATGTTAATGTTTATAGTCTTTATTACATAACACATGACTCGACTAAGAAAGTTTATCATATATACATACATCAGTGATTCAGTATCTGTATAATTTGAGAATTACTGAGTTTATTGTTCTCTGACCCATCTCTTCTTTTAGGCATTTCTGTTTGTATTTGTAAAGGGGACAAGTAAAGTAGATGGCACTTAAATTATTAAAATACTAATAGACTTAAAAAAACAAATGCAGTCTAAAGAGACACCTCACTGTCTTCCTTCTTGACCCAGCATTGGCTGATTGAGGTATACTGTTGAACAGAGCTGGGTGTGGAGCTCTCCAGAGGCCGAGATGGAGAAATACAAGTTCAAGACTAGCCTGGACTGCACAGTGAGGTCTAGTTTCAAAAATTAACCAAAACAAAACCAATAATATTACTGTTGTCTTGGGGAGGGCAACTTCCACCAACACAGGGGTTTGAAAGGAATCCACGGAGTCAGTGTAAGCTAGACTTTTCTGAGGGAGTTTTAGGGAAATAATACACACTCTCTTGATGGCTTCCTTCTGTATTCTTTGTTTTCTCATGTTCTATGTTCTTTCTTTCTTCTGTGTACTTATATCCCAACAAAGTTTTTCAGGCAACATAGGAATTACAATGTGGTTACAGTCTGTTTTTCAAGTGGATGATTATAATGAATGCAAACAAAAAAAATGTTTTCCATATCCCTTACATGATTAAACATTTTATATGCTACAGGTGAATAACAAGTTATCCCAAGAACTCACATATGTTCATACCCCACTAACTTGTTATAGATTAACTATATGGGCAAGCAATCTATTCTTGTAAGGTCTTTTACTGGCAGGCTGCATTTTACAGACTCTTCCATGAAGCAGGAACCCTGTAGTAATGTCCATCTTGTATCAGCATTCACTTTCCTGTGGGTCCTGCATGTCCACTTTATACAACATAAAGTCAAACAGTTCAGACAAGAGCAGTATCTTGCCCAAATGGCTAATCTTGCCATATTGGAAGTAACTCCATAATGAGTTTCTTCAGTGTCCATCTTCCTTTCTGAAGCATGTAATTTTTGCAGGAGCAGTTGTGCCTCACTGTTTAAAAAAAAAAAAAAAACTAAATCATTTTACATGCCATATTCTGTAGGTTCTTGAAAGGTTTGAAGAATATTTATCAATCTCAAATATGTCTCTATATATCTAGAAAACCTAACCTAACTAAAGTTTTGACTACCATAGGTAACTATCTGTAATATGTACTAAATTATACATTACATTTCTAAATGAGCTATATAAACACAATACCTAAACAAGAGGAGAAATATACATATCACAAAATTGATAATTCTAAACTTAAATTTTAGTGTGAATGTAAATTGAAGTAATCTTTTTCATGGAAGTTTAGTAATGTTTCTCAAGATTTAATATCCATATTAGTCTGTGACTCTAAATTCTACCTGTAGTTATTTATACCAGAGCAATACACATTACACAGCTACTTACAGCAACAGATGATAATAACTGCTGACTACTTAATGCCCAACAGGAAAGGACTGTTTGAATAAATATAGGATAGTTATGTTATGAAAGACTGTAGTTTTTAACAATATATGTGTACATGTGTGTCTTATTTTTGGGAATTGATGAGTATTAAGTGAAAACTCAAGAATGACATTAGGTAATCAATTGATGTTCTCACCCATGGAAGACCACTTCAACCACTCTCAATATTCTGTAGTTGCTCGTAGTTCTTCATCTAGAATTGAGTCTTCTGAGCTTTCTTCCACATTGGCATGTTTATTGGCATCATCTTTGTGCAGGACATGTTTGGCAGCCATGATGCTGAGAATTCATATGTGTAGAATCTGACATTTCTAGGAGACACAGTCTCACAGTAAATTTAACCTTCCTTTGGCTCTCATAGTCCTTATGTCCCCTCTTCTGCAGTAATCCTCAAAACTCGGATGCAGGAGTTGTGTTGTATATGCATCCGATGGGACTGGGTTCCACACTTATATTAGAAGAAAAGGTGGGAGAGGAATTACATATAGAAGAAGTCGGAAAAAGAGTAAAGTAACAGAAAGGATTTTTGATAACATCATAAGAAAGCATAGTATTAACTACTAAAATATTCATAATGCATGTAAGTCACTATATAATACACACATATTTTGAGTGAAATTTTCTCGTTTGTGCTGACAATGCTTCCTTCAAGAGTCATATATATCTAATAACACCCCCCTCCCAGCAAGCATGATATGCCTCCTTTGAGTTGTAGAGCAGATTTCTATTGCCAAAGACACTATACACTTCAGACACAGAGTCCAGAGGTTCCTTAGCTAAACTAAGGATGAACTTTCCAGAAGGCTCTAATGAAAATTTCCAAAGGTGGGAAGTAACCAATAGTTCACCCAGCTATTACACCTATAAACCACAACAACCAGAAGGACACAGTAACCTTAATGGTGCAGTAGCAGCATTTGTATTTTGGCAGTAACCAACAGCTCTCTAATTGGACTCAAAACTCATAAAGAGGAGAAACCATGCCTGGTAATGGGCACCTAGCCAACTTCCCAAAGCTAGTGAAGTCATGAATCATTGAGGAGGGTCTCGAACCACTGCTTACTAAACCGGCATAATCCCTAATACTTATCTTTATACACTTGCCTATGTGTAGTTCTCACCCATCATCAAAGAAACTTTTCTTTGCAACAGATGGTACTACAGACACACCTGGCCAAAATATATTTTAAATTTTAAGGAGGGACAAAACAGATTATGAGAGAGAGAAACCCCTACTCCAAAGTCTCCAAATGTGCTGATGCTTGTCCCACAAACTAACACATCTACAAGTAATACATAAGTATTACTACATGTTTATGCAAGAAATCATCATATTATTTAATTTTCATTCCAAGTTTTCTTGTTTTTCTTTTACTTTTAATCTGAAAGTGTTCTACTTTTATAATTAAAAAGGTTTTCTATGTGTTTTAATAAGCTTTTTAATATAGTAATTTTTAATAATAATTTCTAACATTAAGTAAATTATTAAATATAAAATTACAACCACCTTCTTTAAATACTTATCTTTCTTACTTAACCAGAGGTTTAACTTAACAAAGTTGACCTCTTAAAATTTTAAAACAATTGAAACCATCTTTTTCTCTACCAGAATATGGGCTATTAAACAAGTTGTAACCAAAACTGCAATTCCAAATTTCAAAAATTTACTTTGAAGGAAAATTCTAGAATAAAGAATATACATTTCTAGATCATAAAAAGATAAGTAAAATTTACAAAAAGATTAGATATTCAACAGATTACCAAACTCAATTTGTATATGAGCTCACAGTGACTCCTGTGTCCTCTAAGAAAACAATGAGATGATAGTTCTAGAGTTGGAAGGAGGTACTAAAGACAGCTTGTTTTTCTATGTATTCTCCTCCTGGCAGAAGACTGATCTACCTGTGACACCATGACAGGTGTGTCATTATCTTCTGGCCCTGTTGTGACAATTCAGTTTTAAAATCCACTTCCCTCATAGAATTGTGGTCTTAGTTTCTGAGATGATATGACGAACTGTTCTGCGATAGTTCTTTCTGTATGATTTACTATATTGCTGAACTAATTTAGTAAGCAGGAATTCTTTTGTAGGAAAAGGAAGAATTAGCAATACCAGTATGCAGAATATAGATATTCTCACACCATTCTTTAAATAAAATATTCAGTGTATGTGTGTGTGCTTGTACATATGCGCATATGTACATCAGTGGGCATGCCTTATCACGTGTGGAGTTCAGAGGACAACTTTCTCTGCTTCTAGTGTGTACTGCCAGAATTCAAACTGAAGTCATCAGGCTTGGTGTTAAGCTTTTCCCTGCAGAGTCATCTCATTGGCTTATGACAGTTGTTAGTAGGCCTGTGGCTTCCACTTCCTGTGGCTGTCCCTTATCACTCATAGCTTTCAAGGAAAACCTAGGTTTGTATTTATTTCAAAGTAGTAGGATATTTGGTCTTTTTAGTCACAGCTTCTTCGCCATCATAACCATATGTGTTGTATCTTGTGGAACAAGACTTAACATCCAATCAGAAAAAGTAGTTATTCCTATATTTGTGCCACTATTCAGGCAGTCCTTGCTGAGACAGGCATTAATGTAGCTCAGAGGGTTCACGGCTGGATAAAATTGATGTTTACTTTCCTTCTTCCATTGTATCTTTAGCACCTTCTAGCATGATGAAAGGTAACTATATAGTTAAAGCTTCCACATTAGTATCAACTCTGTATCTCCATGTTATATAACTTGAGTACATGGTGGATTCAGCAGTAAAGTCTTATCATTCACATTATGGAGAATAGCTAAGAGCAATAGCCAAGTCCTGTAATTTACGGTGGTGGTGGTCAATAGGATCTCATTGACCAACAACTCAAGAAATAATTACTCATTTCTGGCATTGGGCTTTTTATTTGATAGTCTGCGGTGTCTAGAAGGGGCATCATTCCTCAGTTATAGAATAACTCCATCTAACTCTAGCACTCTCTCTCTCTCTCTCTCTCTCTCTCTCTCTCTCTCTCTCTCTCTCTCTCTCTCTCTCTCTCTCTCTGTGTGTGTGTGTGTGTGTGTGTGTGTGTGTGTGTGTGAAGACCATTGGGCAAGCATCAGAGAGCCTGGTGAGGGTGTAAATAGAGGATTGTGAATATGAGAACAGAAGAATTAAGTCAGGTAGAGATTGCAAGGGCAGGAAAGAGGATGGAGTGTAAAGGATAAATAACACAAAAGGCCTTTGAAAAAACCATGGAAACCTAAGATATTCCTTTAAAATCAGCTTTAAAAAAATATTTGCTTTGTGAAATTATTGAGGTATATGCTGAGTAACTGTGTACATTTTTCTGTGTATAATATTGTTATTAAAAGTCTAAAAGAAACATATTTCATTTGTATGGGAACTCATCATTTGGAGTATTTTAGTGACAATAACTGATTATGCTTATTTGAGATCAATCTGAAATTCATTTAGGTAGCCACAGACATTGGCTTTCTTATTTATACATTTCTATATCAAAATTTTTGCTATTCCTTGAACTCAACCTGTTCTCTTATTATATTACTCCCAGTCTTGCCTTTTTGTTGTTACTTGGAGTCTCCCTCTTCTGTTGATCTCTAGGACTATATAAAATAATGTCTGAAGCCGTATTTCTAAATCTTTGCTTGTTGCAATTTATTATTTTATTCATACATAAACAGTTAAGTCAATGTTTTTATGTTTACGGTATGTTCTCATGTATCACAGGATGGCCTTAAACTCAAGCATGCTGTAGCCAAAGGTGTCCTTGATTTTATGATTCTCTTGCAGTATACTGGAATTATAGGTGTGTACCAAAATTCTCAGTTTATGCAGTGCTGAGGAATCAAGCTCAAAACTTCTTGGATGCTAGGCAAGCAGTTTACAAACTAAACTACACTCCAAGCTCTATAAGTCATTTTTTGTCACTGGTATGGTTTCAGTAACCATACCAATGGTATATGTCATGATCTGAGCTTGAAATCTTCTCCACAGTCTCTTGTATGTGAGTACTTGGTCCCTAGCTCATGGTGCTTTTTTGGGATGCTACAGAACATCTAGAGACAGAGGCTTGGTTGGCAGTTATCAGTCACGGGGACCTGGATTTTTAGGATTGTAGCTTAGTCTTGCTTCTGGTCCACTTTCTCTGTGTTCTATCTCACAATGTGGAGAAGCTGTTCACATTCCTAGTGTTGAGGACAGAACCACCCCTCCTGGGACCTGGAAAGTGGTTCAGCAGTTAAGAGCATGTGTTGTTCTAGCAGAGGTTCCAAGTTTGATTTCCAATGTCTTTATTGAATGGTTCACTACTTCCTGTAACTACAGCTCTAGAGTATCTGCCACCCTCTTCTTGGATATATGCAATCATGTTCACATATGCACTCTCAGACAAACTGACACAATTCAAAATTTTTTAAAATCTTAAAAGTAATATTTTCTATTACCACAAATGCTCTGACTTGTTGTTAGGACTGAAATATCCATGAAAGTATGAAACAAAATGCTGGTCTCCTTTCTTGTCTGTTAGGGATTCTGTCACAGTGACAAGGAAGGAACCTGATGTAGAGAAGTGTGGCCCATTATGTGTCTTCTACTGTGTAAGAATTGAAGATTAGTGTGGTCAGATATAGCTTTGGTTGAGATGAGTTACACAATTTTGCAAGTGTGACTGCAGGATATGTTGGCTGTTGTTTTGGGCTCTTACTGTTACATCAAGTACAGCTTCCAGTTTTATGTACTTAGCAGTTATTTCCATTGTCTTTATTGTAGCTGTAGCTTCAGTTCAGGTGCTCATAAGATTGCATTGTCATCACCTCCATAGTGTAAAGCGCATTGCATTCAAATTTGAAGTCACTTAAAATTTCATGGAAAGGTTAATAATTGGAAATTTCAAATCCCTTTGGAAGTTGGAGATCTTGCAGGTTATATTTCCTTTCTTGATAGTTGGTGCTCAGTATTGACCCTGTAAATAATAAGATACTACTATGTTTTGAGGCATTTAAATTTGTGATGCCTAGTTAAAAAAAGAAAGGAAGAAAGGAAGAAAGAAATCCCAAGGTCATTGTTTCTCTGTTCAGCTCAATTAAGTGTCATTTTCAATCTTAAAATGTGAATATTATAATATGCTGATTGGTGAAGCCAGGTTGAGGCTGGTAATGCTTGCCAGGCCTTCTGTGGACATCCTCCAAAAATCATGTCCATCTCTGGTTTCAGAGTGTATGTGACTTAAAACTGCTGACTGACATTCTGGAGAGATTAAAGTTCTTTTAACAATGTTCTTTTGCATCTTTTGGCATAAAATAGCTAACATTCTTACTTTCCTAAAGTCACTTGTTTTTTTTCTACACTATTTTCTCTTGCATACAAAATTTTTTTTTCAGCATAAAGATTGTAGGCAAATAGCCAGCTGTCACATTCCTTAGGTCCGTTCCAGCTTCCATAGATGAAGTGCACTGTTTTGGCTACATATTGCTTGCCAGATTGCAAAGCAGATGTTCTAGACTGTCATGCAGGAAAGTGAGGCCTTGTGAAGCATTCCCTGAGAGTCACTTTTGATATCCCCAAATCATTTATTTAAGGGGAATTAGTTCTAGTAAAATTGAAAAGGTATAGATATGTAAAAAACCATTATGTTACAGTATGTGGTAGTTGGTACATGATTCAAAACTTAATTTTGTATATGATTCCAATTGTAAAAATATTTTAATATGGACAGGCATTGTAACTAAATTCCCGTCATTTAAAAACATGGATACTATTAGAGAAACAGTATTAACAGGACAACAACACGATACACGATAGACCACCTATTGACATTGTGTAATTTAAGAATCCTCCCTGTTTAGACCTGGAAGCTTTTATGAAATACTAGTTTAAGGGGATGTTTTTCTTTTGTTTTTGTTTTTGCTTTAAATGCATCTACTATTATTAGCACAGGTAAAGACTTAAATGACATATTTAACTCGCCACCTAAAAGTAGGAAGAAATACAAAAATTATGTATGATATTCTCAGATTTCTCTTTCTTGTTTTGATATTTTATAGGAACTACAGAGGTAGTGTTCATGTTGATGTATTTCAATAATATTGATTGTGGTTGCAGAGATATACTTCAAAATGTGTAAAATTCAACATTTTTTTGAGAGAAATTCTTCTGCTACCCCATTTAAGGAAGTTGAGAATAAATATTTTAAATAAACATCTAAATCTCACTATGTTGGTCTGTGGATTGATTTGAATGTAAAGGTAGTGAGGGTTCATTGGATATTATGGATGCTCGCAACAATCATCTCAGTCAAACCAAATCTCAATGTGAAAAGTCAAACTCTAAAGTTGCCTCTGTTTTCAGTTTAAACAGTTGTTAAGCATTTTCTGCTTTATACTTTGGACGAATAGCTTCCCGTGGCACTGATATAAATGCCTAATTTCTTCTAGAATGCAAGAAAATAAAGCAAAGTTGTAAAGTTACAGAAGCCATCTTGGTTTTTAAGCTTAAGTGGATATATTTTGTTAACTGTTCACAGTTCTCAATTTCTGCTAGACTAAAGCTACTTCCTCAGTAAGAAAAAAGCATGGGTTTGTTATGTATAAAACAAGCAAAGTTAGCAGTGCTTGTTTTCAGACTGAACATTCAGGGCTGATTCGACAACAAGAACTTAATAATCTATGTGGAGAAGTTATTGTTTGGATGGGGGACAGTTGGACATTAGTGGTTTCTGTTCCTTTCTTCTCTCCTTTCCTCACGTTTGTTCTCCAACCCCCTCTTTTCTTATCTTCACTTGAAAATGAGCAATTCTTCAACTAAAGTACCAAATTAGTGCTTGTCAATTCCAAGTTATGCATTTGTCCTTCAACACCTCAAATTAGATGCAGGTGTTTTTCCCCACCCAAATGTAGAAAAGAATAAGAGGAAAGGAGAGGGTGGAGATCACTGTAGCTAATAAATAATTTGTAAGTAATAAATAATAAGTGAGAGAATAAGTAGGTCTCTTATTCAATTGAGCTGTCTTGTATATTACCTGCTAGTTAGGCAGACTCACCTGCAGGCCTTCCCACGAGAGTCTGACTGTACTCGGGAACATTAAAAATGTGTGCTTTGTATGAATGGCTGGCTGCCAAGAGTTCAGTAGTTGTAAAAGGATAAGCTACAAACAGTATTTCCTGACTGACAGATAACAGCCCTATGCTGGGGACCAGTGGGCACGGATGAGGAGGGACTGGTTAAGTATTAGGCTAGCTGTGGCTGTTGTCTTTAGCTGAGTTTAGGTTCACAATTCAAATTTCACAGTCCAGACAAGCCTTTTTATCATCCTTCCCCACTTTGTGATGTTCCAGGAAGGAGTTAGGTGGGGGAGTGTTAGAATGCAGATTTTTCTGTCCATCTCTGGGTGTATAATCATTTTTGTAATTTCTTCTTATTCTCTCTAGGCTCTTTTTTTTTTTTTGCCTCATCCTTCTTCCATGTATACTTTTACTTGTTGATGACATTTAACTTAGTTCTCTTATGAAAACATATTTACAGACTTAGTGCAATCCTAATCAAAATTCCCATGATATTCTTCACAGAAATAGAAAAACAAACAACCTTGTAAAATTTGTGTGGAACCACAAAAGAATAGTCAAAACAATTTTGAGCAAAAATAATATCTCTCCAGGGTTACCATACTGTACTTCAAACAATATTTCAGAGTGAATAAAACAGTATGGGACTGACTCAAAAGCAGATGTGTACAGCAGTGGCATAAAATTGAAGACCCGACCAGAGTGTTGTTTCTTTGTCTAATAAAGTAACCCTACAACAGCAACTTAAGGGAGAAAGGGTTTATCCTGCCTCATGGCTCCAAGTTACAACCCATCATTACAGGTAAATCAAAGGAACTTAAGACAGTTGGTCATATTATATCCATAGGCAAGCAGCAAACAAGGGATGCATATGTGTTAGTGCTTGGCTCTTGCTCCTTGCTGTTTCCAGTCTTGTATAGTCCAAAATTCCCTCCATAGGGACTGATGCCACCCACAGTTTGAGGTGTGTGTGTATGCGTGTTGGGGGAAGGGGAGTTGTCTTCCTACTCAATTAAAGTAAATCCAAACAATACCCTAGATAGATTTAGAAGCTCATCTCCCAGGTAATTCTAAATGTTTTTTCAAGTGTATAGTTAACACAATCTATCACAGTCCACCTATATTTCACTGTTTGTCAATATTTTCACTCATGTGTTCCCTATCCACTTTTGATTCCCCTGTTTGTTTCCTTTTTCAGTGTCTTCCTCTGCCTAAATGAAAATGTTTGTTGGTGTTATATATGGGAAGAACAGCCAGTGATTAGTTCATGAGATTCCACCACCTCTTAGGAGTATTTAAAGCTTTCTCATTATTTACAAATTGGCACTCCTTCTGCCATTCTTTTGCTTATAGATGCAGGGATGCACATGACCTACATCCCGATTTTCATTAAGGTGTCTTAGAGTTTCTACTGCTGTGAAGAGACACCACGACTACCACTACTCTTATTTTAAAAACACAAACAACATTTATTTGGAGGAGCTCACTTACAGTTCAGAGGTTCAGTCCATTATCATCATGATGTGATATGGTGTCATGCAGACAGACATGATGCTGGAGCAGGAACTGAGCACTGCACATCTTGACCTACAGGCAACAGGAAGTGGTCTGAGACACTGGACATGGCTTAAACATATATGAGACCTCAAAGCCCACCCCCAGAATGACACACTTTCTCCAACAAGGCACCACCTCCTAATAATGCCACTCTCAGTGAGGTTTGGGGGAGCAGTTACATTGAAACTACCACAGGTTAGCAGTGTTTAACAATGGTATTGGTTCAATGGCATGTCGAAAGAGATTGTAAGAAGTGGTAACCCAGGTCACTAAACTTAGATGTGGATATTTGAGTATACTAGTATGTGTTCATTCCTGGACCATTTAAAATCAGTGTAGAAGAATAGTTTTGCATATAGTTTCTCTGTTTGCAAGTAGTCATACATGATAAAACTTCCTAAAAACTATAAATATAGAATACTAAAGGGACTGTGCTCATTCAACCACCATATACTGCTACCAAAATATTTTAAAGTGACAACTTAAAAATTGCCTGTCTTTTCTCCTCTACCAACTTCTTTATAATTTTAAGGCTTTATTACAAAAATAAGCAAAATTCTGTAGTATTTAAGACTCTGAAAGAACAACAAACTTGAAGTGGAGAAAACACTCTGACCTTATAGAGATGAAGTTCAGTGACTCACGAAAGAATGCTACTTCATTTTATCCCAAGCATAATTCTGATACCTTTTTCCTCATATGAAGGATTTTACTCATTGGCTAGACTTAATTAAAATCACAAACTTCTTTTCTCTGTGTGTTTTTATTTATTTTTATTGTTTACTATTGATTTTTAAAAATGTAGTTTCATTACTTTCCCCTCTCTGACTCCTGCCTTTCAGCAGTTCTCAACCTGTGTGTCATGACCCTTTGGGAGTCACACAAGGGACATCTAAGAACATCAGAAAACACAGATATTTACATTGTAACTCATAACAGTAGCAAAATTATAGTTATGGAGTAACAACCAAAAAACAATTTTATGGTTGGGGTCACCACAACATGAGGAACTGGGTGTCACCAAGTTAGAAAGTTGAGAACTAATGTTCTGTCTCCTCCCAGGTTATATGCCCCTGCACTCCCTCTCAAACGAATGACCTCTGTTCTATTATTATATATTAATATATGTGCTAATATATACAGATATATATATAGAATAATTATATAAGTATATACTTGTTAATATATAAATCTAATCTGCTGACTTCACTTAGTGTGGCTTGTGTGTATATGATTTCAGGACTGACCACTTTGAATTGGAGAGCCATCTTGTGTCCTTTTCCCTGGGAGAGACAGATTCTTCTTCTCTTAGTAGTTACTGATTGTCTATAGTTCTTTGGAGATATATACCTATAGAATTACCCCTTCTCTGTTGGCATGTCTCTGAAGAAAAAGATTGAGGAAGACGTATGGAAATGGAAATACCTCCCATTTTTATGGATTGGTAAAATTAATAACTTGAAAATAAACATCCTACCAAAAGCAATTTATCAATTCAATGCAACCCACATCAAAATATCCACAATATGCTTCACAGAAAAAGAAAAAAGAAAAAAAAAAAAAGCATCCTAAAGTTCATATGGAACCATAAAAGACTCCAAATAGCCAAAGCAATTCTGAACAAAAAGAACAACCCTGGAGGGATTACTGTTTCAGATATCAAGATATATTACAGAATTATAGTAATCAAACAGCATGGTACAGGCACAAAAACAGCCAAGTAGACCAATGGAACAAAATAGGAGACTCAAACTTGTAACTACAGCCACCTGATATTTGGCAAAGATGCCAAAATGTACACTGGTGAAAAGGTAGCATTTTCAATAAATGGTCTTGGGAAAACGAAGTCCACACACAGAGGAATGAAATTAGACACATACCTGTTTTGCTAGTAGTTTACTAGGACAGAAAAGAACAGTTATGTCACCAGCGACCAACTTTTGGAAAATAGAATTTCCCTTTGCTTGTAGACAAAGATAAATTCAGTTTATAATTGGCTGATCTTAAAAAAAAAAAAAAACAGAAGTCAAGAAGCAGGTAAAGAATGAAGAAATAATGTCCCGTGATTTGAATTTGGGGAGAGAGAGTAATTAGCTGAGCAGCAGGAAGGGGACAGTTGACCATAAAGGAGGCCAGAAAGGATATGTTCAGAGAGGACATCAAAAGATGGAGGCTAAACCTTGAAAGGAACAATATTTCTAAGCTGATGGAAAAAAGGGGACATGGAAAGAGATGACAAATGTTGGAGGAACCAGTGTATTCATCCATATTCAGTGAATGAGTAAATGGAGCAAAACATGAAAACAGAAAGTATTCATTTGTTTATTTACTGAAGAATGAGAGTCATTTATCCATACAAGAAAAATACATTTGTCTGGCTTACAGCTTTTCCTCTTGTTTCCCAATGTTTATGGAAATTATAATGAAGAACTTCATCTGCTCGAGTCTTCTTCCCTTTTTATGCAGATGATGCCTCTTCACTCTATTATTCAGAAGATGCAAGGAGATGAAAGTCCCAAACAATAGGGCACTGCAGCAATGCCATGCACTATTCTACTGGAGAAGTCAGCAGGGTGTGACACTTGGGGCTGACAAACTCACTTTGGAATGCTGGCCCCAGCTACTGTGACTGTATGAGCAAAAACATCTCTGCTGTGTACCAGGGAATGGAGACAACATTTACCCTTCTTTTGATTTACAAGAAATAGCAGAAATGATGTAAGAAAATACACAGTGGGCAATTTATTCTCTTTCTGCTTTCTGCTATAAATGCTGTTGTCTAAAAGCTGTGGCTTTATTTTCCTTTGTGAAATTTCATTTGCTTCTCTATTTGTCTTATTACTCGGTGTGTTTATTTTGGAAGACCTTTGTCATGAATATTTCAGTAGTGAGTGCCAGTTCTTGAATTAGTATTTTTTTAGAATTTTCTCAGAAAGGCAATACAAGTTAGGCGTTGTAAGTGTGTCATGGTTTACTAGTTTTTTCTTGATAACTGAAGTTAGGAAATTGCATTGGTTAAGAGATTCTGGGATCCTTTTGTTAATTTTATGAAGTCAAGACCATGATTAGGAAACCCATAGAATCAGCTGACTCATGGTAGTGAGAGATCACTGACTCAGGTTTGACAAATGGGGAACCTGCATAAGACCAAACTAGATTCCCTTAATATAGGTGACAGTGGTGTGACTGGAACAATATATGAGGCCACTGGCAGACACTAATGTACAAACTGATTTAGTTGAGCCCATTCTATAACAAGAGATACCTTATGCAGCCTAGACACAGGGGTGTGGGGGTGGAGAGGTGCCATGGTCCTTCCTCAACTAGATGATGGGACAGAATTAGTAGACTTCCTAGGGGAGGCCTTACCCTCTCTATGGAACAGATGGAAAAAGGGGAGAATAGAGGGAAGGAGGAAGGGGGAACTAGGATTGGAATGTCAAAAATAAAATAAAACCTATATCCAGAGAGAGAGAGAGAGAGAGAGAGAGAGAGAGAGAGAGAGAGAGAGAGAGAGAGAGAGAGAGAGAGAGAGAGAGTTTATAAGCTATCTGATATTCAGAGTTCAAAGAGTCAGGCACTGTTGTAACAATGTGTGACTGTCAAGGCTAACTTGTGAGTGCCTCCTCTGGCTGTGCACATTTGAAGAGGTCATATCTTTTTGAGAAATATCATCAGTTAAGAATATCACTTAAGTCACCCTCTTAAATTTTTTGAAGCATAAGTAATATCTAGTTGTTAGCCACTGTTATGATCTCTCTTAAGTAGATATTTTATACTTTCTCGATGTTTGAATGTATGCTTGGTGAGAGCAGCTTTGCTTTTTATGTGGCTGGAAATGAATGCAAAAATGATGAATACTAATTGTTAGTTTCCACTTCTCACCTGGTACAATATTTTTTGATTGACAGGTTTCTTTTTTTTTTTTGCCTGATTTTTTACACATATATTCTATAATTTTTCCTATTAAAACATGATGACAGAAATAATGTCCATATGTTGATACTTACTGATCTTACTTGGATGCATGATTTAATGATTATTATTTTGAGCTTGGGTTGCCTTGTTCTTTCTACCTCAACCCCCCATGTGCTGGGTGCTAATAGAATATCTTTAATAATATTTGACAATAGCTGTTGGGAGCTTGAGCTCCTTTTCTGTATATGTATGTATATGTATGTGTGTAAACATTCATTAATGTGTGTGCATGGGTGTTGTTCCTCAGGTAACATTCATCTTGTTCTTCCACCCACTCATGTGTGAGTGTGTGTGTGTGTGTGTGTGTGTTCTTTTATGTGAGTGTGTGTGTGGGGAGTGGGGTATGCCTATGTGTGGATGGAGTTGACAACTCTTCCACACATGCACATGTGGAGGACAGAAGTCAAATAAGAATGTCTTTGTTGTTTCCAGAATGTTTTTAAAAGACAGGTGTTCTATTGAACTTGGGATTTGTTTTGGGTAGACTGGCTTGTCAGGGAACCAAAAGCAGTGGCGCAGTAAATTGTACGTCTTGCCATGCTTAGCTTCTTACACAGTTTCTGGGGCTCTGAACATGGGTCCTGGGCCTCACATCAAGTATTTTTACCCCCAGCCTCAGCCTTGCTTTAATTTTTAACATTTTTTTTATTTTTGATAATTTCATAGTTGTGTACAATTAAGTATGTTAATATCCACCTCTTATTCATCCCCTCCACCTCCCTCTATATCTCTCTACATGTCCTTCCAACTTCCGTCCAACCATTTTTTTAGAGATTGGGTCTTTCTCTGGGTCATGGTCTACATGATTAGTGAGCCCCAGAGACCCTTTGTCTACACCTCCCTAGTTTAGATAACAACCGTGTGCCATGGCACCCAGCTCTTATATGGGTGCTGGTTAGTGAACTCAGGTGTTCAAGAGTATCACCAATTGCACCATCTACCCACCCTCTCATGCTCATGAACAGTTTCTTATCTGTAAAATATGGATAATACTGATATGTCCCTCTTACTGCAGTAGTGAAAAGCCAAGCACACACACTTTCCTTGGGACCATTGTGTGGACTGAGCATGCTGAAAAAGGTGCAATTGTGGGCAACTATCAAAGGGTACATCTGTTGGTTATCAAAGGGTACATCTCTTGAACTTTTTGTTGCTTCCTTTGATCTCTCCTCTGTGTTGTTTGTTTGTTGTTTGTTTGTGGATGACCTGCTTGATTTGATCTAAGTAGAATCAAGCATTTTTTACAGGATCAACTTCCTTATCTTTTAAAGTCTTACTTGGAAAACCTATCTGCACATATTAACTGAATGTCAGAAGGGGGAAATGGGATGTTAATAAAATCTGCTCTTTCAGACTGTACCCATTGTCTTTATTTATGGTTTTTGGTCGGTTGGTTCCATAGACTTTTCTGTGCAAAATCATAACATCAAAAAAAAATAAGAAATGAAAAATCATTATGTCACCTCTATTATTCATTTCTTTATTTCCCTAATTTCATCAAGTTTTCTTTGCAGATATTTGAGCCTATTTGGGATCTGCTAGAGAACATCTTTGTGGATTTACCTAAGCTGACCAAAATCATAACTGTATTAATTATATGACATGGCAATATTTTCGGAAGAAAATTGAAGCAAAGTTCAAGTCTGTGTTTATGCTTATAGTTAGAACAATGCAACTTGCCTTTGATGTTGTTTACTAGGAATATTTTTGAGCCCACAAGATGGCAGTATTACTTCATAAAGGTAAACAAATTAATGAAGTGCTAGGTTTTCTAGAACAAATAAAGGAGGCTTCTGACTGTAGCTGCAAAACTCATGGTCCTTGATGTAGTATGGAAGGCAGTGTGGAAAGCAAGGACTTCAGAGAAGTAAATTACCTACTTATAAATCATGTAGTTACAAAAGTAACCATGTCATGTGGTGTGGACTCTTTACATTTTCCCCTACCTTCATACATTTGTAAGAAAGGTAAATGTCAAGAAAACAAATTTTATAATATGCTATCTCCTCTGTGTTCAGTCCTACATACTGGATATTCATGTCTATATCATTAACATGATGGATCCCAAGTATGGAAGCATCAGTAAGTCATCTAAGTTACAGAGGACGTAACATATTTCAGAGAGGTTTACAAGCTCTAGTGAAATACTGGGTTTCAAAGATTAGATGTCACTCTCTAATATCTCCAAATACCAATTGTTTTTGTATCAATAAGTCTCTATATAGATCACACTTATGTAGAGATTGTAAAATTTATATGACTCATGATTGAAGCTATAAATTTAGTACTGTCGAGATATAAGAAGTTATGATTAATTATTCCTCTTCTCCATTTGCTAATAAAATTGCTTGTTTTTTTTTTAACTGTTTAATAGTTTAAGAACTTTGCTTAGTCCTTCCAAATAAATTTTCTATAAATTATATCAAATTCAGTCCCTGTCTTCTCTCAAAATCAAATACTCATAAAAACAAATTATTTTGTTTTTTTATATATTTATTATTTTTTCTTATTTTGCATATTGATCCCAGTTCCCTCTTCCTACTCCTTTCCTCCCTTCTTCCCTCCCTCCCTCCCTCCCTCCCTCCCTCCCTCCCTCCCTCCCTCCCTCCCTCCCTCCCTTCCTCACATGGCCCCCTCCTCTCCCCTCCCATCCCATCCCCCCTCCCCCACTCCACAGGGAGGGTGTTGCCTTGCAGGAGGGATCATCAAAATCTGTTTAGTCATTCTGAGTAGGGACTGGGCTCTCCGTCCTGCCTCTAGGTTAAGGGAGTATTCCTTATTGGGGAATGTGCTCCAAAAGTCCTTTTGTGCACCAGGGATACATTCTGGTTCCACTGTCAGAGGTTCCTTAGATTTTCTAGGCCTTCTAACTGAAACCCACATTCAGCGAGTTTGAGTCGGTCCAATGCTAGTTTCCCAGCTATCAGTCTGGGGGGGGGGGGGGGCATGAGCTCCTCCTTGTTCAGGTCAGCTGTCTCTGTGGGTTTCTGTAGCCTTGTCTTGGTCCCTTTTCTTATCACTCCTCCCCCTCTGCAAGTGGAAATTATTTTGAATGAAGCAGTTACTATTGTAGATGTTTTTCAAACAATAACTGCATATAATGTAAGAAATATTCACTCTTACTGGTACATTCAACATCATTAAGTTTGTACAATAGATGTTGTGCTTTACGCAAATCCTCTGTCTAATGTTCTAGTTTTTTCATTTGCTTCTACACTATCCTTTTCAGAGATAATACATTAGCATTGAGCTCCACATTAGCATTGAGAATGGAATTTGGGATGGTAGTAACACATAAAAGCATGTGATTTCCAAATGCTCCTCAACTATTTGTTGTACTTTCTAAGACTGAGAAGGGTTATCATATTTTATGTTATGCACATTGATTTTGTTTTCATTAGGTCTTGAGTAGCGAAAGTAACATAAGTTAGTATGATTGTTGGCCTAGTAATGAGTGTCTTCTTTGGAGAGATATTTTTGTGACAGACTACTATATTTATATAGACTAATTAGAGTAGGTTTGGTGTTTATTTCATACTCTGATACCATGGCCTTTTGTTGTATCATTAATTAAAAGGCTTTTCATGAAATTGCAGAAAGTAGAGATCAAAATTATTCAGTGTTAAAATAGTTTAATCACTGTAATAATTTTAAGTAACATTGCTCTATTACATTGGGCCTTAGTGTAAGATTTGTAGAGTTTAATATCACACCAGCAGTTGTAAACTTTAGTTTGTTACATAGACATAGTAGTAAATATTATGAAGCTGGTATGAATTAACAAAAACAAAAAATGTGCTCAGAATAAATAGAAAAGTTGTGTTATCTGGAAATTTTATTATTCCATCATGCTTTTATTAGTTGGATTTTTGAAACACTGTTCTATACTTGGAATGAGCTAGTGCTGAGGTAAGTCAGGCTCTTGTATTCATTTCTAAGGAGGTAGGCAATAGGCCAGCAAAAGTGACTTTGAGTCAGTTTTTCATTCAGCTTATGCTCCTAGCTATTCTTTCTCTCCTGAAGATGCTGCCATTATTGGCTCTACTGTCTGAAGAAGACAAAGTAATGAAGGAAAGTGACAAGGTCATAGAGGTAGAAAGGGAGAAGCTTGCAAGAATAGAGAAGGAGGAGGTTATATTAGTCTTAGTTGAGCATGACCCCTTGCCCCCATCCTTGATGCTGATAGTTCTATGGATGCAGTTCACACTGCTGGGAGAGTTATAGCCCCACAGCTGACTTTTCTTAAGGCTTCCAAAGACTCCTGTTGATTAGTTTAAATGCAGAAGGAGGATGTTCCAGCCCTTCTTACTACAGAAACTCTACATATGGGACTTTTGGAGAAGATTAACTAGAGAATCCGAGCAGTCTAACACATCTGTTATCACCTGCATTTGAATTAGAACGAGGAATTAGCACCAGAAGGTACAGAGAATGGAAATGTATAGAGAATAGTAAAGATGAAAAGATGTCTTTGAAAAAAAAAATCCCTTCCACTTTCTCCCCCCCCCGACCCCCCCCCAGAAATTACAAAGAGAGGCAGAAATTCTTTAAAAGAGCTTTGATATAACTATATAAGGAAATAATAGATGCACATCCTATTAATGTATATGATTTTGTTTTTTGTTTTAAATACTATCATCTTAATTTACACAAAATAGAGTACATGAAAGACTGAGGTATAACTGCTTTGGAAGTCACAGCTTCATTCTAAGATGTTCTGTGAAGGATTTGTTCCTCTTTTTTTTCCTAAAGCATTAGAAAATATGTAACAATATTTAAATAATGTTTTTCAAGTACGACACTTGATCAACAATGTGTGTTTATTTTTTAAATATTTTACTTAGAACTTATAGTACTTTTATTGATCATAAGAATATGAATTTTGGAAATAATAAAATTTCATAATTTTTTTGTCCAGTTTCACATTGCCAGGTCACAATGTACTTGTGGTATTGTTGTACTTCTTGCGAATATCTTTATATAAAGATGTAGAAACAAGTTAAATTGTAGAGGTTTTTAGCATGGTAAAATAACTCAAAATTGACAGATAAAATCAAGTAGAGATTTGATATCTTTTTGCAGTACAACTAAAAATACAGAGCTACTAACATCTCTGAATTTCCTTGATTTTGGTTTGCAGTCTTATTATGGAAATCTTGGGGACAAGTAAATAAAGAAAAAGAATATCAAAATGATGAGTTTACTGCAGAGTGTGAAGAACCAGAGTAAATTAGAATCCCACTCACTAAGTGCCTTAGTGCTCTTTCCACCTGACTCATCAAATGAAAAATTCATCAATTAATCCTCTGACAATAACCATATATACATAAAAATCAATCTGGAATTGATTTTTTTAGTCTGACATGAAAACCAAGCTCTGGCTTGTACATAATGTGAAATTTCTCTTCATTTCGACTTTATTATTGAGTATAACAGCTGAAGTGTTCATACAATTATTTGTTCTGAGTCAACTACAAAAGTGCGATTGTTTGAGAAAGAATGTGTGTGCTACTGAGGTGATCCACAGCACTGTTTCAGTGAGCTGATAAAGTTGTCAGATGCATGGAAGAGTACAGCTGATGGGGTCCCTCGAAGGCAGCCAAGAGCCAGGGACACTGATCTCTGATCCCTGATGGGAGACCACCCAAGACAGTAAGCAGTGAGCTGAGTGCTGAGGAAGGTCAGAGACAGAGAAGAGTAACATACAATAACTCAGATCCCAGATGCGGATTAGAAAGAGCATTGTTAGGGATGTGATTTCTATGAAGAGAGGGAGAGAGGGAGAGGGGAGAGAGACCAAGAGAGAGTGAATATGTACAAATGTTTCAGAAAACACAGAAAATCCAAATTCTCTTTTTAATCTGGATCAGTCATTTCCACTATCTCATCACAGATTCTACAGTAACCTTGCTTCAGGTGTATATCTAATGGTAAAATTTCTAACAAAGTACACATGAAAACATATATGCAATTATTCTCCCAAAGATCCAAGCCAAATGGTAATGCATTTGTTTTGATTTAATTAACGAAATCATAGCAAAATGTCTTCAGATATATAACTACAAAGGGAAAAATTTCAGTGGTCAAATTTAAATTTACATCATTCCAAGATGCTCCCCTTCCCAGTTCCCAGACCAACACTATTGCTACTGGGTTCTTAATTACCATAATAGAAATTCCACTTGGAATTTTATCAAACTGGATCAGGAAGTTCTCTGTGTTTCTGTTGCCAATTTAATATTGTTCTAAATGCTGTAAGTCAGCATACTATGACAGAAAGATAGGTATTCTTCCATAGCTTAGTAATGTGAAACAATGAGAAGATTGTGGGGAAATCTAAAGCCAGAGGACTCTTGTCAGTATTACTTATCTCACGTGTAGTAAATTTGGATGGCTCTCTTCTGAATGGGAATTCTTGTAGGAAACGAGCATTAAACTGTTTTTATATTTTATGGATGTTTAAAAAAAGCTGAATCCATGTGATTCTGAAGCTATTAGAATTTTCCCTTTGTCACAATAGCAGTAAGAAAATTACAATGGAAATGTCTTCCAGAAAGCACAGCATATGAAATTCTGTCTCCCACGTAGTTTAAAGTGTTAGCTGTATTTTAGGTCTCGTTCTTTGCATATGCCTTGACAATTATGATTGTGTGATTAAAGAAGGTGCTTTTGCTAGTATATGTCACAATACTAAATACATTATATCTGAAAAGTATGTACACTATTCTGTTTCTGAGTAGGTCAGATAGGCTGGTGAAAACTAAAGTAGGATAAGATGTATTATTAAGATCTTTTGTTATTCAAATATTTGTAGCTCTCTTTTTGTTTCTTCTCATCTTTAAGTAATCTGAAAAAAATGCATCTAAGTAATATACCCAACAAAATATTTTTTACATTAGCTTAAGATATTTGATATTCCCTAATTATTTTAATGAACAATTTAGAAACAGACTATAAAACAATATATATTACTGAATTAAAAAAAACACTGGTATGTACATTTTTCCAGATTTCCATTCTTTTGTATGGGTTTTTTTTTTTTTTAACGTGTTTTCAAAGTCTGGGGAGGATTATATAGTTATCTATTTGCCATTCCTGGGAAAGATTGCTTGTCACAAAGCAGATAATAAAGAACAACTTAAATTTTGTCTGTGTTAGTTATTTTCTGCTGTGTGTGTCTGCTGTTCTGTTTATTACATCATCCTGTATTGTTGAGATAGCTATTATACATGAAATCAATAATATAATGACTAGTTATAGAATATTTACAAATGTATTAATTGAAACCTATGTCATTGTAACTACAGATACTTAAATATGTCTAAAAGCAAAGAAACAACTTTTCTTCTAGTTTGATTAGCTAATATGCATTCTTTTTTATGTAACCATTTTTATTACATTAGATTTGAATAGCTGAGTATTAGTCATTTTGTTCATTATAGATAATTATATTCCTTTGGAAAAAATTAAATGCCCTTTTTTGAGACTTATAAATGTTCCAAATATAGTTATTTCCTTAAAAACTAATTACACTGATTTTATTATTTGTTCTGTATTTTATTTTAGACAGGGAAGGCTATTTTATCTTTCCACAATTAATTTAATACTCTATCTACATATACCTACATATATGAAAATGATCGTTTATACATTTGAAAGTAGTTTAAGAATATTTGATCATACCTCCAGGAATTTTCATTTGCATCATACCTAAATTGTTTAATGATGATTAATTTCTGTATCACATTGTTTAGAAGTGATTGTGGGCAAGTAAAGGTTTGTTTTAGATTTGAGCACAAGAAGTAGGGGACCATTATTTCAGTAGTCTTAGATATGAGACTTGAATAGGAGATCAATAATTTGGGGTTTACATTTTTTAAGATTGTTATTTTTCCTTTATTTTTATTCCTTCAAAATGTGAAAAATGCAGCTCTTATTTAAAAGTTAACTTTTTATACATAATTTGATGCTGTCATTTAACATCACAGAATGGTACTCTCCACTGCAGTGGCATGCTAGGAAGGAGATGCTTACTGACATGTACATGGAACACTTCCTGATATTACTTCCTGTGGTGATCACTCATGATGCCTTGCTGAATTCATTTGTCTTAGTACAGACTCAAAGTTATGTTGAAATTTTGGAGACACACTGTTAATTTGTAATTTTTCTAACAAAGTAGTTTATTAAGACTTATCAAAAATCTTACTAATTTAACAAAAAAAATATAAAATTTTTAACTCTGAAATTCAAAATGTTCTGTTCATTCTGGCAGTATTCTCAAAAGACACTTTTTCACTTTTTAATGCTTTTTATTCAGTAGAACTTACAATTTTGAAAGATACCAGGGACGCTGGTATTTTGAAACACAATGCTGTAGTCGAAAGATACTTCTTTTAACAGAGAGAGCCCCTCCACATTCATTAGAATTCTTTTACTTTTGTTCCCATCATCTCTGCATAAAACAGAATCTGTCTGTTAACATGCTCACATCCTATTATTACTCTTTGGTAGAAAACAACTTGAGAGCACATTGTAAATAGAGATTTCATTAAATCTTATAGCAAAGGGTATGCTGTCTGCTGACTATGGCTGGGACAGGGCCTCTATATTATGACTTCACTTTATTAAGTAAAGTATGTTATTAAATATAAGTTTAATTTTCTTGAAATGAGCTCTATATCTCATCTCAATGATAATAAAATATTTTATAACTTGAAATATAGTTTGGATTCGTTTCCTAACACTTTCATCATAGCCCAACACTTTTTATTTGTAAAAATATGTATAAAAGACAGTGTTTGAGCCAAGTTCTCTGTCAAGAAAGTAACAAGAAATCATTTTCTTATATAGTTCTGAAGTGTTCATTAATTATGTTCCTGCAAACATTTATTGAGTACTTTCTATGTACATAGAGTGCTTCCAGAATTCACATAAACAATTTCAGATTTTGATTTATATTAATATCGTAATGATTTTAACTAGTCTACTAAGGCATGTTTCTGAAATATTAATATGATATGATTATCTTGTCAATTTTTTGCCTTTCCAAAAAGTATTCTGAATTTTATTATCTTTCAATATTTTATCATATTAAAGTGTTTAAAATGAGTGATTTTGTGTGATCAAGTACTAACCTAGAAATTACCACATGCATTTAAAGTTGATGATGATACATTATCTGTTCCAGTTAGGGGAAATGTTGTTAAAAGAAAGTGTAAGCTCCCTTCCAACACAGTCAGCAGGTTTTAATGTTACATTTAAAATTGTGTAAAAGCAATTTTCCATTTAAAACAGTCTAACACTGTTTTGACTTTCTTTCCATGTCAAGACATGCTCAAACTGAAGGTAATGTTCTGTCATAAATAGCAGTCTTTTATCTAGAAACTAAGTGATTCCATTTCTATAGTTTAAAATTATGGGAGTCTGTACACTGTATCCGCAGCTTCCAAACTCCGTTGTTTACTCATAGATGATACCGCTTCAGAGAAAAGACATAGACACAGGTATTTTGCTACTATATTGAAAAGTTTGAGAATTGTTTTTAAGGGAGGTAAATTAAACATTACGTACGTACGTATAAGTACGTATAAGTACGTACGTATAAGTTAGTGAAGTGATTTAAAACCGTTTCATCACTCCTTAAGGCTTTCTTAAAGTGTTGAGGGTTCTTGGATTTATGCTGTAATGGATACAACATTCCAAGTTACAGAATGAAAATGAAGCATGCTCTGAGGCTGGGGCGTCTCTCTTTAGGATGCTTTCACAGCAGGGCCTCAGATACAAAAACAACCTTTATCACTTTGACTCTGACCACCTCCCAGGATTCTTGGCAGGGCAAATTAGAAGGCTTGCATTTTGTGCTGAACCATACTCTCAATTTGGGTTACCCTTAGGTATATCTGCATGCATGTTTCCCTTAGGTACTTGCCTATACATTATCTAGAGAATGATCAAGTGCCCCAGAGCTTCTGAAGTAAGAGGCGAGTGTGTGTTAGTTTCTGCCAAGGCCCACAAGGAGAAGTGCTGAGTGTAGGTGCTTTGCAAGACAAGTAGATCTCCTTTTTTTTTTTTTTTTTTTGCCTATTGAAAATGCACTTTTTCCCTGAACAAAGTCTGCTGACATTTTCAGCTTTCTGAAGATCTTGGTCTCATCAGTTAAGAAACTTGCAAAGTAGGCCTAGTGGTGGTGGCACAGGCCTTTAGTCCCAGGACTAGGGAAGCAGAGGCAGGAGGATCGCTGTGTCTCTGTGAGTTCTAGTTTACACAGTGAATTCCAGGACAGGCTCCAAAACTACACAGAGAAACCTGTCTCAAAAAGTCAAAACAAACAAACAAACAAAAAAAGGAACTTGCAAAGTCTTTTGGTGTTAACAGAAGTTGCAGATTATCCTAACAGTTATTAAAGTAAATCTATAAATCTTAATATAATGGATACAGTTTGAAGGCACTGAAATTTTAATTCAACATTAGTATAAATAAAATGCTTTGACTGTAATTTTTATATTTTGGCCTCTTACTAGAGTTGAACTTATTCATGGCATCAGTATTTTTGGAAAGTGTCACCATATATTCTTTTCTTACTTGAGGCAGAACATATAGCACTTACCGAAACTGTAACCTCTTTGTACAGATGTGGAAACTAAGACTAAAGAGTCTCTGAAATAGCATAGTTAGTAAGGGCAAAGGTTAGGCGGAAGTAGAGTCCACCCCTTCTGAATCCTTATTGAGTTCCTCTCCTTCGCTCACCTCTTCGCTCACAGCTCCTTCCTTTTGTGTTTATGATGAAGACAAAGAAATGATTTTTCAGCTTAAAATGAGAAGAAGAGCAGATACTTGAATTTTCTATAGAAATGTTGGCTATTTCTTTGTATAGTTTATCGTGGATGCTGTTTTTGATTGGGCTGGCTAACATACTTCTCTGAAGGAAGAAATAGGGACCTATGAGGCAGAACAGACTTTCCCTGTTAGCTTCCTATTGTGTTGGGTTTTTTTTCTTTTTCCTAATTTTTGTTAGCATGAATAATACAGTGAAGAAACACAGTACTAACGGTCTTTTAAAATGGATGCCTAAAGTAGCAGTAAGGAATATCACAACATTTTTAAGTACTTTTTTTTTCTAAAGTAAATCTAGAAACTAATATCAATGTGTTTAATTTTATTTATGTGTAGTTATATACATTGTATGTATTTATCATGTTATATAGCTAATTAAGTATATAATATTGTGTAGATGATACATACTAATTCTATTGTGATCTAGAAGGAAGATGCTGAACAGTTTTTAAAAAAATATGGTGTTAATTTTTAGAAACCAAAAAGGCCATGAGATTGGAACTTGAAATGTAACATAATATTAGACTTAGGGAAAAGAGAAGTCTTTTTATGTGGAGACACTGTCTAGAGTCAAAGATTACTTAATTGTTCCCATGCTGATGATCCACCTAACTGGAGCACTCATTTTTTAATTTGTGTCTATATATGCTAGACATTTAAATTAAACTATAGTTACAGTTTTAAAAAAGATCACTACTTTTACTTGTTCTAACATCATCTTAATTTTTCATTAGCTAGAAATTATCTTTGCATATATATGTGTGTGTGTATGTATGTATGTATGTATGTATGTATGTATGTATATATATATATGTATATATATGTATGTATATATGTATAAATCTCCATATGCACGCGTGCACACACTCATGTGTGTGTGGGTGTGTGTTGCGGGTAGGTTTTTCTCCACTCCGGTCTGGTCCCACCGCCACGCCAGCCCCTAATAACAGGCTGAGACTCTGTATTTGATATAAGGCTTTTGGCCAGGTACTAGTTTGTTACCGGCTAGCACTGTCTTAATGATTAACCCATTTCTACTTATCTAAGTATTTCCATGTGGTCATCTTATCGGAGAGCGGCAGGCTGGCATCTTGCTTTCTCCACTCTATACATGCTGACTCCTCCCAACTACTTCCTCTTTCCTTCTCTTAATCTCCAAGCCCCGCCTATCTTGCTTTCCTATTGGCCATCAGGGCTTTATTTATTAACCAGTATGAGAAACATATTTACAGAATAACATCTCCCATCAGGTGTGTGTGTGTATGTGTGTATGCCTCTTTGTAAGTGTGTGTGTGTGTGTGTGTGTGTGTGCATGCGTGCGTGCGCGCGCGCATGTGCACCTTCCTGTAAGCTATATTGCCATCCAGGAATAACTGGAGACTGAGAACTGTAATTGCTTATGTCCTTTCTTCATGGTAGGTCAATTTGTCAACTCAGAAGTCATCTTTCATGGTCATCTTCTAGCTCCTTCTATTTTACATCATGGAGTCATTGTGGTTTGGTATGTGGGAATGTATGTTTTGCAAAGATCAAGAATAAAAAGACTTTATACTGTATTCTTCATATTGTCGTATTCTAAACTAGATACTGGAATTTACTGGTCTCATAGTACTCCCTTCCATACTATATGAGCAGAGACTTTCTGTATGACAGAACCTGCATGGTATTCCATAAGTAAAATGCAATAAAACAGTGGTACATACTTGTAATCCAGCATCTGTGAGGCTGAAGTGGTAGAATATAGAGTTTGTAGCCAGCCTAGGCTACGTGATAAGAGCTTGTCTTGAATTAAACAAACAAACAAAAAACACCAAGGAATGTGTTAGTAATATGGGTTAGTGGCGTAGCATAATATTAAGTGTGGGACTAGAATTAAGAGTCAAGTACAGTTTAGTCCTTTCATTTTTTTATTTTCCTACCAGGTATATTTATTAAGCCTGTGCATCTGTCTAAGCCACCCTGATTTGAGACATTTATTCCTTCATTGTCAGGGCTGTTAGGAATTTACCTGCATACATACAGTTTTCTGTAGAAGGTCCAGAAATGCTGTTCTCCATGTTTAGAAATATGCCTAAACTTTTTGCTTTTCCATTTCTTCTTCTTTCTTCTTCTTCTTCTTCTTCTTCTTCTTCTTCTTCTTCTTCTTCTTCTTCTTCTTCTTCTTCTTCTTCTTCTTCTTCTTCTTCTTCTTCTTCTTCCTCATCCTCCTCCTCCTCCTTCTTCTTGTGTTTTATTTTTATTTTTGAGAGAGGGTCTCACTATGTCTCCCAGGATGGCCTCAGACTCACAGAGATCTTCCTGCCTCTGCTTCAAATGTGTGTGCCACAGTGCCCAGACATCCTTTCCTCCTCTAAATCACTGTAAGGTAAAGGATAGATTTGGAGAATAAAGATTCTTTCTCATATATGTATGAAGCAAATTGCATTTTCAAGTGTCTATACTCCACATACAGTCTACAATTTATTCATTTATATGATTAAGAAAAAATATATAGGTTTTAACTTTACTAAGAAGTTTTTAGATTTAAGCATTTTAATTCCTATACTTTAAAAACTTATATGTTTAATTTTTAATTTTTAAAATGTGTGGTGTGCATGTGTGTGTGCATGTGCGTGTGCGTGTGCGTGTGCGTGTGCGTGTGCGTGTGTGTGTGTGTGTGTGTGTGTGTGTGTGTGTGGCAAGTGTGGACACAGCTGGAATATTTATGGAGGGCAGAAGGCAGATATTTGTCCACAGTCTTTATTTAAGATAGAGTTTCTTGCTTGCCACTGCTTCTGGTCCCTGAGCTAATGGATATTCCCCTGTCTCTGCCTCCCTTCTTGCCTGAGGAGTGCTCAGAATTACAAAACACTCTCAGTGATACTGGTTTCATGTGGCTTCTAGGGATCTGTACTCAGGAATTCAGGTTTATAGCAGGCAATCTCTCTAAGGAGGAGTTTACACACATAGCTCATGAACTTTAGAAACCTCCCCTCCCCTTCCCTTTCCTCCCTTCCCCTCCCTTCCCTCTGCTCCCCTCCCCTCTCCTCAGCTCTCTTCTCTCCTCTTCTCTCCTCTCCCCTCTTCTCTCCCTTCCTCTCTCCCCTCCTCTCTTCTCTCCCCCTCTCCCCTCCCCTCCCCTCTCCTCTTCCCCCTCTCCTCTTCCCCCTCTCCTCTCCTCTTCCTTCTCTCCTCTCTTCTCCCCTCCCCTCCCCTCTCTCCTTCCTGTCTCTCCTCTCTTCTCCCCTCCCCTCTCCCCTCCACTTCTCTCTTTTCCCATCTCTCTCCCCTCCCCTCCCTGTCTCTCCTCTGTTCTCCCTTCACACCTCTCCTCTCCCTTCCCCTCCCCTCCTCTTCTCTCTTCTTTCCTCCCCTCTCCTCTTCTTCTGTCTTTTCCCCTCCCTTCCCCCCACCCCTCTCCCCTTCCCTCCTCTCCTCTCTTCTTCCCACCCCATCTCTCCTCTCCCTTCCCCTCCCCTCCTCTCCTTTCTTCTTTCCTCCCCTCTCCTCTTCTCCTGTCTTCTCCCCTCCCGTCTCCCCTCTACTCTCCTCTCCCCTCCCCTCTTCCCTTCCCTCCCCTCCCCTCTCCTCCCCTCCCCTCTCTACTTTCCTTCCCTCACTTCTTCCCTCCCCTCCCCTCTCTTCTCACCTCCCCTCCCCCCTCCTTTCCTCTCCTTCCCCCTCTCCTCCCCTCCCCTCCCTTCTCTTCCCTCCTCTCCCCTCCCCTCCCCTCTTTTTCCCTCCTCTCCCCTCCCCTCTTTTTCCTCCCCCTCCCCTCGCCTCCCTTCCCCTCTACTCCCCTCCCCTCTCCTTTCCCCTCTCCTCCCCTTCCCTCTTCTTCCCTCCTGTCCCCTCCCCTCCCCTCTTCTTCCCTCCTCTCCTTTCCCCTCTCCTTCCCTCCCCTCTTCTTCCCTCCCATCTCCTCTCCTCTCCTCTCCTCTCCTCTCCTCTCCTCTCCTCTCCTCTCCTCTCCTCTCCTCTCCTCTCCTCTCCTCTCCTCTCCTCTCCTCTCCTCTCCTCTCCTCTCACCTCCCTTTTCTTCTACTTGGAAAACTTAGTCTTTCACATCCTAGGAAAGCACTTTCCCACTGAGCTACATCTCATCCTCATTTCTGACTTTTAGTTATGCTTTCTCTATCATGTCTAAGGAACAACTCTAAAATATTTTACAGAATTCACACATTCCACTGTAAAGATACTTAAACTCATTAACTGTTTTCCTGAGGATACAGAAGTTTCATCCTAGTTGAAGTAAGTCACCTTAAAATATACAGAATGTGGTCAGAATCATTACCGAAACATGAAACTTGTTCCCCCAGTAGGCAGTCATTTTGGAGAATACTCTTAGCTCTTAGCTTACCCTGTACCTGATACACACACACACACACACACACACACACACACACACACACACACACACACACACACGAAAAAAAAATCTGTATGTTACCCTTAGCCTTGTCAAAGGAATGGAAGTAACGCTTAGCAGCTATTACTTCCATTAGCCTCTTGGTCAGCTCCTGTCTTCACTTACTCATGACCTTTTCTTGCCTCTTGAAGCATTTTGGTCTTGGTCAGGAGCTATAGATTTTTAAACGTTTTTGCTTGCTCCTCCCTTTCATTATGCTCACTTGTTCTGGAGCCCCTCAGTCAAAAGTCACAGGAAAGACAAATATTACATGTTTTGTTATATGAAATCTAGCTATCTAGCTTTAATTGTATATAGTTGTATACATATTATATATGAATTACATATATATATATATATATATTGTGTATACTATATGCATTACATAAAGCAGAAATGAATGTGAGGCAGATAAAAGAGGTAATGAGGAGGTGAATATGATCAAAATGCAACTATACACATGAATAGAATTTTATAGTGAAGCCTATTTTTACAATAAAAATTGGACAATGAGCTTACCAAGAGAGTCCTGAATACAGACCAGAGTCTGGAAAAGCTAGGGTGAGCTGTGTTCTTTGGAAGGAGTAGTTAAGTGTGCTTCACAACTCTCTTTTTATGATGATACCAAGATATGTCAACTATACTAATTTATGATGAAATTTTTTCTTTAAAAATTATGCTGTTACTAGAAATATCTATATACTAGAAACACAGTATTTTCCACTTAGTCCATTTAATCATTTAACTCCTCTTATTATTTATTCAATATACCATGAATGGTTCATCTCCATTCTGCATTACTTTCAGCTGACAACCGGCAGTTTGACCAATTTTCGTTGAAAATAACAAAAAATCATATCAAAGAACTAACTAGTCTTAGTTGGTTGTTTTTGAGAGAACATCTGATTAATTATTTGGGTTTCTGTCGTCTGTGTGTGTGTTGTGGGTATGTATTTAGTTGTTATAAACTGCCAAATTATTTTACTTATATAAAATATTTTACTTGATTATTTTTATTGGCATTTATTAAAAGAGAATCCTGGCTACCTAATGATCATATAAGAACCTTCTACTCCAAGATGTTCATAATCAAAATAGAGAGATGTGAAGAAAATAGATTCTTTGTGAACCAGTTCATAAAATATGAAATTACTCAAATATATGGATATTTTTTAAATTTATAAGAAAAAGTCTGTATGTTAGCACTTATCAGAATTGCTGAAGTTTGCTTTGAATACACATGTATGATATAATTTGTGAGTTGCTGTATAGCCCAACTTGTATTCTTAGCAGGCACTAAAAAGTGTTGACTCATGGTAAATGGCTGTAGGAATAATAGGGGCAGGTGTATGACAAAGCTTTTGCTTGGCCAGCACTTGTGTGGGAATAGCCCTTAAATTGTCCTTTTGAAAGCCCTATGTTAGTCTGAATATGATGGTGTGACATCTGCAAGATTGGACAGGTGGTGAAGCTGACACTTGAACTGTATGCCAAATAATAGCTCTTCTCAATACCTTTGGTGACAGTGGATTGAGGTGTCTTGTGTGTGTGTGTGTGTGTGTGTGTGTGTGTGTGTGTGTGTGTGTGTGTGTGTGTGTGTCAGCGTAGCTGATCATACATTTGGAGCTACTCCTCAAAGCCACAGCTAAAAGAAAAACTGATCTTTTTATGAAGTGACATCTGAAACTCTTCAGTAATCTGCTACTCTCCTGATGCTGCTTTCTTCACCCAACATTTTCTCAACAGACTTTGCAGAATATATTTAGATTTTAAACTCCTAGCCTTCCATTCTTTTTATGGCCTATGTAGGCTGTCAACAAACCTCTTGTACACAAATTCTGCTCTAATTTGATATGGGAAAGCATGTAACCATGGAAACGTTCTTTGTACCCTATCTCAAGCCCTGGCTGCTGTATTTACCCTTTATAGAATAGAACAAATAATCTACATACTTACTATTCAACTTTTTTTCTTTACTAATTCCCAGTTAAATAACACATATATGACTAAAATACTTCTTCATAACGATAGTGTTTTAACCAAGCAACTGTTACTAGTATGACTTTATTTAGATTTTAAAAAATAAATAGCATTTAGTGTAGCCTCTCTTTTACCATAGTAATTACCTTTGCAACTTACATAAATTGTTTAACAACGATTTACTTTGAATATTTTGGCATAGAATAAAATAGTGGTGTCTTTAAAAGAGTAAGTTAGTATTTTATTGAATTCCTAATATATGTTATAATATGATAAGTACATGCATAGCTCTTTCTTATATTGATTATCTTATCTACTGCATTTAAAGTTCTGCCAACCACACTGCTTCATCTCTCTATGAAATGCTTCCCAAACTGCCTTTCCAATCTCATTTTAGGCTTACCCAAGTTACAATTTAAAACACTCTTAATAATTTTGATAATTCTCTGTATGTTATTTCTTTATTACTCTCAGTAACTGAGAGCTCCTAGCATCCCAATTTTCTCATCCTAGTCATGGTTCCACGGTGATAATAGCTGCTTGCTGGAAGTATCAACCAAGTCCTGTTGTTTTCAGAGTTGTACAAATGTTATCAGTTTATATATCAGTGGTACTCAATGTGTGGGTCATGACCCCAGGGAAGTCATTTGATCCTTTCACATGGATCATCTAAGATATTTATATTACAGTTACTAACAGTAACAAAATTACAGATATGCAGTAGCACAAAAATAACTTTATGGTTGGGGTTCACCACAATATGAGGAACTGTATTAACGGGTTACAACATTGGGAAGGTGAGAACTGTTGTTATATATGATCACATGTTGATTATATTTAAATTAAAGGTCAGCTGTCAATCTCATCTTCTAATGACTAGTTCTGTAAACTCCTGCTATAGTCTTATGTTATGCACACTTAAATCCCAAACATTTCACTGAAAGAGGTAGACAGTCCTTGATCATAGATAATACATGTAAAATCCTGAAAGACTGGTAACAATTTAAGACATTTTTTTTTCAATTTTTGAGGTAGTATAGAATTTTGTAAGTATATCTATAAACATTTCATATAAGCTCTCTGTAAAAATATCATGCTAATAAGTGGACAAAGTATTTGTTCATGAGGTTTTTGATTTGAAGAAAAGTTAAGTCCTTCGATGCCTATTTCTCAGGGGAGCATCCTGCTGTGCTATGCTGTCTTCCTGCACACATGCCTGCTCTATGTGTGCATACTCAGGCCACCATGAACAACATGAATGTTTTCCCTTACTTTCTCTTCTGCTTTGCATGATCATGGTTCCAGTGTTCTTAGGTTTCCAGGATCTTGCCTTTTTTGATTTTTTAATATTTTAAGATTATTATAAAATTATTTCCTTTTTCCCTTTCTTTTTCTCCATCTAAACCCTCCCTTTATATTCCCTTCTTTGCTTTTTCAACTTCATGCCTCTTTTTCTCACTAGTTGTTGTTGCATACATATATAAATATGTATATGCATGCATATTCCTAAATATAACCTGCTGGGTTATATAAAATAGTGTATTATGTTCTCAGGTCTCATCACTTTGTATTGGATAAGCAATTGACTTTCTCCTGTTTTTAGCATTCCTAAGTTGCCTATAGTTCTTCACTTCTGGTTGAGGCCTCATGTTCTTTCTGTCATCTGCTTTGTCATGTCTATTGGTGGTGTTCTTGTTCAGCTCACACTGAGGCGGTCATGTCAGGGAGACATTGTAGGTGTAGTTTCTGACATGTGTAGGAGACAGTCTGGCTCTTAAAACCTTTCTATCACAATCTTCCCTTTTCCATGACCTTTGCTGAGCTTTACGGTATAAATTGTTTTACAGATTTATCCATTGGTGTTGGGCTACACAAGTCAACATTGTGATTGGTGTGGTTCTCCTTAGTGGTTTCCATTGCAAAGAGCAGTTTCCTTGAGGAGGGGTGAGATTGACACTTCCCTGTGGGTGTGAAGATATTTAGAATGCAGTTAGCAGTTATGCTGCTTTACTAAGTTGTGGTTGTATGGTCTCCTCCAAGTCTCATGACTTCATTAGCCCAGGATAGTTAGGTAGGTGTCCAGTTCCAGGCATGATATTCCTCTTGTTGAGCATGCCTCAAGTCCAAATAGTGAGCTGTTTGTACTGCCAAGATGTGTGCTCCCCTATTGCACCCTTAAGAATATTATACCATGCTGGTGCTGTAGTTCATAGGTGTCAAGCTGGGTAGGTTTGTCTATCCCTTCTCTGCATGGCTCTTTCTGGAACCACGAAATCTAGTCTCCAGTGAGGAGACTTTCAAGTTCATTCTAGCTCAGGGGCCCCTACTAGGCTTGTGTCTGATGTGTGTGGTATCTTCAGCAAACGAGACTTACCTTACTATATCTTGTTTCTTAAATATTTATTACTAGCACTCAAATAGAATTTGAACAAAAGAAACTAATCAATGTTTTCAAATGTGAAATACCATAAAAGGTTATGTACTATATTATGCCTTCATATTCTAGCCATCATTGGGATAGAAAGGAACCAGAACTACTAAAGCTGAGGATGAAGAAAGAAGTTAGCTGAAGAGTATGTCAAAAATCTCAGAATATTCATAAAGCAAGTGTGGTTCTTGGATATTAGGACACTAATCAGTTTTAGGCCATATGACCAGTTCCATTACTATTGTAGCATTTCTTTTTAAAGTTGTGTAACAGAGTGGAGAATTTTCTTTCTAACTTATTTTTAAGACAGAGCCTTGCATATCCCAGCCTGTCTTCAACTTCACTATGTAGCCTAGGATGACCTTGAGTTTCTGATCCTCCTGTTTCTAGGTCATTAGTTCTGGAAGTGTGGGGAGGTAGCATTATGTCGGATTGCTGTGGTGCTTGCAATCAATCTAGGGCAGCTCATATGTTGAAAAATAATTCACACGACTGGGCTATATCCCTCATACACTTTACTATTAAAACCACCTTTTAAGGACAGGACTTAATTGTGTTTATTGTTGCTGAGTTTCACATATGTTTTTACTGCTTTATTTTACTTCTGCATTTGGTAAGCATATATTAATGTAGTTATTTATATTTCTAGGCTTAATATTTGCTATTTCACTCTTTTTTTCAATGATTGGTGAGGTAACCTTTGGAATCTTGGTTACTCTTTCTGTTACAGTATGATTGAGTATATACAGCTTTCTTACTGTTTTTCACCTTAAACTGCATTAGACTTTATCCACACAAAGTGATTTTGTGAATTAGAAGTCACAAAACAATATTTTTATTACAAGATAATACTATTGTGTTATTTTCAAGCTCGTTCATATAATGATTCAGAAAATTACTTGATTAATTGATGAATGGATGGATATAGAGGAGATGTTTATGTTGGTTTGTTTTTCAAATCACTATCACCAACCACCTAGCATTCATTAAAGTAATCACATTATCATTTTTGTCAATACCTGTATTCTCACTTGAATAGTTTCTTTCTATTAGAGCCAATTAATACATCTAAACAGTATGTATTGGATACAGAAAATGTTTCTGTTAGGAATAAAGCAGCAAGGGTTGGGACTTCAAATGGCAAATGGCAAATGGCTCTAGGACTGTGAGGACCATGTTCCGTGGCTGGTGATGGGCATCAGGTGGATGGGAAACAGAGACTTGTAGACATGACTCATAAAAGAAAATAAGGGAAGGAAAGAGAGAGAGAGACACAGACATGGCAGAAGAGAAGGGGGAGAGATAGGAAGAGTTCTGTCTGCCTTTCAGAAGAACAGGGGTAGGGGGCAGAAATGGGTGGAACCTTTCTTTTAAAGATCCAGGGAACACACACCTGCAATGTACAGGTGGGGTGAGCTTTGCCTGGATTACAGGAGTTTCTGCTTAGTCTTTTAAAAGATGGCTTCTTGTTTTGTGTATTTCATTAATGAACATAAAGGACAAGTTCAGAATTATACCTATATCGTTAAGATTATATTTACTGGCCTTTTCTATTCAACCTAGCAATAATAATATAGTGAAACTACCAGAATCACAGTGTATGCTGTAGTTATTGAACTCAATGAAACTTGCAGTAGAAGCAAGTTAGTGAGATGTCACATAAGTTTATAGTGATTTCTTGAGGTGATTGGTGGGACAAGTCCGTCTCCTTATTTATACTTTCATTTTTTGTTTCTTCATTCAGTGAAAAGTGAAAGCAAAAGAACTTGTTGTGCCTGTAGTTGTGATCCATCTTCAGTTGCAGTCTAGGAAAGTAAGGCTAAATAGTCAAAATACTTGTGTGGAAGTCTGAACCCTTGTTCCTTCCATGAAGACAGGGGAGCAACCAGGGAACCAAAACCAATTTCAGCATGAAGTTTTTCTCTTTCTAGGTAACCTTACTAAAGAATGACTGAAGCTCTAAATATCTCCATCCTTGTTGTAAGCTTAATTTTTTAACAAGTGGTCATGTGGAGATGGATTGCTTTTTTATTTAAATATTTTTCTATAAAAGGTATTTGAATAAATGTTTACCCAATCACAAACTCCTTTCAGATTTCCTGTACCTCCCTATCCACACAGCATATTGCTCTCTTTTTAAACAAAAATACCACAAAAAAAAGCAGTAAGGGGGGAAGGAAAAAAGAAAGCTAAACAACCCCCCCCCAAAAAAGCCCACAATAACAACAAATCTGCAAGGCCATTATATTGGCCAGCTTCCCCTGGAAATGGGGCCTAACCTAATGGGGTGTGGTTGATATACCCAGTGACATTCCATTGGAGAAATTTGATCTTCCCTTTTCTAACTGGTATAGATTAATAGCTTTTTGACTAAGGGTGGGCCTTTGTATCACTTCTTAAGGCTCAGGTACTGATGCAGAGGAGGCAGAAAGATTGTAGCTCCAGTGATGGGAAATGACTCCAAGGAAACATCATCTTCCCGACACAACAGGGCTAAAACACCTATGAATACAGAGAGTGAGGCAGCTGCACATGTTCAAGACAGACAAATGAGTTGCATTTTTAGCTAATGAATACTGGCATTTCTAATTATACCTTTTAAAATATAACTGACCCCTAGGGGTAACACATGATCATTACAGAGCCAAAAGGACTACTAGTGATAGTCCTATGCTGTGGTATTTAAAAGCAGAAAAGTATCATAATTAAAATTAAAAACCACTTATTACACCCCCCCCAAAAAAATAATGTCATGTATATCCCCTATTATTCAGTGTTTGAACAAGACTCTGATTCCAGTTCTAACACTGTTTGCTATATCTGCAGCTGTAAGATAAAGAAAGTTATCAACAGTGTGTTTATCTTGCAGGAATTTAGGAATTATTAAATTATATAATGCATGGAAAGTGCTTAAATTGCCAATCATGTGGGCACTCAATAAATACAAGCTGTTGTTATTGTTTATGGCTTTTTTTCATGCCTGTTTTATGTATTAGGATTCTTGATGGATATGCTGTGGCTTACAACATTTTTAGTGCACATGTACTTGAAATTACCTAAGATAGCTTCCTGTTGTCTAAGAAGAAAGACTACCAAATGCATAACTTTGACATTATTTACACTACTTGCAAAGACTATTGTCCATTTACAGTCTGTACACCACTGAGAACATTTATCACTAAGAGATCTACTAGCTACGACAAAGTAAGTCCCCCCAAAAGAGAAATTATTGTGGTTTGACTAGGAATGGCCCCCCACAGACTCATGTGTTTGAATGTTTGAGCTATAGGGACTGGTACTATTTGGAGGCATGGCCTTGTTGGATAGGTGTGGAATTGTTGGAGGAAGCATGTCACTGTGGGGGTGGGCTTTGAGGTCTTATGTGCTCAAGCTATAGCCAGTGAGTTACACAGTATCTCCTTGCTACCTGTGGATCAAGATGTAGAACTCTCAACTTTTTCTCCAGCACCACGTCTGCCTACATAATGCCATGTCCTACTATGACAATAATGGACTAAACCTCTGGAAATATAAGCTAGCCCCAATTAAATGTTTTACATTATAATATTTTCCATGGCATGGTGTCTCTTCATAGCAATAAAAGTCCAAACTAAGATAGAAAATAAAACCAAAACAACATGGAATGTGGAAAAAGAAGTATGCAAAATGAAAGGAGATATGGGAAGAAAGAGCCATATGATAAGCTGCCAAGTACCACAGGTGAGGTGATGTGTTACATCTAATGGGATATATGGGAAGAAAGAGCCATATGATAAGCTGCCAAGTACCACAGGTAAGGTGATGTGTTACATCTAATGGGAACAGTCCTGCTCACAGTGGTCCAGGTTAATTGTATCCTGTTAGGAACTCTTATGTAAGCAATGTGCACAGACAAACATATCCTAAATATCAAAATCCATGGTAATAAAAACAAAGGTATTTATAACAACCTGTACAGAAGACATAATATACCTTATTTGGGCCTTTGTGTTATTATTCTTTAGAGTCAACAAAATTTCAGGGTCAGAGAATGGAGTGTTGGCGCATTCAGTACCAGGAGCATGGCCCAGAGAATGGAGTGTTGCACATTCAATATGAGGAACATGGCTTCCAGTGCTGCTCTCATTCACAGTGCCTTTCAATTACTCCATGAACCCAGCACTTCATTAAACCTGAATCTGTCCTTGTGCAGCAAGATATTGTGGGGAAAGGATTATTATTATTAATTATTACTAATTATTATTATTATTATTTTATTTCTGTTTTTATTTTGAAGTTATAAAGATCAAGGGCCTAAGTGCCCATGGTACCATCAGAATTTCTTTTAGACCTATCACATGCCTTGCATGTTATTTATGTATTTATTTTGGTTGTCTTGTCTTTTTTAATTCCTAGTGGTAGTAAAGAATCTGATGGGTGGTTTGTCTGCAGGAAAGAGTGCAAAGCTAGTATCCTATTATCTGTAGGTGGACACTGAGGATATGGCTCAGGCAGTAGAGTGCCTGCTTCACAGGCATTAGAATCTGACTTTGGATCCCTAGCACAGAGCTGCATCTGTAACCACAGTGCTGGAGGTGGGAAACCTGGGGGAAGACAGACCAGTCTCTGAGGCTCACTGACAGCAGCCTGACTTAATCAGTGAGCTTCAACTTTAGTGAAAGACCTTGTTTCAAAATAGGTACCCAACATCTATCTCGTCTGCACATGAAATTTTGCATACATGCCACATATATGCACTTGTGTGCATATAGCCATACTAACAACTAATTATACCATACATATAACCCACCCAAATTCATACATATATGTATACATATATGCATATCAAATATACAGATGATGCCTTATGTTCTGTCCTAAGTAGCAGCCCTGCAAGTGGGTTTCCATAATTTTAACTACTTTTTTTAAGATTGAGAATAATGAGGCCAGGATGGGTAACATGAGCCTGTAGTCCCAGCATTCAGGGAGCTGAGACAGAGGATTGCCTAGGATTCTGAAGCTGCTCTGGTTTATGTAAAGGGTTCCATGCTAACAAGAGCTCATAAAACCTTATCTTTAAAAAGGGGGGAGGGACTAAACTAAAAATTAGCAGCAGGATGGAGGTGTGGGAGTGTGTTTCATCAGAATGGCTGTCCTAAGGTTTTTTTGATGTGAAGAGATGCTGTGACCACAGTAACTCTTATAAATAAAAATATTTAATTGGGGCTATCTTCAAGTTCAGAGGTTTGTTCCACTGTCGTCATAGCAGGATGCTTGGTGGTGTACAGGCAGGAATGGTACCGGAGAAGGAGCCAAGAGCTCTCCAGTTAGATCAGCAGGCAACAGGAAGAGAGACAACCTTAAAAACCTACCCCCAAGACACACTTCCTAATAATGCCCCTCCTCCAGGTGATGCACTTCTTAATAGTGCCTCTCCCTGTGAGCCTATGAGGCCCTTTTCATTCAAAGCATCACAGTGGTTTAGTTGGTAAGGTGCTGCCTGCAAAGCCCAATGCCCTAAATTCAATCCCTAGGACACACATGATAGAAGGAGAAACCCATGACCTTCAGACTGTCCTCTGATCTCTGTATGCATGCTATGGTATACACGTGTACACACAAATAATTAATAAAACAGTTTGTGTAGAATTTTATGTTATACCAGTATCTTAATAAATCAATTAGTCTATTTGCCCTACTAATTTATTGAATACAGAAATAGGAGAGTTTTTTTTCTCCTACAAACTTTGCACGAATTCTTGTTTGTCAGACCTCTATTATGTTTTTCTGTGACTTATCTATGTACCTCCTGAGAAAATGCATTTTCACAAGTAATGGATTAATATGTATTTGTTTTCTACCTTTTACTTATAATATAGCCTGAGTCACAAAAAGCTTAGGGACCAGTTTTCTTTTTCTTTTTTCTGTTTTTCTTTTCTTTTTCTCCAGAATCTCTTCATGTCCCTCAGGCTGATCCCAAACCTCCAATCCTCCTGCTTCAGCTTCCCAAGTATATGTGCTGGGATTATCAAGACACACCTCAATGGTCAGCTTAAATTGTTTGCTTTTAATGACGGCAACGATTTTTCTTTGTAGTCTAGTACATTAAGGGCACTTCTTCCTGTTCCATTTGAAAGACTGTATATTGTCATATGTGAGTGTGTGTAATTAAATACAATAACTAATATCGTTTTTTAATATGCCCTCTTTTTGGTTTGTTTTGTTTTCTCGTTTTTTACACTACATGTCTTCAGCTATGTGAACTGTGGAAGGCTAAAGATCTCATGCCCTAAAAACTTTTGACATTTTGTTTCATTGGCATCCTGTAGAATATAAAAGCTAATACTTCCTGAGCAGGGCGATAACTTGTTTTGTTGCTGTTGTTTTGCTTTCTAAACAAACAAACTAACTAACAAAAATCCCACACCTTTAGAATTCAATTCAATCTGCTGAAGGTAATTGAGATTCTGTGTTTGAAGATAACATCAAAATTAAGACTCATTGAAATAATAGTTAACATCATTTCATTTGTTTCTTAAAATAAATTTCCTTTTTTCACTAAATTATTAGAAATATTCTTAGGCCCTTGGCACATATCTAATGTGGTAGTATTTTTTCTGTTTCTTTCTTGACAAATATGACTACTAATTTTTGTTCATTTGTTTTTGGTTTTTGAGAGAGGGTTTTTAGATGTAGCCTTAGCTGTCTTATAATCACTATATAGAACAAGCTGGCCTCAGTGTCAGAGATCAGCCTGCTTCTGCTACATGAGTGCAGTGATTAAAGCTGTGTGCCACTGTACACACAATCCACTGTGTTTTATATAAAGTTAACAACAACAATTTTAGGGTATCCATAATTATGTCTTCAGCAGTCATCTACTTTAAGTTTATCAGACATCAATTTTTGGTTGGGTAGTATTGGTACTGTACTTAAACACTCAAAAATTCTTCCTTTAAGGTATTGAGAAAAATTATAATGCATCCTATTTGTGTTATTTTTGCAACTTCCTTTTTTATCTTGTGTTAATGGAGTGTTTAAAAACACTACCCTTTCTTATTTTATTTAGTAATATTCTATAAATAAGAAAACCTAAATCCTATCAAAATTTGAGGTGACTAGTGTACTTGAAATGTTATTGTCATCCTTTAGCATTATTTAGTGAGGACTTGTGTTTCTCTGTGTTTCTGGGAAGAGAGATGTAAACTGTGCTATGGTTTCTGTGACTACGCGTACTTTTATGAATGACATTCGTGGTAACACTTTTCATGAAACACGTGGTATTGTGCTTTTTTTACTTTTTTATTTTATGTTGTCATATCTGTGTTGCTATTGAATTATAGAAAGTGTGTTTTAGCATGAATATTTAAATAGATTTTATGTCCTTGATGTTAAGAGTACATGTATCAACAGTTAATTCTATATTTAAATTTTGGTGCAGTAAAGCCTCTAGATAGTTGTCAGGTAAACAACTGTGTAGATAACTGACAGAGTGTACACTTTTGTAATACAATGTTGTGATTTTTTTTCCCCCCCAAATGCTGCGCTTCCTTTTTACTCTTCTACTGATATCCACTTGGAAGATTTGGGAAGCAGAAAACACCTCTTAACACAGCCATGATCAAAAATGAATGCCTGATGGCCTGAAGGTTGAAATAATTATCTGTGGTGGCCGTGCAGATCTCAGTGTCAAAGCTAAGAACCACAGGGCAGCTGAATTAAAGCATGAAAACTGGCGTGAGCACAGACAAGTGCTTGGGGCTCTTTATTACTGTTTGATACAGCAGCTCTTTGTGGGGAAGCTTGTTGTTTTGGTTCGAAAGCAACTGTGTGTGTCTAATCTCACATTTGCCTTTATCATCAATTCCATTCCTGTGATATTTACAAAACTAACCAACATCACATGTATTTATCCTGATTTTTGAATTAATGTTTCCGAAGCTTTCTTCTAATCTGCAGATAGGTGGCACCGTTCATACAGATTGGGAAAGCAGTGCTTTTCCTGTTCACGCTATTCCATGCTGTAAATTAACCTGTCACTTTATTATTTGACAAGATCTTCATTTTTATTCATCAGGACTTGGGCCAGGATGGGTGCATTTATGGCCATTTGCTTTGCACGGCTCTCAGCTGAGTTTGTAGGTATTGTAAGTGAGATCCATTATCCCTGTTACAAGTGCACACAATGCAGATGCTGATCTGTGATGATGATGAGAAACCAGAGTCAGTAAAGACCACATAAGCCACTCTTGATGAAAAGATAAATGAATGCATAAATAACATGTGCTCTGCTGTGTTTGCTCAGATCAAGGATAGATCCAGAACCTGGAGAATTCTCACTCCTCCACTTTGAATTCAGTGGGCATTTCACTGTGTACAGAGGAGCTAAGAGATATTTCACTATATTACTGGAAGCTCTGAAATGTTTGGGCACTTCTTTATATTTTTAATGTTTTTTTTTTTTTAAAAAAGCCACAGAGAAATGACAGAA